>CM061133.1:194035360-194547860 GCA_030789695.1 Scilla litardierei
GATCCAACAAGTGGTATCAGAGCAGATTAGAGGATCTAGGCAAGATAACCATGAATATATCTGATTCAGCTTATGCTGAAGGCCAGTCTACAGTTAGACCCCCTAAATTTAATGACACTGATTTTGTTTACTGGAAAACTAGGATGAGAATATATTTAGTGTCTGTTGATTATGATGTGTGGAACATTGTTGAAAAAGGATATAAACCTCCCACCATTAAAATTGAAGACACTGAAATTATAAAACCAGAAGATAAATGGGATGATGCTGATAAAAACGTTTTTCTCTGAATAATAGCGATATGAATGCACTTATTTGCTCTTTTGGATAAAGCTGAGTTTAATCGCATATCTCAATGTCAAACTGCGCAGGAAATTTGGCACACCCTTGAGGTAATACAAGAGGGAACATCGCAGGTGAAGGAGTCCAGATTTGCTTTGATCAGCACAGAATATGAAAGCTTCAGTGTGCTTCCATCAGAGTCCATCAAGGAAATGTTTGCGAAGTTCACAGACATCGTCTACAAATCTAACTCTCTTGGAAAGCCATACTCAAGCCTGGAGAAAATAAGAATGATCTTGATGGCATTGTCGAGCTCCTTCCGGCCCAAAGCCACAGCCATTTAGGAAGCCACTGATCTATCAAAGATGAGGGCGGAAGATCTGATAGGAAACTTAATGTCACATGAGCTTGAGTTGCAGAGCATTGAAACTAGAGAGAAAACTAAGATCAAGTCTTCAAAAGCACTAGCTCTTCAAGCTAAGGAAGATGATGACGATGATCTTGCTGAGAAGTAAGCACTGATGGTCAGAGGTTTCAGAAGATACATCAAGACCAACCAAGGAAGAGATGAAATGGCACAAAGGTTTAATCGCTCTAATAAATTTAATCCTGCTAAAAATACTTCTGAACAGAATACTACTTTTAAATGAAAAAAAGCAAGGACACTTTATGAAGAATTGCCCACAAGCAAAGAACAACACTGCGAAGAAGAAAGGAAAATCTTTAGCAGTAACGTGGGATGACGATAACGAGGACGAGACTCAGGAGGAGACTGTCCACTCCTCCCTTTGCATGATGGGAGAGTTTGATGAGGTAAAATCTTGACCAAAGTTCAACTTCTGAATGATGTTAAAGAAATACAAGGTGAAATTGAAAGCCTAGAATCAACTGTAGAGAAACTTGAATCCATAGTAGAAAAGTATAGAAATGCTAATGATGAACTGCAACAAGACAATTACAACATATCATTAGAAGTTGATAAACTGGAAGAAAAAATTGTTGCATGTAATTCTACCATTAATGTGTTGAAAAAAGGAAAATCTAGCATGCATGTAATAACTAAATGCCGTAATTGTCCTACGCTTTTAAAAGAAAATAACATGTGTAAAGAAAAATTGGTTAAACTAGAAACTGAAAATAAAGAGCTTATTGAAAAGATATGCATGCTAAAAATGAGATTAAAAGAAAAATGATTGAGTTTGAAAAGAAAGCCGAAAACATGAAAAAGAATGAAGAGGAAAACGAGAAGGCTTTCATTAGTAAATGCACTTTGCTTGTGAACGATAATATTTATTTGAAATCTAAAGTCACGAACCTAGAATTGACCATAAAGAAATTTGGTGTGGAAAAACAATCTTTGGATATAATTCTTGGAAACCAAATATATGGCAATAATACGCGTGGACTTGGATATGATTTGAAGCATGTTGAAAAGTCAAAATATAAGAAAGTTCACATTGAGACAACAAAAGCTAGAAATATTTATGCAAAGTGCTTTATATGTGGTTGTGTTGGTCATACTTCTCATTATTGCAAATATAGAAACAAAAACATAAAGTTTAAACAATTTTGGGTTCCTAAGAGTTTGATGACTAATGTGAGTGGACCTTGTTGGATCCAAGGTCACACATAACATCTTCCGTGTAGGTAAGATGGAGTGGCTAGGAACTATGGATTGGATGTCGCATTTCATTAAAGTTACTTAGTCAAATGACAACGCGAAGGTATGGTTTCTTCCTTGAGCTTAATGAATACCTTCATAGTTTTGGTTTGTGCTTGATTTGTTTTTGTTTTTGTGCTAGTTTGTTTGCTTGCTAGCTTAGTTCTTTATAAACAAAAAAATGAAAAATACATAAAGCTGAAAAAACGGTACTTAATATGTATCTTTCTTTTGAATCATTAAAGCGTTATTAATGAATGACATTCATATTCATGCAGAAATTGATGTATTATTGGTATAGTTACATGTGCATGTTTGATTTTCTAAATAATCATGACATGTTCAATGATTAGAATAATTAGATTTCTACACCTACACTTTTACTTCCACAAGTATTAAATGTTGTTGTACATTTGGAGATATCTTTTATGAAATATTGGAAAGTGAATGTAGGATGAAAAATAACTGAAAATCTAAGGGATATGATGTGTTTTACCTTGGATTAAAAATAGAGCTCAAAATAATTGAATGGAATATATATATATATAATGGGAAATGAAAAAAGCTCCATATGAAAAATGGATACGATCCATGGCAACGACACTATCCACGAGTATCCAACATAAGCTTTAAGAGTAAACTTTAGCGTGTGGGTTATACTCGTCAAGAAATGCCACCTCACATCTACGATTCCTCATAGGCTATGTTTTGGGTGTGGTTACTTGAACTCATTTTTAATGAGATGGGGCAAATCAGTCCTAGATGATATCATGTTACACGGAAAAGTGGATTGGTTTTGGTTGAATTTCTTGAAAGTTCTCCTTATGTGCTTCAATGTTTAATCATCACACTTACACGATAGTGTAGAAATCGTTGTTATAATTTTCATTGGATTTGACTTGTTTATTCTAAGAATGACTACATGCAAATGTTTGCTATAGTTTATAATACTCTCTTTTTGCATATGACATGACATTGACTTCGTACGTACACTTTTGATGATAACAAAAGGGGGAGAATATTTTGGGAAAGATTTGTGAATATTGGAATATTGTGCTTAATGAATATATTGGAATATTGTGCTTAATGAATAATGTGCTAATAAATAATGAATATGTGTTCAAGGGAAGGCATGCATATATGTGTTACATCATTGTACATCATTGTATTTGTATTATTTTCTCCATCATCACACTTCACACACACACATGTCACGATGATATTATGTGGATCGTTATTGCTCAAATCCGATATATGGTTTGTCATCATCAAAAGGGGGAGATTGTTGGATACACCGTGTAGTTGGATACACCGATCGATGACTTCGTGTTTGATGATAACAAATGCGTGTGAACGATTTGATGTGTGTTCTAAGTGTTTCCGAGAGTGGCAAGCTCGTAAATACTCAAAGGATGACCTAGTCAAAGTGATGGAGAAAATTGCTACACACATGAAGACTTGGTTAAAGATGGAGAAAATTGCAATTCATATGCAAAGAAGACTTGGTCAAAGATGGAGAGATAAAGAGAGATCTCATTCATATCAATTGGTGATTACTCCAAATCACATGCAAAGAAGACTTCGTCAAAAATGTTTGACTACATCTTCTCCACATCGCCACAAATATTGACTTCTCCAAAGGGAGGCCGGACACACAATTTTGAGAGCAAAAGATACTATAAGTAGCAAGCTCCATATTCCTTATAGCTGTAATTGTTAACCAAGGGAAACTCTCATTGCCACAACATCATCCAAGGGGAGACAAACTCAACCATTGCTAGCCCAGACTTCAGAGCATCATCTAAGAGCAAAGGCTGAGAGAGATTGATGACTATTTGCCAGATCAGATCTGACCAGCGATGAATGACAGAGACGACGACATCTACACGAACTGAGCTCTTCTGAACTCAATATTTATTTTACATTCGTGTATTGGTGTGTTGATCTTTGTATGTGACTTTTTCATTCTTTTGGGGTCTTGACTAGTCGGTGCTAGACAAGAGGGTCATGACTAGTCGGTGCTAGTCAAGAGAGCGCGTTTACTAAATTAATAGTGTTTGGCACTTTGGTAAGTGCGGCACAAACTTGGTGAGCGTAGAGTCTGTACTCATAGCGTTTTAGTTGTACCCTTGACATATTAATGCTAGTATCTGTTTTGGGGCTGGAGTAGATCGTTGGTGCGACCAAACCAGTGTAAATCTATTTGTGCACTCTGTGATTGTCTTTATTTTCTCTGCATCTGATTATTTGTGCTGATAACTGCCTGTGTTCTCGAAGAATTTTTATTAGCATATTCACCCTTCTCTATGCTTAGATCCAGATCCAACAGATCAGGGCCTCGACCTTGTCCGGGTTTGCTTCGATGCTGCGGTTAGTGATCATGAAGCCTAAGAACTTTCCAGAGTTCACTCTGAACATGCATTTCGTAGGGTTGAGTCTGATGTTGTGCGTATGTACCTGCTTGAAGGTTTCCCGAAGGTCGACGATGTGGTCGGCAGAGATTTTGGACTTGACCAACATGTCATCCACATAAACCTCCAGGTTCCTTCCAATCTGAGATCCAAAAATCTTGTTGACCATTCTCTGGTAGGTCGCCCTCACGTTCTTGAGACAGAAGGGCATATTTCTGTAAGAAAAAGTCACGCTGGTAGTAATGAACGACGTTTTCTCTTCGTCTTCTAGGTCTATCTGAACCCGGTTGTATCCGGAATAAGCGTCCTTGAAGCTGATCATCTCGTAGCCCGAGGCGCTATCTACGAGATGGTCGATACGAGGTAGCGGGTAGTTGTCCTAGGGACATGCCTTGTTGAGGTTGGTGAAGTCCACACACATTCGCCATTTACCACTTGACTTATTCACCATGACTATGTTGGCTAGCCAGTCAGGGTATCAGACTTCTCTGACGAAGCCGGCTTCGAGCAGGCGCTCAACTTCTTCGGTCGTGGCCTTCATCTTCTCGCCGCCCAAGTTCCTCTTCTTCTGCTTGATCGGCTTGAAATTGGGGTCGGCGTGCAGCTGGTGAGTGATCACCTGGAAATCTACGCCTGGCATGTCATCGAGTGACCAGGCAAAGATGTCCAGGTTGGCTTCCAGACATCCGACCAGCTCTTCTCTCAGGGCGGGGTCGAGTTCTGATCTGATAAATACGAACCTACCTTCCACGCCCGCGACGGGGATGAGCTATGGTTCCTCGACATGCATAGGTCTCGATCTGCCTGAGCCTCCTCTCTGGTCGAGGAGGTCTATTGGGTCGTATCGCTCTACATCGTGCTCCTGGCCGAACAATTGGTAGCAAATTCTTGACTTTTCTTAGTTTTCTCTCACCCTCCCGATCCCTCCCAGAGTCTGGAATTTGACCATTTGGCGGAGGGTCGAGACTATAGCTCCAGCCGCATTGAGGAGCGGTTGGCCAATTATCCTATTATGAGCCGACCCAATACTCATGGTCATGAATTTTGTCGTTAAAGTGATTGAGTGGGGAGGTTCTCTGAGCATCATCGGGAGGCAGATCATTCCTACGATTGGGGCAGAATGTCATGTGAAGCCGACTATGGGCCCGAACAAGGCTCCAGGTCGCCGGCCCACAATCCCATCTTCTCCAAGGTTGACATGAACATGATATTGCATGAGCTTCCCGTATCGACGAGCAGTGGTGATTCGGGATATAAATTGCATATTTTCCCCCCTAACTACTCCCATTTTGTGCCAAAGATTAGGCTTAATTGTGCTCGTTTTGGGTATATTTTCATTTCATATCGATTTTAGGGCTTATTCTCATCCTTGGCACAAAATATGGTTTTTATCGTTCTTATTGGCTTCCTACTATTTTTCATATGCTCCTGGTATTATTGTGATCATCTTGTCAATTTTTGAGAATTATTTGAGCATTTGAATAATTTATATATGGAATATTAGGAGGTCAATATTAATTTATAATAGTCATTATATTAATTTTCTTATCAAATGGACTAATTTTTGCTTCTCGTATTTTTCAAGTACTTCTGGGATTTTCCTGGATTTTCTGGAATTTTTCCAGAATTTTTGAGAATTTTCAGATATTTTTGATGATTTATTGGAGCAAAGGAGCAATTTCGGGGATTTTAGAAATAAGAAAATCAAAAAAATATATATAAAAAATAATTAAAACCCCGTGGGCCGGCCCGCTGGCCGGCCCACAGCAGCCGCTGGGCGGTTTAAATTAAAAAAAAGAGTTTTTTTTAAATAAGCGGGCCGGCCCACCAGCGGCCGGCCCGCTCGTTCTTTGCGGAAGAGAGGAGACCGCCCGCAACTGCGGGCGGTGATTTTCGAGCGGGCCCACGGCCCCGCTCCGCTTTGATGGCCTAAGCGCGCGCTGGCGATGTGGGGCCCGCCCGCTGATGCGGGCGGGTTTGGGGAGAGTTTTGCGGGTCGGATCTGACCCGGATCCGACCCGCAATGGCTGTAAAATAGCCCTGGGTGCGATTTTTTCGCGGAGGCTGCTGTAGTTCGTTTTTGCTGCGGTTTTTGGGCGATTTTGAGGGTTTGGATGGGGGTCTTCTTCCCCAAAGGCTAGGGAGAAGCTTGGATGCCATTGGTGGAGCTTGGAGAGCTTGGAGGAGGAGCAAATAGGTGGAAGGAAGGCTTTACCCTAGGGAGATCTTGGGTGATATCTCTCTAACCCCCTTTGTATTTTGCATCTCTCAATTTGTAATGGATATTGAGTTAATTTTGAATGAAAATTCAAACTTTTCTTTCATGATGATTGAGTAGTGTAGGATTGCTTGGGTTGTGATTTATTGATGTTGTGTGTTAATTATTGCCCTAACTCCCTCTTGCCTATTATATTGTTAATGTTGGATGTATAATTAGGGCACAATTTCATTGGCCAAGTCCCGAGAGGGCAATTTGAGAAAATGTCATGCTCGTAATTTGATTAGTGTTCGATTATACGTCCATCCCTATTACTAATTGTGATGTCCTTTAATGTTAAATTCTCCGATTGGGCTTCCTTAGCCGGATGACCAATTGAAGTATATGAGGGTAATTTGTGCTTAATTAACACCAACATTAGTGAATTCACAACCCATGCTCCTCGCCTTGCTACCCTAATTTCTCCCTTTGGCTCTCTAACCCTACCAATATAGGTTAGGATTTTTAGTTTCACTTCACGTTTCTCACCACGATTTCCGACATTTCCGCCGTAATTTAGGTAGTTGTAAAACACTTTAATTTTCGTTATCAATCAAAATTTGTGAATATAGAACGACGTGTCCCTGTGATCCGACCCGGTACTCACCGGTTATTTTTATATTGCATTGACGCTCCTACGCTTGGGAGCGGAAGGCGTGCCCCGTGCGCGTTTTCCGAGTCAACCAATTGGCGCTGTTGCCAGGGACAACGGTTTCTATTTAGCAATTTTTGATTGATTTTGAAACTTTTAGTGTGATACTTCTATCTTTTAGTGTGTGTCTTTCGATTTGTTTATTTTCCACCTTTTGAGTCTTTTGCTTGTTTATTCTCATTTTTTTTGAGAAATTTTTTTTTAAACCATGGCATCTTCTTCGGATTTTTCGGACTTTGATTTGGAGGATATCCCACTTCCGCCATACTTTCATGGCACGGAGTGGGAGAACCCTCACTTACATATTAAAAATTTTGAAGATTGGATGCATTCATGTCTTGGTGGGAATATTGATGATGATTGCATATATTTTAGATTTTTTCCCTCTTCTTTACATGACGATGCTAGACTTTGGTTTGATTCATTGTCTCTGGACTCACATTTTACTTGGTTGTCGTTTCAGGCTGAATTTCTCCGAGTATTTTTGCCTATCTTTTTGGAGCAGGTACAGGGGTGGCAGGCCATGGAGCAGTACATAGCGAGCTTTACCCAGGCCGATGGAGAGGCCTACCATCAGGCTTGGTAGAGGTTCACTGATTTGGTGCTTGCATGCCCACACCAGAGCTTTCACGAGGATCATCTTCTGCAGATCTTCTACACAGGGTTATCACCATCTGGGCGAGATTTGGTGTAGATGAGCTGCGGTGGAGAGTTTTTTGATTATTCGACCGAGGATTCTTGGTTGTACCTGAGGGACCTTGCAGAGTGGGAGCGGACTGTGCCATCTGGAGAGCCGTCACTTGGATATGAGGATGATGGCCAGTCCCAGTTTCCATTTCAGGACGCAGAGCTGCAGGCCCAGTGTCAGCTTGAGGAGCCACCTTTGGGCTCTTTTTCTTGCGACCCCATGGGATACAGAGCAGAGCAGGAGGATGGGTTGCATGAGAGCCAGGTAGATGATATTGACAGATTATATTTTGAGGAGTCGGAGGAGACAGATGATGGAGTGTGTGTCGACCACGACGGTGACACGATGCATTTTCATTTTGAGGTTGATGATGAAGCGGATGTGCATGATGGCCGAGAGCAGATTGAGGACACCATGGGGCCTGAGCCACATTCCACTTCAGAGTTAGCTTCACAGGTCGAGGCGGTTGAGTATTTTGGGAGGACAACTGAGATGAGCTATTTCTGGGATGGCGAGGATGATGCGAGCTTGGATTTGCCCGAGACGAGTCTACCTCCAGTCCCGTCACTGATGTCACTTCCCTCGCCTCAGGATGTGCACTTGCCAGTCATCGAGGAGGTTTGTCAGGAGCATTTACCAGTCGTGGGGAGTGCCGTAGAGACTGTTGGTGTTGATATTGATTTCGAGGAAGAGGATAACGACAGGGATTGCGAGATGGTATATATTGAGCCCGAGCTCCCTCTTACTCCAGTTTTCCCTCTGCAGCCACTTCCACCTCCTCCTGAGGCCGTGCATCATGCCACATCTAGCACCGCATTTCAGGGAAGTTTCCACCATCTCATGCCTTGCATTTCTGAAGCCCAATTTGCACTTCCACATATTTTTGCTTCAGATTGTCATCCATTGCATTTAAATTCTTTTATTTGTTTTGACGACCCGTTTTGGAATGCTTTTGCAGGGCATGAGGACATGACTTGGATTGATGCAGCTCGTCTCCCACGTGATCCATATTATCCAAAGGAGATGCTTGGAGTTGCATTGCTGGAATCCAAGGAGGCCGGTGGTGGCCTAGCTCCAAAGCAGCTGGCGGAGGAGCAAAAGGATATGATCGAGCAGATACCACCACCGTTATACATTCGAGATCCGCCATTTGCCACGGTGTGTTCTTTCCATGTAGTGTAAATAAATAAAATTAAAAGTTAGTTTGCTTTTGCATTTTGCTTTCGTATGCTTTTCTTTTTCTTTTCTAGGATCTTTTGCCGAGATCTAGTACTCTCCCAACATTGAGGACAATGCTTATTTTAAGTTGGGGGGAGAGTGTTAGAATCTTTAGGTTTGTTAGGATTTTGGCCTAATTTTTTTTGAGATTCCTCCAAGTCTCGCCTCATTCCATGAATTCATTGCATATCATATTTTGGCTTCCTCGTTCCTACGCCTTGCTTTGTTTAGTCCCTACTTGCTTAATGCCATGCAAATTTTTCGGATTATCAATTTGGTATCGATTTCTCGATGTTTGATTGGCACGTTTTCATTTCTTTTCCAATTTGGATTCAATTGCTAATATGCCATGTATGAAACTATTTTAGACGTCGTGATATCTCTTTGAAACAATTTGGGAAAAGTTTGGTGTAAGTGATTGCATTTGTTGGGATGAACGGTGTGGTTTTTAATTGGATTGGATTTGGCCATCTTGTGTATACTTTGTTTTCTTCTTAGAAGTGGGTGGATGAGTTGCTAATTTGTGTTGGAATGAAAAAGATAGTAGTATAACTGAATGTTTTTTTTCTAATTGAATTGAGTAGCCGGTGCCCCACGAAACATTGGGGAGGACGCCAAAGATGAGATTTAGAAGATCATTCCATCCATTTGCATATATAGCGTCATCGCGTGTATGCAAATGTGTCGGTGTTTGCATTTATGGCGTTATCGCGTGAATGCAAAACATAAACATCAAAAACAAAAAAAAGAAAAGAAAAAGAAAAGAAAAGAAAAATGAATGAAAAATGAAAGAATAAACAACATGAGTGATGCAATCTCATTTCCCACAACTTAGAGGAAATTTTTTTTCGTTTTGGCCATTTTCATGAAAATTGGAAATTTTGACATCGTGATATATCCCGATACGTGTGATACGGGGCTTATTTCTTCACTTTTCTTTGAATTGGATCGAGGGGAGTATCATTTTTTGTTTACTTTTATATATTGGGTATATTGGCTTTGAAATCGATTGGAAATCTCATTTTGGGTGTGCCATGAGAGTATCTTGAAGTTGGTGCATGTTTTTCAATTTTATCCGAATTTGTCGCGTATTTTGCTAGGGACTAGAAAAAAGCTAGTTGGGGGGTGTGATTCGGGATATAAATTGCATATTTTCCCCCCTAACTACTCCCATTTTGTGCCAAAGATTAGGCTTAATTGTGCTCTTTTTGGGTATATTTTCATTTCATATCGATTTTAGGGCTTATTCTCATTCTTGGCACAAAATATGGTTTTTATCGTTCTTATTGGCTTCCTACTATTTTTCATATGCTCCTGGTATTATTGTGATCATCTTGTCAATTTTTGAGAATTATTTGAGTATTGGAATAATTTATATATGGAATATTAGGAGGTCAATATTAATTTATAATAGTCATTATATTAATTTTCTTATCAAATGGACTAATTTTTGCTTCTCGTATTTTTCAGGTACTTCTGGGATTTTCCTGGATTTTCTGGAATTTTTCCAGAATTTTTGGGAATTTTCAGATATTTTTGATGATTTATTGGAGCAAAGGAGCAATTTCGGGGATTTTAGAAATAAGAAAATCAAAAAAATATATATAAAAAATAATTAAAACCCCGTGGGCCGGCCCGCTGGCCGGCCCACAGCAGCCGCTGGGCGGTTTAAATTAAAAAAAAGAGTTTTTTTTAAATAAGCGGGCCGGCCCACCAACGGCCGGCCCGCTCGTTCTTTGCGGAAGAGAGGAGACCGCCCGCAACTGCGGGCGGTGATTTTCGAGCGGGCCCACGGCCCCGCTCCGCTTTGATGGCCCAAGCGCGCGCTGGTGATGTGGGGCCCGCCCGCTGATGCGGGCGGGTTTGGGGAGAGTTTTGCGGGTCGGATCTGACCCGGATCCGACCCGCAATGGCTGTAAAATAGCCCTGGGTGCGATTTTTTCGCGGAGGCTGCTGTAGTTCGTTTTTGCTGCGGTTTTTGGGCGATTTTGAGGGTTTGGATGGGGGTCTTCTTCCCCAAAGGCTAGGGAGAAGCTTGGAGGCCATTGGTGGAGCTTGAAGAGCTTGGAGGAGGAGCAAATAGGTGGAAGGAAGGCTTTACCCTAGGGAGATCTTGGGTGATATCTCTCTAACCCCCTGTGTATTTTGCATCTCTCAATTTGTAATGGATATTGAGTTAATTTTGAATGAAAATTCAAACTTTTCTTTCATGATAATTGAGTAGTGTAGGATTGCTTGGGTTGTGATTTATTGATGTTGTGTGTTAATTATTGCCCTAACTCCCTCTTGCCTATTATATTGTTAATGTTGGATGTATAATTAGGGCACAATTTCATTGGCCAAGTCCCGAGAGGGCAATTTGAGAAAATGTCATGCTCGTAATTTGATTAGTGTTCGATTATACGTCCATCCCTATTGCTAATTGTGATGTCCTTTAATGTTAAATTCTCCGATTGGGCTTCCTTAGCCGGATGACCAATTGAAGTATATGAGGGTAATTTGTGCTTAATTAACACCAACATTAGTGAATTCACAACCCATGCTCCTCGCCTTGCTACCCTAATTTCTCCCTTTGGCTCTCTAACCCTACCAATATAGGTTAGGATTTTTAGTTTCACTTCACGTTTCTCACCACGATTTCCGACATTTCCGCCGTAATTTAGGTAGTTGTAAAACACTTTAATTTTCGTTATCAATCAAAATTTGTGAATATAGAACGACTTGTCCCTGTGATCCGACCCGGTACTCACCGGTTATTTTTATATTGCATTGACGCTCCTACGCTTGGGAGCGGAAGGCGTGCCCCGTGCGCGTTTTCCGAGTCAACCAAGTGGTCAGACTACAGACGTGTCGATGACAGCCGAGATGACCAGGGCGTCATCGTGTGGCAGCTCGATCCCTTCCAGGTCCTTCTTGGAGAAGTAGATGGGCTGAGAACTATCCTCGGTCTTCTCTCGGTCCAGGTCCATTGCTGTCTTCTGTCGGGTGCTCGATTCCCCGGTCTGGGGCAAGAATCTACTGGATGTGGCCTTACTGAAGTTGGTTCTGGCAGGGCCTAGTGTGGGAGATGCTATGGCTGCCCTTTTGTGGCCCTTGGGGTGTGACCGAGCCATTTCCCGTGTGGTTGTTTGATGTGGGTGAAGATTCATTATTCCAACAGACGGCGCCAGATGTTTCAGGGTGCTTTCTCACCGCTGGATGGTAGTTCGTAGGTCCAAGAGTCATCACTGTCTTGAGAGACGGTGACGGCCTTCGAAGTCGATCAGCCGAGTGTTTTCTTGAGCGGGAACGCATGGGTCCGAGCGATGGTGCATTGAAGGGTAGCTTCGGCAGGTTGATAGCCTTCGGGATCGGTCGGTCGAACGGGCTCTGGCACGAGGGCGTTCGGATCCAAGCGATAGGACGCCGAAGAGAAGCTTTGGCGAAGTGACGTCTCTTCGGATATGCAAAACGAACAACTCATCAGCAGGGTCGGACCTTGGTTTCGACCAAGTCACATTCGATGCCTAAGTCAGAGTTTGACTGAGAGATGCTTCGGTGGAACCGAGCTTGGTTCACGGAGAGACCAAGCGCGAGTTCTCGGCCGAGCTATAGAGGAGAAATATGAGGTGGAAGAACGTCTGAGGGGATTTGGTATACTTGGGCGTCAAGTATTCAAGATTCGTTCCTTTGCGTTTTGTTTTTCGGGTTCTTATAGGAATCCAGCATGTCAACGCCTTCATGGCATTTATCATTCCTCCCTCCGTGCCCCCCGGCATTGATGGTCCCTTGAATGGCAATCAAGACGGACGTAATAATGGCTTCAATGGCGATCAAGGCAGGCGCGATCTAAGGAGCAGTTTTCCCCTTCGAGCGGGGTCAACCATTTGTCGGATGACAGTCTTGGGCCGATGCACCCTGTTGGATCTGGATCCTAGCCTAGAAGGGGGTAATAGGCTAATAAAAAATTCTCGCGCAACCCACGAGAAATCACACGCAGTTAAAAACACAAGTAGAGTAAATAAGAGGCAATCACAGAGTACGCACAGATTTACCCTGGTTTGGTCGCATCAACGACCTACGTCCAGCCCCAAGCAAATACTAGCATTAATAAGTTCTTCTGTACACCTACAATGGGGTCCTAGCTCCAACTCCCCACCTAGGCTGTACCACACTCACCAAAGTGCAGAACATTATCAACCTAGTAAATGCGTACCTTGACTGCACCAACACGTCAAGACCATCTTATCTAGCCCCAACCAGACAAGTCTCAAAAGAACACAAACATTGGTAAAGTTTCTCCGACAGAGAACGTTACACTAATACACGAATATAAAGAGCAAAGAGTTTAGAGATGCTCACTTTGTGTCCGTGTAGTCGTCTCTATCAATCAGTACGTCGTCAGCTCCAATCTGATGCAAACGGTGTCTCGATCTGACTCCTGGATCTCACAATATGGCTTGATTGCAATTTGGTCTGTGCGTATAGAAATTCAGTTCAAAACTGATTAAGTTGCGGTTTGTGCGTATAGTAATCCTCGATTAAAAACCCTTCCATGTCAGCATCTCATTTCCCCGCATTTGTTTTCGTTTGCATAGATAGATCTCCACGTCAGCACGTCGTTGTTTAACTTCGAGTTCGCCTGGGGTTTTATGATCTCCGATGGCTTCACGGCAACGGAAATGACAGCTTCGAGACGACAGCTTCGAGACAGCAGCTTCTTGCAGCAGCACGCCGACGGCAAACAGCTCGACAGCGCCTCACCGACGACGACTCGACGGTGACTCTATGAAACGGTTTCGACGACGGTGGCAGACGCTTCGACTTCGACGGAGACTTCTCCTTCGGATGATGCCACAACTACCCCGACGACGAGCTCAACGCGACGACGACTCGAGCAGCGATGATGCGTCGTCTTCGTCGTGCAGCGGGAGCTTCTCCACGGCCTCAATGTTTGATGACAAGTTGAGGAACTCCGATGGCAAGGAGTCATGGCGACTCTCCTTTGTGACACGGTCGCTTCGAGCTTCGAAGGCAGTAGGTAGAGATTTGAGACTTGACGCAAGCACCGTCGGAGCAATGATGCTGCCAGCAAGTTCTTTTCGTCGGAGTTGGTGTCGTGGCAGTGAGAGGAAGCACCACAGCTTTTGTCTACGATGAGGAAGATGGTGAACCATGGAAGTGTGGGCTCAACTTTCACGGCAACAGGTCGATGGCAGCGATCAACGGCAGCACCATGAGTTGCAGCGGCATGTAGTTGGGTACAGTCGATGGCAGCACATTGAAGATGAACGTTGTGGGGGATATGGTGCGATGACAGGTTGAAGATGACCCCTTCTTTCTCCTTGTTGGTGCCCAGAGATGTATGGTTGTAGATTATATCTTTGCGACAATGAGGATGAAGTCTAGGGCTTGAAGATGTTGCGTGGAGATCCAAAGATAGCTAAGATAAACTTGCAGCAAGGTTTTTTTGAGCTTGGAAAAGTTCGCTTGCGATTTGCTTTGGCTGTAGGCTGCAGGAATGGAATTTAGCAAGGGGGCTTATGCAAAGGAGATGGAGACTTGCCAGGGTTTTTGTTATAGGCCGTATCCCCTTTTTGTGTATGTCGCACACCTCCTTTTCCTATGGAGATGATAGCTAATATATATGGAGTAGGGCAAGGTCTAATTGCAATGGGGTGCGGCCAAAGGGATGTTGAGTTTGAATAGGTAATTGAATAGGAAATTGTGAAAAACTCTAATTGATTTGATCAAATTCCAAATTGATTTGATTCAATCTAATCTCCCTTTGACCAAGTCATCTTGCTCTGTAAACAATACTTCACCTCTCTTCCAACTTGCTATATGAATAGCAATTCCTCCAACGATTGACTTAGTCATCACTTTGAGAATTTACAGCTTTGCCATTCCTGAAATACACTTAGCACACTCATTAAATAGCAACACACGTTTGTTATCATCAAACTAGAGATCCTAGATCGTCGCATCCAACAATCTCCCCCTTTTGATGATGACAAACCCATAAATGATTTGAGCAATGAGAAATGAGAGTGTGAAGTGTGTTGAAGGATGTAATGCAATATGGTATACACAATGAGATATTCAAGCATTACAAGCATGCATAACAATGTAGCACATAGAAATAAGCATGCTCCCCCTTTTCCAAGCTCCACCTTCAACAAATAATACCATAATATGTGCCAACAATACCGAATCTTTTTCTTTTTCTTTCTCCCCCTTTGTTATAATCAAAAGTGGACTAATGAAGTCATCACATATCACATGCAAAAATAAAGTATTATAGAGTATATCTATCACTTGCATGTCATTTTCCATAAAGTAGACAATTCAAATTCATTGAAAATCATAATTTAGACTTCACCACCAATGTGTAAGTGTGATAATATCAACATTGAAGTACAAAGGGAGATTCAATTTAGAACATCAACCAAAACCAATCCACATTTTTCCATTTACATGAATTTCACTAGGATTGATTTCTCCCACCTCATTAAAAATGAGTTCAAGTTACCAAACCCTCGAAACATAGCTTATAAGGACTCTTAGATGTGGGGTTGACATTGCTTGACGATTAATATACACCAACGCTAAAGATTACCCATAAAGCATATGTTGGATACTCGTGCCATGAATTGTATCCATTTTACATACGGTGCAATTTTCATGTAATTTTTTTCATATTCATGTTGTGCTCAATTTTTATTCATGGAAATACACATCATATCCATTGGATACTTCAGTTTTTTTTCATCCTACATTCACTTTCCAACATTCATCAAAAGAATCTCCAAAAGTACTAAAAGTTTAGTATTCTTGGAAGTGCGTATGTAGGTGTAGAAATCAAATTAATAATTTCATGAAACATGTCATGGCTACCAAATAGTTTCTAATATGCGCATGTAGCTATAACAATAATACAATGATTTCTACAAAGGATATGGATGAACATTCAAAAAAAAATACCACTTATAATGAATCATGAAGAGGTATTCATTAAGCACAATTTTTTTAATTTTTGGTTTTTCATTTTTTTGTTTTTCTTTTATAAAGAACTAATACAAACCTAAAAAGCAAACAAACAAGCACACAAACAAAAATTAAATCAAGCACACACAAAAACTATGAAGGTATGCAATGGATGCAAAGAGAGAAAAGATATACCTTTGCGTCGCCATTTGACTCAGGAGTTAAAAGAATGAGACTTCAATTCATTGCTCCTCGCCAAATCTCCACCTCACATACATGAAAGGTGTTAAGCGTGACCTTGGAATCCAACAAGGTCCACTAGTGTTAGCCATTAAAGTTTTAGGAACACACACTTGTTTGAACTTTATGTTTGTGTTTCTAAACTTACAATAATAGGATTTCTGACCAACGCTATCACAAGTAAAGAACTTTGCATGCATATTTTTCACAACAGGCACATTGTAGAATTTCTTAAATTTGGGCTTTTCAACGTTTTTCAAACCAAATCCAAGTCCTCTTCTATTATTGCCATATAATTAATTTTCAAGTATGGTGTCCAACGAATGTTTACCAATTGAAAATTTTCTTAATGACACTTCTAGATTAGAAACTTTGGATTTTAATAATTTATTTTCATCCACAAGCAAAGTACATTTACTTATAAAAGCTCTCTTATTTTCCTCTTTCTTCTTTTCAAATTCATCCATTGTCCTTTTAAGTTCGTTATTTAGCATGCACAACTTATCGTTAAGCTCTCTAATCATATAGTCCTTTTCAGTTTCGAGCTTAATTAATGCTTGCTTAAGCATACTAATATTATTCAATAAGGAGGGACAAGAAAGACAAGTAACTTCTTCATTAAAGCATGATTTTTCTTTTTCCATTATAGCAATGGTAGAATCACGTGCATCAAGTTTTTCTTTAAGGATGTCAACTTCTTCAGAAATGTCACAGTTTTATTTTTGTAATTTAAAGTTGGCATTCCTATAATTATTTAACGTGAGTTCTAGCTCATTAATCTCATTTTGCATTCCTTTACAAACATCTAACAATTCGGCTTTAGTGAAGGAATTTATCTCATCGTTGTTTGCCATCAAGCAGACGAAGGAGTGAGCTACATTCTCCTCAAGCTCATCTTCAGCTTCGCTGTCCATGTCCCAAGTTATCATCTTGGTTTTTCCTTTATCTTTAGCAACCTGAGCAGGCTCTTGTCTGCATTGCTTCGCGAAGTGTCCCTTTTCCTGCATTTGAAGCATTCAACTCTATTAGCAGAATCTTGTTTAGAAGAATTTTTATCGTAATTAAAAGTGTTAGAGAGAAAGAACCTTTTATGCATTTCTGATCTTTCTTGAGGAGTCCTGACGTACTTTCTGAAATTTCTGACCATCAGCGCTATCTCCTCATCATCATCTTCATCTTCGCTAGTTTTCAGAGCAAGTGGCTTTGAAGCTTTTTCTTCTCCTCAGGTTTCTCTCTATCTTTAATATTTTGCACTTCAAGCTCATGGGACATTAAATTACCTATCAAGTCCTCCACCCTCATCTGTGACATATCTTTCGCTTCTTGGATGGCGGTGACTTTAGGCCTGAAAGAGCTTGGCAGTGCTCTTATTATCTTTCTCACCTATTCAAGACTAGAATATGGCATACCGAGCGAGCTAAACTTGTAGACGATGTTGGTGAACCTCACAAACATCTTCGATATGGTCTCTGATGGTAGCATGTGAAATCCCTCGTACTCTGTGCCCAGAAGTGCAAGTCTAGACTCCTTCACATGTGACGTTCCCTCGTGTGTCACCTCCAATGTATGCCATATTTCCTGTGCAGTTAGACAATGTGAGATACGATTGAATTCAGATTTATCTCATGAACAAATGAGAGCATTCATAGCTTTCGCATTAAGAGAATAAAGTCTTCACTCATCATCATCCTATTTATCATCAGGTTTAAGCATCTCAACATTTTCAATTTTAATGACAGGTAGTTTATATCCTTTTTCAACAATTTGCCAAGCTTTATAGTCAATAGAAATTAAGTAGATTCTCATTGGATTTTTTCAATAGGCATAATCTACTCCATTAAATCTAGGGGGACGTGATATGGACTGACCCTCAGCAAAAGCACTATCAATGGGATTCATGGTCAATCCTAGGCTAGATCCTAAAACCTACTCTGATACCACTTGTTGAATCTGGATCCTAGCCTAGAGGAGGGGGGAATAGGCTAATAAAAAATTCTCGCGCAACCCACGAGAAATCACACGCAGTTAAAAACACAAGCAGAGTGAATAAGAGGCAATCATAGAGTACGCACAGATTTACCCTGGTTCGGTTGCATCAACGACCTACGTCCAGGCCCAAGCAAATACTAGCATTAATAAGTTCCTTCTATACACCTACAATGGGGTCCTAGCTCCAACTCTCCATCTAGGCTGTACCACACTCACCAAAGTGCAGAACACTATCAACCTAGTAAATGCGTATCTTGACTGCACTAACACGTCAAGACCATCTTGTCTAGTCCCAATCAGACAAGTCTCAAAAGAACACAAATATTGGTAAAGTTTCCCCAACAGAGAACGTTACACTAATACACGGATATAATGAGTAAAGAGTTTAGAGATGATCAGTTTTTGTCCGTGTAGTCGTCTCTGTCAATCAGCACATCGTCAACTCCAATCTGACACAAATGGTGTCTCGATCTGACTCCTGGATCTCACAATATGGCTTGATTGCAATCTGGTCTGTGCGTATAGAAATTCAGTTCAAAACTGATTAAGTTGCGGTCTGTGCGTATAGTAATCCTTAATTAAAAACCATTCCATGTCAGCTTCTCATTTCCCCGTATTTGTTTTCATTTGCATGGATAGATCTCCACGTCAGCACGTCGTTGTTTAACTTCCAGTTCGCCTGGGGTTTTATGATCTCCGATGGCTTCACGGCAACGAAGACGGCAGCTTCGAGACGGCAGCTTCGAGCAGCAGCACCTCGATGGCGAACATCTCGACAGTGCCTCACCGATGGCGACTCGACGGCGACTCTAGGAAAGGTTTCGACGATGGTGGCGGACGCTTCGACTTTGACGGTGACTTCTCCTTCGGATGATGTGGCAACGACTCCAACGACGAGCTCAACGCGACGGCGACTCGAGCAGCGGCGATTCGTCGTCTTCGTCGTGCAGCAGGAGCTTCTCCACAGTGTCGGCGTTCGACGAAGAGTTGAGGAACTCTGGCGGCAAGGAGTCGTGGAGACTCTCCTTCGTGACACGGCAGCTTCGAGCTTCGAAGGCAGCGGGTAGAGATTCGAGGCTTGACGCAAGCACCGTCGGAGCTATGATGCTGGCAGCGAGTTCTTCTCGTCATATTTGGCATCGTGGCAGCGAGAGGAAGCACCACAGCTTTTTTCGACGATGAGGAAGATGATGAACCACGAAAGTGTGGGCTCAACTTTCACAGCAACAGGTCGACGACAGCAATCAACGGCATCACCATGAGTTGCGACGGCATGTAGCTGGGGTACTTTCGACGACAGCACATTGAAGATGAACGTTGTGGGCGATATGGTGTGATGACAGGTTGAAGATGACCCCTGCTTTCTCCTTGTTGGTGCCCAGAGATGTATGGTTGTAGATTAGATCTTTGCGGCAATGAGGATGAAGTCTAGGGCTTGAAGATGTTGCGTGGAGATCCAAAGATAGCTGAGATAAACTTGCAGCAATGTGTTTTTGGGCTTGGAAAAGTTTGCTTGCGATTTTCTTTAGCTGCAGGCTGCGGCAATGGAATTTAGCATGGGGGCTTACGCAAGGAGAAGGAGACTTGCTAGGGTTTTTGTTATAGGCCGTATCCCCTTTTTGTGTATGCCGCACACCTTCTTTTCCTATGGAGATGATAGATAATATATATATATGGAGTAGGGCTAGGTCTAATTGCAATGGGGTGCGGCCAAAGGGATGTTGAGTTTGAATAGGTAATTGAATAGGAAATTGTGAACAAACTCTAATTGATTTGATCAAATCACAAATTGATTTGATTCAATCTAATCTCCCTTTGACGAAGTCATATTGGTCTGTAAACAATACTTCACCTCTCTCCCAACTTGCTATATGAATAGCAATTCCTCCAACGATTGACTTAGTCATCACTTTGAGAATTTACCGCTTTGCCATTCCTAAAACACACGTAGCACACACGTTAAATAGCAACACACGTTTGTTATCATCAAACTAGAGATCCTAGATCGTCGCATCCAACACACCCTGACTTGCTCCTGGGCCACTTTGAGACAGAGCCCGGTGCAGTTTTGGGCCTAGCGGTCAGCTTGCCTATATCCAACCCATTTGGGGGGTTGTATCTTACCCTTTAAACATTTAATTCTAATTTTTTCTAAGGCGATCTAATTCTAATTCTAATTGAAGGTGCGATCTAATTCTAATTCTTAAGATTAAAAGTGTGTTCTAATTTTTTTCAATAATATTAGCCTTTAAGCATTTGCGCTCTATTGTATGGCCTATGTAAAATTAGAGATGAAAATTGAGGCGAGAGAAAGAAATAGAGATGAAAGCAAATTCTGCGTTGAAATCGAAAGATCAAATGGTAAAGTTTATAATTAATTAAAAAATTTAAGAGTAAACATTAAAATGTAATTAAGGTTAAATTTGTAATTTTAGAAAAATTAACAATTGCGATAAAATCATAAGAATATGTGGTACATCTAACATCACTCTTTATTAATAAAAAGGAAATTTGGTGCTGATGGTTTCTGATATTTAAATCCAGACACAGACCCCTTATAGCATCACCAACCCAACCCTCCAAATTTGGAGGGTTGGGAAGGAATATTCCATTCGTATTCCTTAATTGGAGGATTGGAAATGGAGGGAGCTCCAACCCAACCCTTTATGTTACCCCCACGTCGGCCATTTGCTTCTCCTCACCCTAAATTTGGCGTGAGACTGTAGAGAATCGGGAAAAATTCTGTTTTTATCGGCCGATTGGGAAAAAACACCAAAAAGCCAGATTTTCCGGCCGATTGGAGATGCCATTGTAAAGTATAAAATTGAAGTTCAAGCTAGCCCGTTCTTTTGTTGGAAAGAATAATTGGGAAAGTTGAGAAAGTATGGAATCTGATGAGAGAGAAATTGGTACGTAGTGTGTTCTGTTGTTAGAAAGCGGTGTTTGATTGTGGAGTTGGAAAGTTGAGGTGTGGCCTACTCCGTGTAGTGTGTTCTTTTGGTTAAAAAAAGTTGGATGAAGAAAGTGGTGTGGGGTCCACTCAAATTTAATTTGTGCTATTTAAAACTAAACTAAATACTTAAAACTTATTAAATAATTCATATACTATCTAAGTGTTGTGAACGGTTATTTACTGGGTTGGTTGAGTTATTGGGCCATCCTAGTATTGGGCCCATATATGTGTAAGCCCACCTTGTATTCTCCCCTCTGCCTATAAATAAAGACCTGAGGGCTCCCCCCTCAGTAGTTGATTCATAACACGTTATCAGCACGACTCTAAAAATTTTTCTTTCCCACAAAATTTACTTCGTTCGTTGCGAAGGCGAGGGCGAAAGCGAAGGCGAGACGGGAGATCCACGAGCGCGGTGGTAGGCTTCCTCAATCGAACGTCGTCATCCGCGTAGGGCTTCGAGCAACCGTCGCTATATCCGGAGGTCGGATATAGAGGTAAAAACACTAAAAACGATATTTTTATCATACGTATGATTGCTCTATCCCTAGATCTCAAAAGATCGTTATAGGGATCTATTGTCGCCTTGAAAACGACGAATTTTTTTTATCCCAAACCCCAAATTTTTAGGGTTCTATGATTTTTTTTTCTTCCAACCCTAGAAATTTGACATCCGGCGGCTTCGCCGCCGTCCAAACCCCCCCTCCCCCCGCGTCGTTCCCCCTCCCTCCTTACAGAGGCGGTGGGGCGGCAGCCGCCCCCCCAGCAGGGGGGCGGCAGCCCCCGAGGCCGCGCCCCCCTGCAGGGGGGCGGCCCCCGCCGCTCCCCCATGCCGGGGGGCGACGGCCCTCCCGTGGCCGCGGCGCCCTCCCTATAGAGGGGGGCGGCGGGCCCCGAGGCCGCGGTGCCCCCCTGCAGGGGGGGCGGCAGCCCCCGAGGCTGCGCCCCCCCCTGCGGGGGGCGGCCCCTGCCACGTCCCCCTGCAGGGGGGCGGCGGCCGCAGTCAGCCACGCCCCCTGCAGGGGGGGCGGCGGCCCCGCTGCCGCACCCCCCCCCCCCCCCCGCAGGGGGGCGGCGGTGGTGCCACCCCACCCCATCAAACCCTAATTCAAAAAAAAGCAGAAAGCCTGTGGGCCTGAAGCCCACAGGCTGGCTGTGGGCTTCAGGCCCACAGGCCTATTTTCCTTTAAAAAGAAAAAAAACAGAAAGCCTGTGGGCCTGAAGCCCACAGGCCGGCTGTGGGCTTCAGGCCCACATGCCAATTTTCTTTAAAAAAACTATGGGCCTGAAGCCCACAGCAAGCTGCGGGCTTCAGGCCCGCATGCCGCTCCTACAAAAAAAATGGGGGGGGGGGTAATAGGCTGAAAACAAGCCTGAAAAGGCAACTGTTTGGTCTAAAAATTATTTTAAACATGGGTTTTAAAGGCAAAATATTCGTGAAAAATCACGGTAAATTACGGGACAAATATCGGGCAAGCGAGGACTTTTTGGGGATTTTTGGGGGGCTTTTGGGATAATGAGGGAACCTCTTTTCCTCAGACAAAGAAAATGTTTATTTTGGGCACTTAATCAACTTAATTGATTAAACCCATTTACTTTACAACCCATGCATCGTAATTACTCTTACATGCTTTTCATCTCTGGCAAAAATATGTGGATATTATATGCGTGGTTGTGCACTTTATTTAAAACTTAATAATTAGGAAGATCCTGCGACCGCTCTGCCGTTAGTTACCTAACCTAACGGTGTATGACGTTGCCCAGTGGTCCAATAATTATTAAGTGATTAAATATTGTTTTATCCTCATGTGAATAAACTGCCTGTGATGTTTGTGAATGAAAATGTTGATGAGCACAATATTTCTGCATGAATTGCTAAATGTGGTTTTTGGATCGGCTGTTTAGTCCCACAGTTTATTTCCCGCACTTTTCTTTTATTTTTGAGAGAAATTGTAGTGAGGAATTTATGTAAATGTCAAAGAAAGAAGACCAACTTCCATGGAGACGGAGGCCACGCTTGAAGACGGAGATATTAAATGGGACCCACAGGGTTTCCAAAGTTGTATTTTCATTTTATTCAAGCTGCAAATTTGTATAATTTGGACTGTGGACTTTTGGACTCTTTCTTGTGGGACTGGCCGATCCACACGTTTAGCTTTTCATTAAATATTGCCTCCGCATGAAAATGTTTCTCTTTCTGATTGATTATTAATTCATGCATGTTTGTGCTCTGCTAGATAAATGGCTAAATTGCAAGCGTTGAGTTTGAAGTGCTGGATGTAGGAACCTGTCAAAACAATGTTAGGATCGATAAATGAAGTTGAGACTTACGCTTGCGTATGCGGCACGGTAGTCACGGAACTTCGCCTTCGGATTCGCCACGACGGATCGAGTCTTCTCACGAACGGAGTAAGGCTACTAAATCCACAATCTAAATCTCTACTTTTAGATAAAGAACTTGGATAAAGAGAGAGGAAGGATTTCGGCAGAGCTTCGCTAGAATGAAATGCAAGGCAAGAATACCATGCAAAAGTGTAAGGAAATGGCTAACCCTTGGATCTTATTTATAGCCCCCAAGGTAGTTATTTTAGGAGTAATTGTTCCTTTGGAACAATTTAACTAAGGTGTACCATCATACATGGCACATTATAAGCTTAAGTTGTACCATATGCATGGTACAACATAAGCTTAAGATATTACCCCTTTATTAGCCATATGTCGCATGCACTTATGCACATATAATGCGACTTTCCCATTAATCTAGAGATCCTCTCCGCAAGGGAACAGATTCCCTTTGCACACGACTTTGTGTGTGCGACGTTCGAGGTCCGTGTTCCCTCGTACATCCCCTACAAGGGTGTACAAACGTCATCCATATCCAACATCTCCCACTCACACTTGAGGGGATTGTAAGAGAGCGTCTTTCTCTTAGTTCTTTCATCTATCATACCGAGAAATAGACCGTGAGACCGTCATGCGCGTAGAGTCTGTTGTTGTGCACTTGTTAGAGATACACAACGACCTCGAAGGTGCAAAGTTGAGTAGTTCAACGCATGCTTTACCCTAGATTATTTCTTCACATTTCTTATACTTTATATTCAACAATTGAGTCCCATCTGGATCACAATTGGCTGGCCAGCTTTGAATCATTAAAGTCCAAATGCGAATATGAAATCAATCTTCCTCTTCTTGCGAACCATCTGATCTTGACTTGATTCGCTTTTCTAACGTGCCCCGCCGAGCCGAATTATCATAGCCCATTAGCAACACGCTAAGATAACGATCATCTCGTCAAATCTAAAGGAACCAATTGGAGTCCTTGAGGGTAAGATTTAAGACCCATATGGCCTTTGAGTCTCACATAATAGCAAACACTATTGCTACTAACTCAGTGGTCAAAATGCATACGTGGTATGAACACGTATTACAACATCACTCCTTTCCCAGGGAGAGTATGTCTTAATGATGTTGTACGGATGAAAGATCAGACACCACAGTGCCTATCTTTTGAGTCCCCTTACTACCCATGAAATATTCCCGGACTCTCATCCTGCATAAGACAGATAGGATTAAAAAAAACCTATGAGATCTCTTTTAAATATCCTTGTGATACAGATCTCAGATCTTTTGTAAGCATCCATATGATGCAGATCTTTCATTCGACTATCTTGTTTAAGTCACGACTCTAAATCATTCGTCTAATGATTTTGACTTTAAAATAGTCTCATCTCTATCTTATCCATCTGATAAGATAAGGCGGTTGCTCATGTGAGAGAGCCAACCTTAATCTGTCCGACATACACACAATAAAATAGCTGAGACTTAAACACAAATGTATAAAATCATTTGTAAGAAACTTGTATGCAATATATAAAAGAACTTCTTCCTTTTATTAAACTTTGATCTTCTATAGACATGTGAAATATTACATGATACAGCTCTGCACCTACGCATTCCCATAGATGATAAGTGTTTGAAGAACACATCTCTGGGGATCGCCTTAGTAAGGGGATCCGCTATCATCTTATGCGTGGATATGTATCCTATGTCTACTTCCTTCCGTTTGTCATAGTCCTTCGCAAACTTGAATCGAATATCAATGTGTTTGGTCTTACAATGAAATTTAGGATCTTTGACATAGGCAATCGAAGCTTGACTATCACTGTATATAGGAACAGTGCTCAAGTCAGTGGCATCCGTCAGCCTGTCTAAGAATTTCCTAAGCCAAACAGCTTCTTGGACCGCCATACTGAATGCTACAAATTCGGTTTCCATGGTTGATAGGGCGATGCAGGTTTGCTTCTTGCTGCTCCAGGATATTGCACCATTCCCGAGCAAGAAAACAAAGCCTGATGTAGATCTTCGCTCGTCGAGATCACCTGCCCAATCAGCATCGGTATAGCCTTCGAGTCTCAAGGTATTGCCTTGATAGCACAATGCATAGTCCGTAGTCCCTTTGAGGTACCTTAATATCCTCTTCACCGCTTTCAAGTGTGCTTGTCCTGTGTTGGATTGGTAATGGCTTACCATACCAACAACATAGCAAATGTCCGGTCTGGTACACATCATGGCATACATCAGACTCCCGACAGCACTGGAGTATGGAACCTTTTCCATAGCTTTCTTTTCTTTTGGATCTTTGGGACACATTTCCAAACATAGACCCTCGCCTTTGCTTATTGGAGTATCAATTGGCTTGCAGTCCTGCATATTAAACCGTTCTAAAACTTTCTTTATATATGTCTCTTGAGAGAGAGAAAGAAGTTTCTTGGAACGATTCCTTGAGATCTTAACCCCAAGGATATATGCAGCTTCACCCATGTCTTTCATTTCAAAGACAGATGAAAGCCAAGCATTGATATCCACGATAAGACGCTTATCATTTCCGGCTATAAGTATGTCATCTACATAAAGAGACATAATTACATACTTGTTCTTAATCCTCTTAATGTATACACAGTTGTCTTCGTCGAGCATGGAGAAACCATACGACAAAACGACTTCTTGAAAGCGCACATACCACTGCCTTGAGGATTGTTTAAGACCATATATGGATTTACGAAGTTTACAAACCTTATGTTTGTTTTCTTCTTGTACGAACCCGTTTGGTTGTTCCATGTAGATCTCCTCATCTAGTTCTCCGTTAAGAAAAGCAGTCTTTACATCCATCTGATGTAACTCGAGGTCCAAACAAGCCACCATTGCCAGAATTAAGCGAATGGAGGTAAAACGCACGACAGGAGAGAAAGTCTCTTCGTAGTCTATTCCTTCATGTTGCGTGAAACCTTTCGCAACAAGGCGAGCTTTATATTTCTCGATGGAGCCATCAGCCTTATGCTTGATTTTGAGAACCCACTTGTTCCCAATGGCTCTACGTCCCTTAGGTAAATCAACCAAGTCCCAGACTTGGTTTGTTTTCATGGATTGAAGTTCTTCTTCCATCACCGCTATCCATTTATCTTTAGCAGGGCATGTGACGGCCTGTTTGAAATTTGCAGGTTCGTCATCATCTTGTAGTAATGTCATGAATGTTTGAGGAAATTCATCCTCAAATCTCAGAGGTGTTAGCCTCGTTCGATTACTACGTCTTGCTTGAGTTTGATCACTCCCACTTGGAATGACATCACTCCCACTTGGAATAACATCACTCCCACTCGGAATAGGATTGGTATCATTCGTATCATCCATTGGTGAAGTTTGAAACGTATTTTCTTCTTCACCAAGGATTCTCCCACTCGAACGTTCCGATCCTTCTTGATCCCAAGTCTCAAACAAGGATAAGTCTTGACTTATCTCACCCTGTCTTGGAAACTCGTTTTCCAAGAAGACAACATTCCTCGATTCGAATTCTATTAGACCCCCATTGTCCTCTTGACCGACGAAAACATATCCTTTGGAGTTTTCAGCGTATCGGATGAAGATACACTTCCTCCCACGTGGCCCAAGTTTGCCATATTTGTGAGAGGATAAATGTGCGTAAGAGGCACAACCCCAAGGTTTTAGAATGCTTAAGTCTGGAGTTCTATTGTTCCACAACTCATGAGGAGTAGAACTTACCGACTTCGAGGGTACACGGTTTAAGATGAATGCTGCCGTCAATAATGCATCACCCCAAAAGGTGATGGGCAAATTTGCCTGAGACATCATTGATCGGACCATTTCCATCAATGTCCTATTTCTTCTTTCCGCAACACCGTTTTGTTGCGGAGTATAAGGCATAGTTATTTGATGAACTATGCCTTTTTCATCACAGAGTTTCTTAAAACTCGTTGATTGATATTCTCCACCCCGATCGGTTCGCAAGACCTTTATCTTGCGATCTAGTTGATTTTCCACTAAACTCATATAGTTTTTGAAGCAAGATAAAGCTTTATGTTTGTGGGAAATCAAATAAATGTGACCGAAACGGGTGAAGTCATCAATGAAGGTGATGAAATAGGACTTCCCGCGTCTTGTCTTAACATTCATTGGACCGCAAATGTCCGAATGGATAAGCTGTAATGGAACTTCGGCCCTTGTGCCAGTTCCAAACGGCTTGTGACAAGTTTTCCCTACAAGACAATGTTCGCAAGTTGACATTTCAACTTTTGAAACATTAGATAGCAAGCCACTTTTGGCAAGTCTATCCATTCTAGTTGGTCCAATGTGACCAAGTCTTGCATGCCAACAAATGATCTCAGATTCAGAATTAGAAGCATTTGTCAAATGGAAACTTTCATTAATAGAAGAAGAATCATCATACATAGTGTTCAAAACAATCAATCCATTACAAACATTACCCGACCCAATTAAAGAACAATTACAAACAAGGTCAAACTTTTGTTCATAGAACCTCCATTCATAACCTAAAGACATTAACACGACCACAGATACGATATTCCTTCGAATATCTGGAGCAAAGAGGACGTCGTGCAATAATAGAGTTTGGCCGTTGTCGAGAACTAGCTTGCATGTTCCGACGCCTTTGACTTCAACACGAGTGTTGTTGCTGACGTATATTCACTTTGTTCCTTGAGTTATCTTTCGATACTCTACGAAGAACCTTCTGTCCTTCGCAACGTGGTCTGTGGCCCCTGAATCAATCAACCAAAAATAGTTAGATTCAGCAAGAAACATGGAACTAGAAACACATATGTAACTAGCCCTACAAGTTACCTTATCACTTCCATCCGTACACATACGGGCGAAGTGACCGTACTTGTTGCACTTAAAGCACTTGATCTTCTTCAAGTTTTTCTTCTTTGAGTGCACTTTCTTTTGCCACTTTTTGTTCTTAGTCTTCTTTGAGGTTTCCGGTTCTTGCTTTCTTTCGTTCATAAACCTTAAGCGTTTATCCTTTCGCTTCTTTCCTCCATGTGAGGAACTAGCGGCCATGTGCACTTCGGCACTAGGTTTTGCGGCTTGAATCCGCTCTTCCTCGAGTTCGAGGTGTTTGGATACATCGCTTAAAGTTTTAATGCACTCATTATGAGTGAGGTGCATTTTCATATTATCCCAGCTATCTGGGAGTGAACGAATGACTGCTTGGATCTGCTGTTCATCAGACAGCGTAAGACCTGCATCCTTCAATTCAGCTATGAGATTCGCCATGTGGCGAAGATGCTTTTTCATAGATTGATCTCGTCGCATTTTGTACGAGTCAAATTGAATATTTAAGGGGCGGAGTTTGGTTACCGAAGTTCCACCAAACTTTATTTCTAGCCCAGACCATATGTCTTTGGCTAGGTCGAAATCCCGAAATAGACGCATTATGTCATTGTCCATTGCGGACAATAACGTAATACGTGCTATTTTGTTCTTTCGAGTCCAAGTCTCATAAGCTTCTCGGTCCCTCTTGTGTTGGGCCGTATTGCCCAACTCAGGTTCTTCCATTATGTTTTGGAGTGTTTCAAGCACATCTTGCTCCTCCAAAACATATTGGATTTTTATTGACCATAGTTTATAATTTTCGCCGTTGAGCTTCTCACCTTTGTTAAGCTCGACGACAATGTTCTTAGAAGCGGTAGACATATTCGAATCAAAAAACTGCAAAGAAAATGAAAAACACGATCAAAATTCTATGCATAAAGTTTCGATTCTTTAAACACTTGATAAGTTCCTTGGATAAGCTGAAATGTTACTCTAGAATCGAGAAGTTCACTACGTTCCCAACTACCATCTAGAAGTAACTTTCAAATTATCCCTCTTACTTGTCTCATGTAAAAAGAAATCAGAAATAATACCCGTATGGTACCAGCAGCGGAAAAATACTTTTGAAAAACATATCTTTCAAAATGGAATAGGTGAGAGTTTGCGCAAAGAATTTTAGCGCAACAATTGCCAAGCCACGAGACCTGTTCTACACACCCATGGGTTAGATAACCATGGCCGGATCGTGGTAGGACTTGGAATTCTAAATTGCGCTATCCCGATTAAGGACGGGACATAACCTATTTGAAAACACCTTTTTCAAAAATTTGAAATACATTGGCTAATCTCCGTAGAGTAGAGCACAATGTCATAAGTACATTGGTTAATCTCCGTAGAGTAGAGCACAATGACATGGCTAATCTCGCATGAAGTAGAGCACTATGGCTAATCTTCAAGGAGTAGAGCCCAAAAAAAAATTTTATAAAACAAGAGTAGACGACTGTCGTTAGCCCCGTATGGACTAGTCGGCACATTCGTGTTTGACCAAGGCCTTTTGTCACCCCGTATGGGTTAGTCGGCAAGTTCGTGATCGACCAAGACCTTCTGCCGGATTGGTCGACCAAAACACCCAAATTGGTCGACCAAAAAATTTGGTCTGAAATTTCTCCCGGCCAGGGCCTCTGCCCTAGCCGAGGCTGGCCAAGGGCCAGCCAGGGCCTCTGCCCTGGCCGAGGCCGGCCAGGGCCGGCCAGGCCCTGGCCGAGGCCAGGGCGCCGGCCCTGGCCATGGCCGGCCATGGCTTGGCCATGGCCGGTCATGGCCAAGGCCATTTTGGCATTGGCCGGCCATGGCCCATATGGCCATGGCCGGCCACCCCCTTTGAATGGGGTTACCGCACACCCCGTCGGAGGGGTGGCCGTGGTGGTTATTGGCCGTAGCCAACCCCCTCCGCATGGGGAGGGGGGTGCATGGCCTTCATAGACCATTTGACCATGGTGCACATGCACTAAAATTCATCTTCCCCGATGGGAATAACCACCATCTTCTTCTCCGGTGAAGCACCCGTTCATTGATGAAGCACCCGTTCGTCGAGAAAGTAGTTATTTTCTAATGGTCGTGTGCCAAAAATGAAAAATAACATACTACGTGAACGGTCGGTTCTTCCTGTCACGGAGAGTTCCTGCCATATCCGTAATGACAGAAGACCCTAACGTGAAAAGAACAACCGCTGCGTTCTCTCCGTCATGAAGCGTTCCTACCATATCCGTAATGGTAGGATACCCATTCGTGAAAAAAAAACAACGCCTCGTTCATCGGTTCGACGTGGCGGTGGTTTTGACCGGGGCGAACCCGTATGGCTCTGATACCAATGTAGGAACCTTTCAAAACAGAGTTAGGATCGATAAATGAAGTTGAGACTTACGCTTGCGTATGCGGCACGGTAGTCACGGAACTTCGCCTTCGGATTCGCCACGACGGATCGAGTCTTCTCACGAACGGAGTAAGGCTACTAAATCCACAATCTAAATCTCTACTTTTAGATAAAGAACTTGGATAAAGAGAGAGGAAGGATTTCGGCAGAGCTTCGCTAGAATGAAATGCAAGGCAAGAATACCATGCAAAAGTGTAAGGAAATGGCTAACCCTTGGGTCTTATTTATAGCCCCCAAGGTAGTTATTTTAGGAGTAATTGTTCCTTTGGAACAATTTAACTAAGGTGTACCATCATACATGGCACATTATAAGCTTAAGTTGTACCATATGCATGGTACAACATAAGCTTAAGATATTACCCCTTTATTAGCCATATGTCGCATGCACTTATGCACATATAATGCGACTTTCCCATTAATCTAGAGATCCTCTCCGCAAGAGAACAGATTCCCTTTGCACACGACTTTGTGTGTGCGACGTTCGAGGTCCGTGTTCCCTCGTACATCCCCTACAAGGGTGTACAAACGTCATCCATATCCAACACTGGATGCATCAGGTAGAAACTATCTAAGCTGGCAGCTAGATGTTAAGTTTCACCTGCGGGCCAAGTCCCTCATCACTGCTGTGACTGAAAAAGAAAATGTTAGCGATATAGAGAAGGCGCAAGCCATCATCTATATTCGCCGCCATGTGGACAAGACCTTAAAGGCTGAGTACCTTACGGTCGAAGATCCACTTGAGCTATGGACCGCCCTTGAGGATAGGTATAAACATCAGAGAGATGTTATACTCCCAAGGGAGAGATATGAGTGGGAGAACCTGAGACTGCAGGACTTTAAGTCCATTGCTGAGTACAACTCAGCACTTTTTAGCATCACCTCACGCCTGAAGTTGTGTGGTGAAAAAGTCTCAGAAGATCGCATGCTGGAAAAGACGTATATGTCTTTCCATGAAAAGGACGCGATACTCATGCAGCAATACCGTGAACGTAAGTTCACCAAGTATTCAGAGCTGCTGTCATGTCTACTCATGGCCGAGAAAAACAAAGAGCTTCTTCTCGCCACTCACAATATGCGCCCTCCCGGCACTGCCCCCCTACCAGAAGCTCACCATTCCTCTTCCTTCAAAAAGAAGAGGGATAATAAAAGAAAAGAAAGACCACAGAAAGGGGGACAACAGAAAAGAGCCAAGGGCCCACCACAGCAGCGTAAGAATGAAGGGAAGCGTAAGTTCACCTGGCGCAGGAATGATAACAAGAAAAATAATGCACCCCCACCCAAGAGGCACTGGGAAGACCAGTGCCACAGCTGTGACATGACAGGCCACTGGTCCAGAGTATGCAGGACCCCAGTGCATCTCCAGGAGCTTTATAAACAAAGCAAGAAAAAGAATGCTGAATCAAACCTTGTGGCTGCGAATAATGCAGTCAAGTTCACAGCCAAAGACTTCGAGTCAGATGATATACTTGATTAGCCTGTTTTCATTTATCTTAGCATTTTATTGTATGAATAATCTATTTTATGAGAGCTTTTATGTTATCTGAATTCTGTTGAATAAAATTTAGTTTTTCTGAAATGCAAATGTTTACTCATCTTTTTAGATGGGATGCTCTCATGACTGCTTAGTAGACAGCGCGTCAACACATACGATCCTTCAGCACAAATGCTATTTTCATAGCATTACTCCGTATAAGAGCCCTGTAAACACAATTTCAGGGCCATCGGATATAATTGAAGGTTCTGGGAATGCAACCTTGTTGCTTCCCAATGGAACAGAAATAAAAATAAAAGATGCACTTTACTCTCCGAATTCCAAGAGAAACTTATTAAGTTTCAAAGATATCCGTCTTAACGGATTCCACTTGGAAACAGCAAATGTTAAAGAAAATGAATTACTGTATGTAACGTCTCAAGACAATGGAGTTAAATCCATACTTGAACGTTTTGAGAGCCTCTCATCAGGCCTCTACCATACAAAAATTCGGAGAGAGGAAGCAAACCTAACGGAGCACCTGAAGTGTCTGATATCGGCCAAATTCTTACTTTGGCACGATCGACTTGGCCACCCCGGATCTGTGATGATGCACCACATTATATCACAATCCCACGGGCATAACCTGAAGAACCAGAAGATTCTTCAGAAGGGAGAATTCCCTTGTGTACCCTGTTTTAAGGGAAAATTAATAACAAGGCCATCACCACTTAAAGTGGACATCGAGTCTCCTAGCTTCCTTGAAAGAATACATGGAGACATATGTGGACCTATCCACCCCCCTAGTGGGCCCTTTCGGTACTTTATGGTACTGATTGACGCATCTTCAAAATACTCGTATGTATGTCTACTTTCAACCCGTAACTTGGCTTTTCCAAAGCTCTTAGCGCAAATAATAAAGTTGCGGGCGCATTTTCCAGACAACCAAATTAAGAAAATACGTCTGGATAATGCGGGGGAATTTACCTCTCAGTCATTTCAAGAATATTTCCAGGCAACGGGAATAGAAATCGAACATCCAGTGCCGCATGTTCACACCCAGAATGGGTTAGCCGAGTCGCTAATTAAAAGACTCCAATGGATCACACGTCCATTGCTGATGAAATCCCAGTTGCCGGTGGATGCATGGGGACATGCAATTCTGCATGCTTCATCACTAATAAAAATAAGACCCTCGGGAGGTCAGAGTCTATCTCCAATGCAACTTGCATATGGAACGCCGCCGAACATCTCTCACTTGAGGATCTTCAGCTGCGCAGTTTATATCCCCATTGCACCACCACAGAGGACCAAGATGGGTCCTCAACGTCGCCTAGGTATTTATGTAGGGTTTGACTCACCCTCCATTATAAGATACCTAGAACCCCAAATGGGGGACGCTTTTAAGGCACGTCTTGAAGACTGCGATTTTGATGAGACGTATTTCCCCAAAATGGGCCTAGACATCGAAAAGTCTAGTGTAAAGCAAGTGTTAACGTGGGATACAAAAAGCTTGACCCACTACGATCCGGTAACAAAATAATGAGATGAAGAGATCCGGAAGATCTTACATATCCAGGACACAGTCCATAGATTACCGGACTCGTTTACTGACAACCAGAAGATTGTCAGATCACACATCCCTGCTGCGAATACTCCAGCTAGGATTGACATCCCAAAGGATGGATGCAATCCACCAGCAGCAGAAGTGGCTGCACCTCAACAGAAAAGAGGCAGACTACCAGGCTCCAAGGATAAAAATCCAAGAAAAAGAAAAATATCCGGAGACCTTGAGACGATACCCCCACAGAGAAACGAGCTCGTGTCCATACCCTCTCCCCTCCCGGAATCCACTGCAGAGGAACTACCGGGAGAAACTGAAATATCATTGAATTATGTACGTACAGGGGAGGTATTGGATAGAAAGAGTACAGTTGTCGACGATGACTTCGCGTTTCACATTGCCATTCACGTCGCCGGAAGCGACGATGATTATGAACCACACTCCGTTGCTAAATACAAACGTAGAGATGATTGGCCAAAGTGGAATCAGGCAATAGAAGCCGAGCTGGACTCGCTTCAGAAACGAAAAGTCTTTGGGCAAATAGTCCAGACACCTACTAGTGTCAAACCTGTGGGATATAAATGGGTATTCGTCAGAAAAAGAAACGAAAATAATGAGATCGCACGCTACAAAGCTAGACTTGTAGCGCAAGGATTTTCCCAAAGACCGGGAATAGACTATGACGAAACATACTCCCCGGTCATGGATGCGATCACTTTCAGATTCCTGATAAGCTTAACAGCAAAGGAAGGCCTAGATATGCAGCTAATGGATGTTGTGACTGCATATCTATACAGCAATCTCGACAAGGAGATATACAAGAAACTTCCTGATGGCTTTTCTATGCCGACTGAACTGAAAAATAAACCTCGGGACGTCTATTCTGTTAAGCTACAAAGATCATTGTATGGTCTCAAACAATCAGGAAGAATGTGGTATAACAGACTCAGTGAGTTCCTTGTTCAACAAGGATTCACAAACAATGAAGTCTGCCCTTGTATCTTCATAAGAACAAAGGGAAAAGGATTCGTGATAATAGCTGTCTACGTAGACGATCTGAATCTTATAGGATCTCCTGAAGAGATCACTGAGATATTTGTAAGCCTAACAAAAGAATTTGAAATGAAAGACCTAGGCAAAACAAAATTCTGCCTTGGCTTATAGATTGAACATCAAAAGGATGGAATCCTATTACACCAAACCACATATACGAAGAAAATGTTGCAAAGATTCCATATGGACCATTGTCATCCATTGAGTACACCTATGGTGGTACGATCGTTGGATGCACATAAAGACCCCTTCCGGCCGCTGGAAGAGGGGGAGGACATACTTGGTCCGGAAGTTCCTTATCTGAGTGCCATCGAAGCATTACTATATCTAGCAAACTGCACGCGTCCCGACATAGCGTTTGCAGTAAATTTGCTAGCCAGATACAGTGCATCGCCTACACAACGCCACTGGACCGGAGTAAAGCACCTTCTGTGCTACCTCCAAGGGTCTACAGATTTGGGACTCTTCTACAAAAATGGAACATCCTCTACACTTGCAGGTTATGCTGATGCAGGTTACTTGTCTGATCCCCACAAAGCAAAATCGCAGACTGGGTACGTGTTTACCTACGGAGGGACAGCCATTTCCTGGAGATCCATCAAGCAAACCTTGACGGCAACCTCATCCAATCACTCAGAGATCATTGCCATCCATGAAGCCAGCAGAGAATGCGTATGATTACGCTCAGTTGTCCACCACATCCTGTCTACGACCGGACTGAAGACTGGAGACCTCGAGCCAACTACCATGTTCGAGGACAACGCTGCTTGCATAGCTCAACTACGAGGTGGCTTCATCAAAGGCGACAGAACAAAACAAATTTCACCAAAGTTCTTCTGGACGCACGAGCTACAGAGAGATGGCAAGATCGACATCAGACAAGTGCAGTCATGTGACAATTTGGCAGATTTGTTCACTAAAGCCCTTCCTACTGCTACTTTTAGAAAACTTGTACATAGGATTGGAATGAGACGCCTAAGAGATCTGAAAGCTTGAGAGCTTGTACAGATCAGGGGGAGTTTGGCAGAGTTTGTACTCTTTTCCCTTAACTATGGTTTTTCCCACTGGGTTTTCCATAGCCAAAGGTTTTAACGAGGCAAATCTCACCAACTCAGGATCCTGAAGTATCCACCCCATGTGAGACCCATACAGGCTCAGAATCCTGAAGTATTCATGAGCAAGGTCCACACCTATGGCTGGATAAGGGGGAGTGTTGTGAACAGTTATTTATTGGGTTGGTTGAGTTATTGGGCCATACTAGTATTGGGCCCATATATGTGTAAGCCCACCTTGTATTCTCCCCTCTGCCTATAAATAAAGACCTGAGGGCTCCCCCCTCAGTAGTTGATTCATAACACTAAGTATTAATTAAAATAATTAATAGGGTGCACATAGGGTTAATCGGAAGTGCATATAGCAGGGGCCCCTCCCTTTTTCGCGTGAGGTAGCGAAACAAAGGCAGCGAAACAACGAAGCGAAAAAAAAAGAAAGGGAAAAAAACTGATTGGTGCATGGAGAGAGTAGGGCCCGATTTGTTTTGAGATTCCTATGTAATCGTAGCAATTTGCTCCGATTTTCTTTGGCTCGGTGGAATCCCACTGACAAGTGCCACGTCGGCCTTGATTCCCAAAATCCCAAGAAACAAAAGAACAGCCCTTACAAAAATACAGCTGGAATCCACGTGAATAGTTGCAGAATAGTATTCAAAATAATAAGATTCCAAGTCAACTTGATACAGAACAGGCCTTAATTGGACCATCGAAACAATTAACGCCCAACCCTGTTACCCTGTCGCACCTCTATCGATCTTTTCACATACTCTCGCGATCTGAAGCAGTTGTGTGATCAAAAAGGCAGTCTCCTCTCCGAGATCGTAGCAGCTGGTTATCTCTCTCTCTTGCTTTTTGTGTTTGAAGAAAGTGTCTGTGCAGAATTTTGCCATTTCTAAAAATTATTTGCTTATTATTGTTGCTCAAATTTCTTGAGGGCTTTTGCTCAAATCCTGGTTACTTCGTAGGTTAATTGGCTAATTTGGGATTTTTGGGTGTTTTATAGGGTTTTTAATCGAAACGGAGATTTGGGGCTGGTTTCGTACTGGTACCAACGACTGGAATCAATCGGCCTAAACCTCAAACCATACTTCCCCATCGCAGGTACCCCGTAACAAGATCTCAACCGAAATTTTGTTTATACCACACATTTACTCCGATAATTTTCGAAATGTTCCCTTTCTCCTCGCTTCAAAAATCCCTTCAAAAGGGAACTACAGACTCAACAATTAGATGAAAACCCGCACATCAAACTAAAGCAATGGACTGATCAAGACACCCATTGTTGCTCCACTTCACACAAACAACATGCTCATTGTAATAAGAAAATTGTTCCAGGCCATTGAACCCAGGTACCATTGCATTCCATTTAACAACTGGAGCGGATGAACAACTGAGCCATAATACCAGTAAACGAGGAGGAGATTTTTTGGATATAAAGTGATCCAATTCTAATCCGGATCACAGAATGAAAGCACGAGTGATTTTGGCAATGTAGAGAGATCAATATGCCTTCGACTTTTGAAGTGTAGAGATGAGGTTGAAAATGATTGATTGAATCTGGGAGCCATAGATGACTGAGCCAGAACGGCAATCGTTGCACAGCATAACACAATGCATGTTGCATTCCACCCCCACCAATGCTCAATTCAACAACACTTTCTTATGCAATATTAGAAAAATTCACGTGTTACTTCCGCATGGAGACATAGTCGACAAATATGATCAATTACTAACTCCACAGTTTCTATACAAACTTGTCATTAGATCATATCACTCTATCTCCTCGACCTCCATAGCACTAAATACTGTAACTGCATATTCGACGTTGTTCCTTCTACATTACATGGCTAGTATGAACTTATGAGTCCATTGATGGACACACTCACTCAAGTCGCAAATGGATGTGGGTTTGCAATTTGCATGGATCCTACCAGACCCGAACTGATTACTAGGGGTACAAACTTGTGTGTCCGCAGACCCCTAGGTTTTTATTTTTCATTATCGTGCTTCATCCCTGTGATATTATTCACCTGGCCTTTTGTTAGTTTTGCCATTTGAGCAGTAGGTTGCTTGCTCCTTTGGATTGGATGGCATGGAATAAGAAAGAGCCAAAGCGATAGTATCAGAACCCGCTGCTATGTTAAGACAAGCTCTAGGTTTGATCACTTCTTTGCCCCTCCAAAAAGTACTTCTAAAAAATTCCTCTTTTGTACAATTTTTTGTTTGTCATAAGCAGAAGGGTGAGATCCCCTTTCGATTTTTCTTTTTTTAAATGCAGTTGAAGTTACAATTTTGGCACTTACATGCAACTGAGATCTGTGTTAATATATTATTTTTTGACATCTGATTTCTTAATGAATCACATTTTCATTTTCCCATAGGGTTTATGTTATCACTACCTAACTTCTAGATAGAGTCGAGCCACTTAAAATTTGGATTTTTTGATGCATTTGGCATGCTTGGTGTTCGACAGAATGTTTATATATATAACAATATGGAGATCAACTAGCCAAGGATGAAATTTCCTCCTTGGCTAGCGTCAAAAACCACACACCTCACATTTTTTTCACTGATCGGATCGGGTCATTTTGATTATGTTCTAAAACTTTAAACCACCAATTTTTGAGTGATCCTAAAGCATTTTGCTCGTTTATCTAGCCATTACAAAATGTTCTATTATTGCGAAACTGTTAAATTTGTGATGAGTAGATGAACGAACAAAACACCAAATACTTTGTATTCACTTGAAAATTGATGGTTTGAAATTTTAAGATATGAAGATCAAAATAAACGGATCTGATCGTTGAAAAAAGATTTTTGTTCATCCATCTAGTCGTTATAAAAAGTTTTGTTGCTACGAAACTATTAAATTTGCCATGAGTAGATGAACAAGCAAAATTCTTTGGTTTCATTTAAGCATTGATGCTTTGGGATTTTAGAACATGAGATCAAAATAAATGGATTTGATCGTTGGAAAATAAGGATGGGTGTGGTTTTGACGCTAGCCAAGGAGGAAATTCCATCTTTGACTAGCTGTCACCAATGTGCTTAATATATAGGGCGGTTTTCACCTGCAAAATGTTCGCACCACTACAGTGGTGCAGAAACATTTCTGTTTTTTTTTAATTTTTTTAATTTTTTGTGGTTTAATGCATACATATATCCTATAGAAAGTAAGGGATGAACCTTATGGGGATTTGATCCTCGACCAAGTTGTTACAAGTTCAACAGTTACAAATTCAACGATCTAGAACAATAAAGCATCTTGTATCGATCCGCTTGAGGGGAAAATACGGGAGAATTTTTTTATTTTTGGTTTAAAATGGTATTAGGATGTATAGATAATATCCAATGATTTATATCTAGAAAAAAAAATATCAATTAACACTTTCTCACGGTGTTTGTATGTGATAGTTTTGTAATGGAATATCCTTATTACAATTGAGGGATATTTTTGAATTTGTCCTATGTGATAATGTCACATCGTCACATGGGATAGCCTCCTTAAACCCAAAACCCAAAACCTCACCCAACCCACCAAAACACCACCAAACCCAAAACACCCAAAATCACACCCCCAATCAAAAAACCAAAAACCACAAGACAACACACACTCAAACCTACCATTCTCATTTTCACTTGTTTTTGCACTCATCGAAACACCCGTGTGGGTCCCGCGTTCTGATTGTGTGGGTTAGTTATTGGGTGTGTCAGTGCATCCTTTGTGCACTGGTTATTCCTAGTTTCCATATATATGAGAAAATTAAGTGGCAGCTAGCCAAAGAGGAATTTTCCTCCTTGGCTAGCGTCAACACCCCATCCTTTTATTTTTTTCTTCGATCCGATCTATTTTGCTCTTCATTTTTAAAAATACATAACTATCAATTTTCAAATGAATCCAAAAGGTTTTGTTTATTCATTCACTCGTCGTAAATTTAACGGTTTTGCAGTATAGAACTTTTTACAACGACTAGATGAACAAGTAAATTCCATTGGATTCACTTGAAAATTAGTGGTTTGTGATTTTAGAATATAAAGATCGAAATGAATAGAACTGATCATCGAAAAACATGGGGATGTGGTGTTATGTGAGCTAGCTTATTTTCCACCTTGGCTAAAGGACCTTTATATTGTTACATATATATAAGAATAATATGTATCATATGCCATATGAGGTTAAGCCTCATATGCAGCCTTCAAAATTACACACTTCATTATATTTAAAGGATATGAATCGTTCATTTTGATTTATATATTCTAAATTCTCAAAACACCAAATATTGGGTGAACACAAGGGATTTTATTTGTTCATCCATACATCACAAATTTAATGGTTTCACATGAATAGAACATTTGCGATAAATGGATGAATGGGCAAACCCTCTTAGGTTCACTATATATTCGGTACTTTGGGGTTTTAGAATATGAAGATCAAAATAAACAGCTCCAATCCTAAAAAAATAACAGAGGATGGAGTTTTGTAGGCAGCATGAGGCAGCATATGAAGCTTTACTTCATATGTCATATGATACCCACTATTCTTTACATACATACATTGAGAATAATGGAAAACATCATATGCGCGTAAGCTACACATGCGCCTCAAAAACTCCATCCTTTTCTTTTTTGGCAATCATAGCCGTTTATTTTGATTTTCATATTCTAAAACTTCAAACCACCAAATATCGAGTAAATCCAAAGGGTTTTGCTCATTCATCAACTTGTCCTAAATTTAACGGTTTCACATGAATATAATTTTTTACGATGGAAGGATGAAAGTACAAAACCCTTTTGTGTTCACCTGGTATTTGGTGTTTTGGGGTTGTAGATTGTGAAGAACAAAATGAACAGTTCCGATCTTCTAAAAAATATGGAAAGATGGAATTTTGGAGGGTGCCATGTGGTTTAGACACATATGTCATATGTTTTCTATTATATATATGAGAATAATGGGTATCATACGCCATTTGAGGGGGTGTCTCATATGCACTCTCACATAAAGGAGGCAAGTACAAGCCCACATGGGCTTGTACTTGTTGTACCCGCCCCGTTTTATGTGAGAGGGCATATGAGGCATCCCTCATATGGCGTATGATACCCATTATTCTATATATATATCTCTCTCTAGAGTAGTTTTTATATTAAATTAATTTAATTTGAATGACGTTTGGTTATAAAAGTAACTGCAAAATTTTGACCTATTAAGTGTTCATTTTTACCAGGGAAAGTAATGGCTTGTGTCTCGTATAATATTGGGAATTACTTACGTATAATCCTGGGAAGTGGAGCAACAAAGAGGTTACTCAAGAATCATGTAAACCATGTCTTGAATTCATCAGTCTCCTTTGTTAGTCCCCGGACATGGAACACATTTTCGTCTTTTCATATCAGATGATATCATCAATGTTCTCGGCTCGATTCAATACCGAGAACTGCTAAGAGTTCTGGTGGGAATCTGGAGAATGACTTTTCGTTATAAAAGTAACTGCAAAATATCAACTTTTAAGTGTTCATTTTTATTAGGGAATAATGGCTTGTGTCTCATACAATATTGGCAGTTACTTGCAAATAATCCCGGGAAGTGGCGCAACAAAGAGGTTACTCAAGAATCATCTAAACTGTGGCTTGAATTCCTCGGTGTCTTTTGTTAGTCATCAAACATGGAACACCTTTTCGTCTGTTCATATCATTCGTTATCATCAATGTTCTCAGCTCGATTCAATCGTGAGAGCTGCTAAGAGTTATGGTGGGAATCTGGACGAATCGGTCCTCTCAGGCAATATTAATGGCATCACCAATAACTCCGGTAAGAACTTGTGGCTCTAATATATTATCATTTTAGAGTTTATTGGCAAACTTTAGCATTCATGTTCGCAAGTGTTTTGGTGTGAGTTGGTTTAGCTATAGCAAACACTAGCTTTCTGTTAACCTTTTTGAGGGCTCATTTCTTCTTTGAGTTATGGGAGACCATTTGGATATGCGCAATATAGAAGGATGAAGGTGCAATTGTGGAGGATCAGAACATCGTTGAAGGATCGGATAGGGATACGGGCAGACCTTCAACGGATTGGGACACGGGCTGAATGAACATGCAATGACATGGTAAAGAGAAAATGGTACTTACTAATTTAATGGAGGAGATGACTGATAATCAAGTTGACCAGGAAAAAGGAATGATAGGATGCATTGGTCGTTGTTTAGGTGTCATAAGGGAAATATGCCAAAGCAAGTTTTATTATTTATTTATTTTATGTTTGTTATAGTGCAGTTCAAATTTCTTTTCAGGAAAAGTGAAGTGGGTAGTTCATTTTTTTTTATTTTGATACAAGAATATTAGTCCAGTGATAAGGAGTGGTGCAAGTATTGGCGCAAAGAAGATATTGCTAAAATGTGTTGGGATCATGAATCATACTGGTCTAATGTCTACAAGTTTGAGATTTCGTAATGCTGATGGTTCTTTTGCCGGGTACTAGTGTGTTGGTCTAAGAAAATTGGTGGCTCGAATTATAAATGTATAGAGTTTAAAGTACTTCTGGTTATATTTCTGTTACCACAAACAAGGACAGTTGAGCTAGAAGGCTCCAAAAAAGCATAAACCGTGATAGCAACCAATTTCTAACCTAATGAAGGATCTATGCACATGTAGAAACTAATTTATGATATTCGATTTCATATTGTTGTTATTAGTTTGGGATAGTCCTGTTAACTTTGCAGTTCGCTTACATCATGCATTCAGATGACAGTTTTCAGTATACCAATCATGATTATGTATGCTACTTATTTCAATAACCATTTTAAGAGGCTCATTAGTTTTGAAATAGTGTAAATACTGAGTATACATTAATGTAAGCAGTGAAGTCATGTTATGTATTAAATGTAACACATTTTTAGTGCGGTTCTGATTAAAGTGACTTTTGTGGAGACACATTTAAGATGTCATGGACTGATTCTGTGGTGGGTGCGGAACAAAGAACGAATAAAAAAAATGGGCTTATGATACTACGAACTTTGACTATGAAATGGATGGGTGTTGGTTCAATAGAGCTGTTTATACATAAATAACTAGCAAGCTGTTTAGGATCATGCACTTCTGGATCAGTTTCATCTGGGTGTTTCAGTATTATGATGGGAATGGGGAGCCATGATCAATAACTATCTTTCTCCTGCTTCTTCAGAAAAACTAGTGAACTGCAAAAAACTAGTGGATGGGTGTTGGTCTAACATTTTGTTTGATCATGCCATTCAAATTACCGCTTTGATATAGTTTTTGCATGCAAAAAATTTGGGTAATGTTATATAGTTATTCATCTCTTAAGCATTGTACATAAACATATCGTGTTAAGCTGTATGCGTAAGCCCAAATACAACTTAGCGATTCTAACTTAGATTGAGAAGCAGATAATTATGAGTGATGTTTGAGTTAGGTCTGTGATGCGATCATTACGTACGAGAGGAGGCCGAAAGAGTAATTGCTATGCGCATCGACTATTTGGGCGAAATTTCTTTATGCACAATAAGTTTTGCTAGTTTTGCTGTACGCACCACGCCTAAACATTATATAAGTGAGGGCGTGGGCTAGGGTTAGGATATGCCTAATTGTGAAGAACAACTAGGTGTCAATTGTGAAGGTGCTTAGGCTTTGGTCCGTTCATCCAAAGCTAGGAGATAGGGCTTCGTCTCGAAAGAGGCCCAATTTATCTATTGTTCTTCGCTGAAATTTTCTATAAAAATTCCTCTTTTTCATATTTTTCCACTTTAAAACGCTGATTTGAGTATACGATCAACCGGATCGTATCAAATTGGTATCAGAGCATCTACGATCTATGGGTGATTTGCTACAACAACTTCGGGCCATGAGGAGGGAAGCCGCGCAGACGGGACGCGATCTCCAAGAATTGAAGGAAGCTACTTCAGATCTGAAGTTTTTTAGGGAGGCCATGGCGTCAATTCCGGAGATAATGGAGATGTTACAAACCCTAACGGCCAGGAAGGGAGGAGATCGCGTCAAGAGGATCCAAGAGAAAGAGAATCAGGGTGATTCCACGCTTGAATCAAATCCGGATCTGGAAGTCTCAGATCCGGATCTGGAAGTCTCAGATCCGGATCTGGAAGTCTCAGATCCGGATCTGGAAGTGTCAGATCCGGATCTGGAAGTCGCAGATCCGGATCTGGAAGTCGCAGATCCAGATCTGGAATTTTCAGATCTGGAATTTGCAGATCCAGATCTGGAAGTCTCAGATCCAGATATGGAATTCTCAGATCCAGATCTGGAAGTCGCGGATACAGATCTGGAAGTCGCAGATCCAGATCTGGAATTTTCAGATCTGGAAGTTTCAGATCCAGATCTGGAAGTTTCAGATCCAGATCTGAAATTTTCAGATCCAGATCTGAAATTTTCAGATCCAGATCTTCAAGTTTCAGATCCAGATCTGGAAGTTTCAGATCCAGATCTGGAAGTTTCAGATCCAGATCTGAAATTTTCAGATCCAGATCTTCAAGTTTCAGATCCAGATATGGAAGTTTCAGATCCAGATCTGGAATTTGCAGATCCAGATCTTCAAGTTTCAGATCCAGATCTGGAATTTGCAGATCCAGATCTGGAATTTTCAGATCCAGATCTTCAAGATTTCAGATCTGAATCTTTCAGATCTGGATTTCTTCAGAACGGAAGTGAAAACGGTGGAGATCATTTTCATCCTTTTGATCCAGGAGGAGGCTTGCGCGCACTTGGAGTAGGACTTCCGCGGACTTCATGCACCACCTTGAGGACAAGGTGGCTCTTTTAGGGGCGGAGTAATGATGCGATCATTACGTACGAGAGGAGGCCGAAAGAGTAATTGCTATGCGCATCGACTATTTGGGCGAAATTTCTTTATGCACAATAAGTTTTGCTAGTTTTGCTGTACGCACCACGCCTAAACATTATATAAGTGAGGGCGTGGGCTAGGGTTAGGATATGCCTAATTGTGAAGAACAACTAGGTGTCAATTGTGAAGGTGCTTAGGCTTTGGTCCGTTCATCAAAAGCTAGGAGATAGGGCTTCGTCTCGAAAGAGGCCCAATTTATCTATTGTTCTTCGCTGAAATTTTCTATAAATATTCCTCTTTTTCATATTTTTCCACTTTTAAACGCTGATTTGAGTATACGATCAACCGGATCGTATCAGTCTGTCATGCACCCTTGCAATATTTTACAGGCACAACATGCACCTATACATACCCGCATCCACATATTCGCACATATGAACACATGATTAGGTTTAACCTTAAATTTCTCTTTATTCAGGTTGAAGGTTGTAGCTCATTATTGGTTTAGTAATTGACCAAACATCTATGTTCTTTCTACATGGCAAAAAGTAATGGTGTGAATTTTTCTAATATTGCAGAAGAGAGTGTTGCTGTATTGGGCACTGGTAGGGGTGGAAGGGAACATGCATCGTATTATGCTTTGCAGCGATCTCCGTCATATGATGCAGTTTTTTGTGCCCCTGGTCATGCTGGGATTGCTCAATCATCTGTGGCCACCCCAATTCAAGAATCAAACACCTTTAATCTCATCTCCGAACTTCGAAAGTCAAAAGCATATAGTTCTCTATCCACTGCTAAACTTACCCATGCTTTCATTTTGCGATCTGGGTCAGCATTGGATCTTTTTATATCCAACAATCTCCTTAATGTTTACTGGTTTTGTGGCTCAATTGTTTATGCGCTCCGGTTGTTCGATGGAATGTTTCAAAGAGACGTGGTCTCTTGGAACACAATGATATCTGGGTTCAATGGCTTGGAACAATACAGAACTGGGGTTTCTTATTTTAATAATATGGTTCGGGCTGGATTTACCCCAACTCAGTCGAGCTTTGCATCTGCTCTAGTTGCTTGTGTGGAATTAGGCGATAAAGGATGTTTTGCGCAAGTCCATTGCTTTAGCTCAAAGAGTGGGTTTTCATCTGATTGTTGTGTTGGGAATTCCCTTTTGAAGGGATATTTGAAGCTTGGAGAATGTAGTGATCTGTTGAAATTATCGGAGGAAATGTGTGGTCTTGATGCGATTTCAGTTGAGATCTTGTTAAGGGGATACTCACAATGGGGATTGTTGGTTGATGCGTTACATTTGGTAAGATATTGTAACATCAATGGAATAAAGTTGAGCCATTTCTCTATTTCTAGCCTGATAAGCTTATGCTCGAGGCTTTGCTTCATGGAGAGTGGAATTCAAGTTCATGGGTATTCAATTAAGGTTGCATTGGATACCGATGTCTCTGTAACAAATTCCCTTATTTCATTGTATGCAAGGGCATCCAGATTAGAGGATGCTGAGCATTTGTTTGATTGCTTACCGGTGCAAGACAGGGATATAGTAACATGGAATTCCCTAATTGGGGGCTTTGCATACAATGGTGAGGGTGATGCTGGTCTCAGCATTGTTCAGAGAATGTTGTTGACCGGAACTAGGATGAATGAATCGACCTTTTTAAATTTCCTCTCTTGTTGTTCAGTTGTTAGTGTCCTTGAGAATGCAAAGAAAGCCCATGCTTTGATACTTAAAATGAGGGAGTGCTTCCATCAAGGGACTGATAACATCATACTGACCATGTATTGCAGGAGTAACAGTGTGGGGGATGCAGTTGCAGTGTTTGGATCTATGGATGTCAAGGATATGGTGTCATATAATCTGATGATGAGCTTGTATAGGAACTGTGGGAGTTATGAAGAGTCAATTGGGATCTTTTTCCAAGCACGTCCACAAAGCACTGGAGTAGGCGAGGTAATTCTTTCAGGTGTCATTTGCAGTTGTTCTAAATTGGATCTTCTAGAATTAGCACAACAGGTCCATGGATTGGTCATAAGAAGTGGTTTTGAAAAGGCTTCCTATGTTAAGAACTCTATTCTTGAGTTGTATTCTCGAATTGGAAGGATTGATGACATGGAACAAATTTTTTTCAAGGATTCCAATGAAGCCGACATATTCTCGTGGAATACCATGCTTATGGGTTATGCGCACCATGGTTTGTCAGAAAAATCTGTTGGTATTTGGAATGAGATGATGATACGGGGTTTGGAGGTTGATGAGTTCTCTTGTTCTGCTTTACTTGATGCGAGTGCTAATCAGAAACCAATTGGCGAGCAGATCCATGCCTATGTTCAAAAGAAAGGGCTAGTGTTCGATACCGCCCTGATGAATTCTCTGCTCACTATGTACTCAAATTGCGGGATGATGGAGAGAGCTGCTTCTGTGTTTGAAGAAATCTCTTCTGCTGATTCCATATCATGGAATGCCATGGTTTCAGGCTATTCCCAAAATGGATTCGCCGAAGAATCTATAAAAATTTACATAATGATGAGTAAGAATGAAGTACCAGCCAACCACATGACCTTTGCCAGTATTTTCATGTCTTGTGCCATGCTCTTAAATCTGAAGCTGGGAGCACAGTTCCATGCTCACGTCATCAAAAGAGCTTTTGTATCAGATCTACCTGTCTCCAACTCGCTCATCACTATGTATGCCAAGTGTGGTGAGATCTCCAAGTCATCAGAAATATTTGAAAGAATGGATTGTAAAGATGTGATCACATGGAATTCGATGATTAATGCATTATCCAATCACGGGCTTGGGGAGGAGGCTAATGATGTTTTTGCAAAGATGAGATCTTTAGGTGTGAAACCAAACAGTGTGACTTTTATCAACGTTCTCTCAGCTTGTAGCCGTGCTGGTCTAGTGTCTGAGGCCTATTATCAGTTCAAATGTATGTATGAAGACCATGGCATTGCTCCAAGTGAGGAGCATTACTCTTGCATGGTCGATATATTGTGTCGAGCTGGTAAACTAGCAGAGGCAAAGGATTTGATCGAGGGGATGCCGTTTGTTCCTTCTCCGGTTGTTTGGAAAACATTGTTAAGCGCTTGTAGAGTGAATGGAGATGCAGAGCTCGGCAAGCTGGCAGCACAGATGATAATGGAGCCTGAGCCACGGGACTCGTCCACTTATGTTCTCCTTTCCGATTTGTATGCTTCATTGGGTGATGGAGAGGGTAAGGCTGAAGTGAGAAGGATGATGGAATATAGAGGAGTGAAGAAAGAGCCTGGGTGCAGTTGGATTTTTTGAGGTGACCTTGCCGAATTAAGTTCACTTAACTTCTTTTGAATTGCTGAAACTTTTCTATCTGCATATATTGTGAGTACGCCAGTGTTTAATTACATTAATTTTTCCTTCTAATTACATCAATTTTTTGTCTAATTAGTTATTAGAGGATTGGTATTTGTTCTGAATTCAAAATAAGGAAGAATAGTTGGGAATCCATTAAAGAGCATGGTATTCATACAAAAGTGAAAAAAAAAGGAAAAAAGCATATAAACATCTCTCTTTAAATTGTTGCAACAACAGTAGTAATTATTCACCAAATTATTTATTGGATTAAAAACAGAAATTAAAAATAATTTGAAAATTCGACCCAAAAAATAATAATTAGCAAAACCGACCAGGGGCTGATGGGCACCCCTTGCCGACGACGAGGCAAGTTTGGGTTTGGCCGCACTTGGCAAATGCGGCCAAAAGCGGCCGCACTTGGCAAGTACGGCCATTTGGTTCCGTCACACAAGTTTGTTAGTCCCCTCAAGAATGCGACATGGATTTTGTTGCTGCCATATAATTGTTTTTGGAGAGGAATTAGAGAACGATCTTCGAAGTAACCATGAGAATGCTTGCATCAACTTGTATGATAAGTCCACCGCTTTGTTTGTCTAGGGTATTGTTTGGATTTGGTTAGCATCCATCATATTTTTCTGCAGGCAGTCTCCATTGCTTTGGATTATGACCAGAGAGCAAATACTAATCAAATTTGTTTGATAGCAACTGCGATTAGTAACTAAATGTTTTGTTTGCTACTAAATTATGTTTATGAAAAAGGAGAGGGAACCAAGAGGGACTTATACTCCTTTTTTTAAGAAAGAGAAAGAGAAAGAGAGAATGAATTTCTAAGTTGAAGAGAGATGTCTAGTTAGAAGTGATTAAATAGATGATGGATATCTCATTTTCTCTTAATTTGATAAAATTATAGTTAGCAGTTTCCAGAGCACAGGATATCCATATCAACTCGACATCATTTGCCACCTGATTATCTGATCTTTTTAAATAATAGAAGTGTGGGCTCTGAAATATTTCCAACAGTTGAAAAGCTTAGAGTTCTCCTTTTGTTTCTTGAACACTCTCGTCCTAATCTCTTAGCTCTTTTTGTTTCTTTCCAACAAATATGCTGCAAGTGCGGCATATTTCATTTCACTTTTGACCACCTTGCCACACTTGGGAAGTGCGGCCAATGAACTGACCACACTTGCCAAGTGAGGCGAAGTCCAAACTTAAAACTTACCCAGTCTGTGATGAGGGGCACACACTCAGCGCCCCTGGTCGCTGACGTGGCCAAAGATGGTCGGTTTTGCTAATTATTTTTTTGGGGTCGAATTTTTGAATTATTTTTAATTTTTGTTTTTAATCCAAAAATTGTCCAATTATTTATTAGTAAGCATTAGTAAATAGTTAGTTGTTAATTAGTTCTTGGATGATTATTTGTAAAATTATAAAATTTGAGTCATTTGGATATGTGCAGTGGAGACTGTGAATGAACATGCATTGACATGGTAAAGAGAAAATGGTACTTACTAATTTTAGTGGAGGAGATGACACATAAACAAGATGATGGGGGAAAATGCAATGGTATTTGTTTATGTGTCATGTTATTGGTTGATGGTGTTGAGTATTGGACTTCTCTCTACTTGGTGTTAATGATGAGCAAACATAAATACATGTGACTAATCCCCTATTTTGCAGTTAATCCGTTGCCTAAGCTAATTATGAAGATTTACTTGCAATGGATGACACTCAAAGATCATTGAAAGCAAATGAAATGGATTGGATAATCGTAGATGGTGATTGAAGCTTCTAGAAGACTTCAAGCTCATACGTTGAATAGAAGAGAGAGTTCGTCAATGTAAATTTCTTTTATCTCTTCTAGTATGTAGCTTAGAAGAGCACACACACATCTTCATTTTAGTCTTATGATATCATTAGATCAATCATCCTTAGACTCCAATTCATTTCTATATTGATTGTGCTTGCATTGTTTATAACAGTCGACTGGTGAACGTTTTACAGTCGCCTATCTCAAAAACAATTGACTGTGTTTTGTTCTACAGTCGCCTGTTATGCACAAACTTTTACAGTCTAGTTTTGGGCTTTCCTGTTTTAATTCCCACAGGTGACTAATGAACGATTCACAGGCGCCTATCCAAGTGACAGTCGACTGTGTTTTGTTTATCAGTCGCCTGTCTATCTTTAGCCCAAAGTCTATTTCTCTGATTACTATGGCCAGTCGACTTATGTTGGATTTACAGTCGACTGTCCAATGGAACAGTCGACTGTCAATGCTGCAACAGTCGTCTGTCTGTGAGCCAATTTGTTGACTCAGCTCTCTGGAAAATCTCAGGGTTTTGATAGTCGCCTGTAGAAGGATTTACAGTCGCCTGTTCTGATTAACAGTCGACTGTCATCTCCTCGTCAGTCGTCTGTCCTATTATTCCAGATGTTTTCCAGAATTCTTCAACTTACCCAACTTATGGCCAGTCGCCTGTAGTAGGATTTACAGTCGCCTGTTAGTCCAACAGTTGACTGTCTATGCTTCATCAGTCGACTGTCCACGTGGTAAGTTACCGTTATGAATTCTCACCTACCCAATCTGACTGTGCAATAGTCGACTGTGGTTTCCTCAACAGTCGACTGTCGCGAGCGCAGATTCTATCCGTTGAGAGTTTTCTCACGGATTCCAAAAGGGTTTTTGCTAATTCTGTTTTGAGGATTTGAGAAACCTATATAAGGAGCATCTACTGTTCCATTGAGATGTTACTCATTCCATTGCAAAATCTTTCAAGCGTTCATTCTCAAGATCAAAGCTCTCAAATCCTAAAGCCCTAAGAATTCCTATCTTCAATCTCTTGCTCTCCAACCTAGAACCAAAGAGATATCTTCTAGGCATTTGGTGCAGTCAAGAGAAAGAGCTTTTCCTCTCTTCCAAAAGAGTCTTCAACACACAACACACTTCTTCTTCAAGTTCTACTTCAAGGGATATGTGATTGTAAGTGTTGCTTTCATATTTCATAACTTTCGTTATTTGAATTCACTCTCGGGTTGTGAGAGTGGTTTGTTTGCTTCCAAGTTGTGGGAGTCAAGGTCAATCGATTGTATTTCGATTTCACTTGTAGGGTTACTACAAGTGGGTTTTAAGGAAACCTCACGTTAGGGTTCTAACTTGAGTATTCGGAGGTATCCGGGTGGAAGGGACGTATGATTACCAGGAACAAGTCGGGAAGTGACGTGGGTAATCCGAATCCTTGAAATATCCTTGCGTTTTCATTTGTTTCATTTTGGGTTTAATTTCTATTCCGCACTATTTTGTTAGTTATGAATTTAAATTGGTGCAACTATCTTTTTAAATTGCATAAACACTATTCAACTCCCCTTCTAGTGTTTTCCCAATAGACATGGTCCTTACAATTGGTATCAGAGCGCAAGGTTATAGCTATGGCATCCAACAACAACAACGTTCCTCCATCTCCTTCGTACGACAATCACGATCGTGATGGAGCGTCCACTCTTTTCGAAGGTCAATCAACGGTGCGTCCTCCGCGTTTCAATGGCACGAACTTTGGTTATTGGAAATGCCGGATAGAGACGTTCCTAAGGAGTGCTTCACTTTGGAGAACCCTCCACAAGGAATACGTCGAGCCCACCGAAGAGGATTTTGAAAAATGGACGACTATCGAAAAATCCGCCGAAGTCAACAACGCAAAAGCAATGAACGCTCATTGTGCGTTGGACCCGAATGAGTTCAACAAGATATGCGCATATAAGAGTGCATATCAAATTTGGAACCATCTTGTCGTTACCCATGAGGGAATGAACAAGGTAAAACTTTCTAAACTCTATGTTGCCGTGCAAAACTTTGATATGTTTCATATGCAGGAAAATGAAAGCATAGCATCGATGTACGGACATTTTACCAACATCACCAATGAATTGGAAGCTCTTGATCAAGTCTATTCCGAACCAGACAAGGTAAGAAAGATCATAATGGGAATGACCTCCAAATGGGAAAGAAGAGCTATCGCCATCGAGGAGGTCAACGACTTGAAGACCTACACAGTTGTGAATCTTATCGAGACTCTCATGTCTTATGAAGTAAGACGGAAGAACCGATTAAAGATTCGAGCTATGATGAATCCTTCGGAGGCCAAGAAGAAAGCTTTGGCATTCAACGCCAATTCATCATCCTCCGATAGTGAAGATTCAGAAGATGAGATGGATTTGGGTGAAATGGCCCAAATGGCGAAGAAGTTCCAATGCTTCTTCCGCAAAGGTAAATTTCCCTCTAACAAAAGATTTGAGTCTACTAATAATACTTCATCTCTTTGCTTTAAGTGTAATAAGCCAGGGCACATCAAGAAGGATTGCCCAATGCTAAGAAACAAAGAGAAGTGGAAGGCTCCGACGTACCATAAGTCCGACAAAAACAAGAGAGATAAGAAGAAGGGACTCGTCAGTACATTCGATGACTCAAGTGGAGACTCATCAAGTGATTCCGATGATGAGAAGGGTGAAAGTGCCCACATGTGTTTCATGGCCCGAGAAGATCCACTCTCTGATGAGAGTGATTCCAACATGGATGATACCGAGGTAACAATGGATGAATTACGTATTGCTAATGAAGAATTATTTGCTAAGTATCAATCTTTAATGCTTAGATATACTAGTTTGAAGAAATTGAATGTTAGCAATTCATACATTCCATGCATTATCAACAATGACACCATTGTTGATACTTTAACTCTTGAGAAAGCGAATTTAGCTTCTCAAAATGTCAATTTGAGAAATGAGGTGAATAACCTCAAATCTCAACTAGATCAAACACATCCGAAGGATAATAGTGATCTAGTTATACGACACACACAATTGGGTTTAGAGAATGATTCTCTTAAAACTCAAGTGCACGAGCTCAAAGCACAGGTGTCCACCTTGGATACCAATATTTCTTCTCTTAAGGAGAAATATGAGCTCATGTCCTCCCGTATTGTGAGATTCAACAAGGGAAAATGACAATTGGACGATTTGCTAGCAACCCAATTTCCAGCCACACATCGTGTTGGTCTTGGTTTTGTGAATGCAAATGCATCTAATGCTTGCACTTCCTATAGTGGTGTCACCATAGACTTTGTGAGGCCATCCTCCGGTGCATCCACAAGTGGTGTCAAAGACACTATAGGTAGCAAACCTATCGAGAAAGTCACCACTTCACCATCTCTTCCTTTTGGCAAAAAACCCACTAAGGGTGGAAACCAAAAGAGAAGCCATGCTTACATGTACACCAACCTTCATCCACGTAGGAAATCTCCTACTTCACAAGTGGATACTCATGACACTTTTTATGCTCCACACTTACGGACACGTACAAATCCACACATGAGAAATACTCATGTACGTGCTTCTATACACCGATATGCTCATACGCATCATTCCTACATGTATGCACATCCTTCATATGTCATGCATGACCCATATGTTTCGTACAACATGCATGTTCCCAAGCATACATATCATCCTCGTATGTCCAATGCATATCCACCACCTCATTTTTATGCTAGAAACCATGTTCCTAAGAAGCATGCACCACATAGAAATCTAACAAGTATGCATGCAACTAGGAAAAGGACTTCCAAAACATACACCATTTGGGGTCCTAAGAACACTAACTTAAAGGATAGGAATGCATATGTTGATTCCTATTTTCATGATGTTATTAATAATGATAATTATGTTGGGAAGCGGAAGTCCACTTGGACTTGGCTTCCAAAGGGCTAATTCCCTTGGACCCAACAAACATTGGGTACCATGAGTTTATGGTATATTATGTAGGTACCCAAGAGAAAGAAGAAGAGCAATAAAGGTCATACTAGCTCTAAAGGAAAATGATGGATTCTCGATAGTGGTTGCTCCAAACATATGACGTGAGATCACTCATTACTCTCCGAAGTGATTAGCATCAAGGATGGTGCAACGGTTACTTTTGGAGGTAACCAAAAGGGAACCATTATTGGAGTAGGTATTATCGGCAACCCTTCTAAACCCTTAATTACTAATGTATTTCTTGTTAGTGGTTTATGTCACAATCTCATTTCCATTAGTCAACTTTGTGACAAAGGTTACAAGGTTAACGTTGGAGAAGGATTGTGTAAAATTGTTGATTGTAATTCACATGTTTTATTTACCAGTATTAGGCGTAAAAATATTTATTATTTGAGCTTGCCTAAAACCGTAGAACATTGCTTAGTTGCTAATACAAGTGAACAATTATTATGGCATCACCGTTTTGGTCATGTTCATTTCAAGCACTTATATAAGTTAGCTAAGCATGATCTAGTCAAAGGTTTTCCTAAAATTGCATTTAGTAAGAAAAACTTTTGTGACTCATGTCAAAGAGGTAAACTTAGTAAATCATCGTTTAAGCTTAAAGAAGACATTACTTCTAAGAGGCACCTAGAACTTTTTCATTTAGATTTGTTTGGGCCAACTAGAACCGCTTCTTTAGGCAATGCTCATTATGGATTAGTTGTCGTTGACAACTTCTCTACATTTACTTGGGTTTCATTCTTAACTAATAAGAATGAAGCTTATGAAGAGTTTACCATATTTGCAAAGAAGATTCAGAATCTCTTAGGATCCACCATTATCACTATCCGTAGTGATCATGGAGGAGAATTTGAGAATGAGTTTTTTTACAAAGTTTTGTAATGACACCGGAATAACTCACAATTTTTCCTTTCCTCGGGCACCACCACAAAATGGTGCTGTGGAGAGAAAGAATAGGACTATTATTGAGTGTGCTCGCACCATGCTCCATGATAGTCATCTTGGACTACAATTTAGGGCAGAAGCGGTGCACACGGCATGTTATGTGCTCAATAGGATCCTAGTGAGACCCCGACAAAACTTGTTTTGAGTTATTTTATAATAAAAAGCCTCAAGTTAAGTATTTTTGAGTTTTTGGTAATTTAGATAAATTTGAGCCAAGATCCGATGAAGGAATTTTTGTTGGATATTCCACATGTAGAAAAGCCTACCAGATATATAACAAAACTTCTTCAACGATCGAGGAATCTCTACACGTATCATTTTATGAAGATTTTGATTTTCCTTATGTTGATGATAGTGTAGATGCTGTTTGTGTTTCTCTTAGTAATGTTAAGATTAATGATTCGATTATTGAGACTAACACTACTAATGAGATTGTTGAAGATGTTCCAAGTGATGCAGGAATACCTAAAGCTTACCCAACCGTTCGCAACCACCATCATGACCAAATTATTGGAGATATTGGTGTGGGTGTTCGAACGAGGTCAAGAATTGAAAAAGTCTCTCATTGCGCATTTGTCTCTACCATTGAGCCAAAGAACATCCAGGAAGCTTGTGAGGATAGCTTTTGGATAGTGGCAATGGAAGAAGAACTAATGCAATTCGAGAGAAATGAAGTTTGGGAGCTCGTTCCTCTTCCAAGTGGTCACCAAGTTATTGGGACCAAATGGATTTTCAAGAACAAGACCGATGAGAAAGAGGCCATCACAAGGAACAAGACAAGGTTAGTAGCTCAAGGCTACCGGCAAGAGGAAGGCATTGATTTCGAAGAATCCTTTGCCCACGTAGCTAGATTAGAAGCTATTAGATTGCTTTTATCTTTTGCATCTCATAAGAATTTTAAATTATTTCAAATGGATGTTAAAAGTGCATTTTTAAATGGGATTGTCAATGAAGAAGTGTATGTTTCTCAACCTTCCGGTTTCATTCATGAAAATTTTCCAAACCATGTTTTCAAACTTAAGAAAGCGTTGTATGGGTTGAGACAAGCTCCTAGAGCTTGGTATGATCGACTCAAGACATTTCTTTTGGATTTAGGTTTTAAAATAGGAGAAGTTGATTCAACACTTTTCATTAAAGATTATGAAAATGACATCCTCTTGATTCAAGTGTACTAGACGATATAATATTTGGTTCTACTAACTTTAATCGTTGTCAAGAATTTTCTAAGTCCATGAAGGATGAATTCGAGATAAGCCACATGGGAGATCTCAATTACTTCCTTGGACTGCAAATTCGACAAATGAAAGATGGAACTTTCATACATCAAACAAAGTACACATGTGAGCTTATTAAGCGATTCGGGATGGAATCGTCTTCAAGCAAAAGGGCTCCCATGAGTACGACAACACATCTACACAAGGATGAGAACGGAAAAGATGTAGACGTTCGTCTATATCGAGGTATGATCAGTAGCTTACTTTATTTAACCGCTAGTAGGCCCGATATCATGTTTTCCGTATGCTTGTGTGCTAGATATCAAGCTAGGCCTAAGGAGTCACACTTGATTACGGTTAAACGAATATTTCGTTATCTCAATCAGTTACTAGATTATGGGTTACTTTACCCTAAATCTAGCACATATGAGTTAATCTCATATAGTGATGCCGACTTTGCCGGATGCAAATCCGATAGAAAAAGTACTAGTGGCACTTGCCATTTTCTAGGAAATTCCTTAGTTTCTTGGTTTTCCAAGAAACAGAATTCGGTATCATTGTCCACGACTGAAGCGGAATATATTGCTACGGGTCTTGCATGTGCACAAGTCCTTTGGATGAGACACACTCTTAGTGACTATGGTGTCAATTGTGATACTTGCCCTATCATGGTTGATAACCAAAGTGCTATATGTCTTTCCAAGAACCCGGTACATCACTCCCGTACCAAACACATAGATGTGAGACACCATTTTATCAATGATCATGTAGCTAAGAAGGACATCATCTTAGAGTACATTGAAACCTAAAAACAAATTGCCGACTTCTTCACAAAACCTTTTAAAGAAGATTCATTTGTGAGCTTGCGTGGAGAATTAGGAATTATGGGTGAATCTGAAATTTAGGAGCTCAACATACTTGTTATAACACTTTTTGAGCTCATATCATCATGTTGCCTCTCTTCATTTGTTATTTCATATATGTGTTTTGAGAAAGGCAATTGAGACTTCTGTGATTACATGAGTTTTCAGATTGTTTTAAGAGATTTGTTTTATCAATGATTTATAATTTGATGTTGATTTTATGATGAGTTTATGTTTAGAGTATAGGTCCTAGGGTGAGTGTTCATATTCTCTGGATTTTTATCTCACTGTGCATTTTTGGACCAGGACAAACGACTGTCTTTCCTTCGACAGTCGACTGCCCTACTCTATCTTCTCTATCAGAAACTTGTATCTTTCGCACAGATGACTGATGACAATTTTACAGTCGACTGTTGTTTCAACTGGCGACTGCATTTTAGTCATCAGGCGCCTGTCATCTCTGTCAAAATTCGCCAGTACTCTCTGTTTTTATGATGAGTTTTACTGATTCTCGGTCAGTCGACTGATGCGTATTCTACAGTCGACTGTCTCCCGGACAGGCGACTGTATGTTACTCAACAGTCGACTGTCTGTCATCCTAAGCTTATTTCTTATCACTTCAGCCAGTCGACTGACTTTTGTTCATCAGTCGACTGTCTCCTGTTGTAGCGGTTCACTGCTTCGATTTGAGCCATCGATTCTTTGATCCAACGACCCAGATTATTTCGCCTCTTCATTAAATCTTCGAGACTTTTCATTTAAACCCACATTTTCTCTCTCCTCCGATTGAAACTGTTTGTCTTCCCCGCTCATTTCCACAGCCGTCGATCTCTCCGTCGTTGATCTCCTCCTCGTCGTCTGTCGATTGCTTCATCGTTGTCTTCGTGCCGTTCGCCGAGGTCTGAATTCCGCTCGTTGGCTCTTTCTTTCATTGCTTCCTTCGTGCGTTTTCTTTCACCTTCGTTCGATTCAATGTGCAATGGCTTCCAAGACTAAGGGAAAGGGAAAGATCATTGCCTATAAGCGCCCTAAGGTCATAAGCCTTCCATCGCCAAGACCAAGAAACCCTATAAGGCCCGATCCAAACAAGCCGAATCTCCCTCTCATTCTACTTCGCAGGGTTATTCTCCTTCTGTGTCTTCTTCTTCTGACACTGAGCCCCTGATCAAGCGTCAGCGCAAGCCCATTGGTGTTCGCATCAATGAGCCTAGTCTGAGGCTCCTCCGTCACCTTCGATGTCGAGTTCTGCAGAAGAAAATCCCGTCATGCCACTGTCTGATCCCCTTATTCCCATTTGCCGAGATGATCTTTGCTTGGCAAAATTTCACTCTATCATAGGGATCAAACTTCTTAGAGAGCGTTATATTGTTTTTCCCGCCTTCACTGCTGAGAGACTGTCTGACATCCTATCTACTACTCATTTGGCTGACCTCTTTCGCTTCTCTCAGAGCGAGTCTCCTCGAGCTTATCCATTTTTGGTTAAGCTTTTCTATGCTAACCGCGTTCGCGGTGAGTATTCTACCACTGGATTTATTGATACTGTTGTCCAGGGGACTTCCATTTATATTGATCCCACTCTATTAGGGACCATTCTTAGGATTCCCTCCACTGGATCCCTTCCTTCAGACATTTCCATTTCTGATGTCGATGAGCTAGATCAGGCTGTCCTCCGGGACATGTTCCGTGAGATACCCTCAGCTCTATCTTCTGGTGTTAGGTCGTCCATGTTCTCGGCTCGGGGTTGGGCTGTTCACCTCGTGGTGAAGTCCAACATCCTGCTGAAGTACGGATCTTCTGACCAGCCTTTCCAGGAGATACTGAGGTGTATGTACGCGATCTTTTCCGGGATGTCCGTGAACTGGGCCGGTGTCCTCCTTGATAGGATGGACAAGGTCTAGTTTACTTCTTCATCGTCTCACATTCCATACGGTGGTGTTCTTACTCTCGTCTTTCGACATTTTGGGATTGACTTGTCTCCCTACGAGCCAGTGCCTTTTGGTCCTCTTCTTGATTCTTCTGCAAAGTCGAAGTCCTCTTTGGCTCTGCAGTCTGCATCAAAGAAGAGGAAATCCACTTCTGCTCCGTCTTCCTCCACAGTTCCACCTGCTGACCAGCCATCTTCATCTGCTCATCCCACTCTTGACATTCTTTTTGAGATGGTCTCTGGTCCAGCATCAGGGAATACCCTTCCCTGAGCATCTGAGACGTTTTGTTCCTCCCCAGCCTCGTGAGCCTCCACCTCCCATCATCACTGATTTGGTTGTGCATCCTGCTGTCTCTGCCACTCAGGGTGTTGCTGCTCCTCCTCCAGAGGATGTTCCTACTGTCACAGAGACTGCTTCTCCCTCTGCTGCACCTGGAGACACTCACTCGTAGATTTTTCTCTTTGTTTTGAGTGGTGTTTGATGGAGTTTCTCTGTTGTGGTGATGTATGTTGATATCATGAGTAGTATTTTTTTGATCATGATGTATTTTGTTGGACATGTTGATGTCCATTTGACTTGTATTCTTGTGATATCTCTTATATATATATATGGGAATAATGGGTATCATACGCCATATGAGGCCTTGCCTCATATTCCCTCTCACATAAAGCAACCAAGTACAAGCCCACATGGGCTTGTACTTGGTTGTACTTAGTTGCTTTATGTGAGAGGGAATATGAGGCAAGACCTCATATGGCGTATGATATCCATTATTCTATATATATATATATATATATATATATATATATATATATATATATATATATATATATATATATATTTATATATATATATATATATATTTATATATATATATAATGGGTATCATACGCCATTTGAGAGGGTCTCTCATATTCCCTCTCACATAATGGGGGCAAGTACAAGCCCACATGGGCTTGTACTTGTTGTACTTGCCCCCTTTATGTGAGAGGGAATATGAGAGACCCTCTCATATGGCGTATGATACCCATTAGGCGTATGATACCCATTATTCTCATATATATATATATATAGATAGATATATATATATATATATATATATATAGATATATATATATATATATATATATATATATATATATATATATATATATATATATATATATATATATGTACTAGTTATAACCCGTGCCCGCGGGCACGGTTCATTTAGCATTCCCCCCGCGAAATCTTTATTCCCCGAAAAATTATTTACACAGCCAAAATTTAATAGAACAATACATTATCGTAAAAATATTTAGCGGCATGGGCACCTTCGGCGTGTGCGTCTTTGGTGTGGAACAACAAATTCGTTGTCGAACAACATATTTGACGTCCGCGCCTTTGGCGCAGAACAACAAATCTTTGTAAAAAAATTTAACGGGGCGCCTTCGGCGCGGGCGACGGAAAAACCAACATAAGGGTATTTTTACGTTAATTTGTTGTTCCGCTAAATTGTTTTACGCTAAATTTTTTATTTTATTTAATTTAATGGATCATGATTCTCCACAATCTTTCCCAATGCACTATTAATTTCAAAGTTTAGGTTTCCAAGGCACTTTCCCCCCAAATTTAATCTCCACAATCCTTCCCAATGCATGTTTCCCCCTAAATTTAATTTCCACACTCTTTCCCAAGGCACTTCTAATTTCAAAGTTTGTGTTTCCAAGGCACTTTCCCCAAAAAAATTTCACAAAATCCAATCTCAACCATTGATTTACCAACATCAAATCTCAGCCGCTCTTTATCTTGTCCTAGTCAGCCCTAGAATTCAAAAAACACTGTCAAATGTATAATAGATAGATAGATAGATATATATATAGAATAATGGGTATCATACGCCATATGAGAGCCTCTCTCATACGCCCTCTCACATAAAGCACCTAAGTACAACCAAGTACAAGCCCATGTGGGCTTGTACTTGGGTGCTTTATGTGAGAGGGCGTATGAGAGAGGCTCTCATATGGCGTATGATAGCCATTATTCTCATATATATATATATATATATATATATATATATATATATATATATATATATATATATATATATATATATATATATATATAGCAAAAAATGTACCTAAGAACGTGCGCATGTAGAATTACCTGCGCACGCCCCCTCTGTTCAGTGTTTGTAAGTATTTTTTTTGAATTTTTTTTTTGCAGTAGCTAGATATACTTGTTATGAAGCTCTCCACAAAATTTCAGGTCAATCCGACACCGTTTGAGCCTCCGTTCATCGATTTCAAAAACGTTGCGCAAAACTGTCCAGAATCTGGACAGTTTTGCGCAACGTTTTTGAAATCGATGAACGGAGGCTCAAACGGTGTCGGATTGACCTGAAATTTTGTGGGGAGCTTCATAACAAGTATATCTAGCTACTGCAAAAAAAAATTTCAAAAAAATATATTTAGAAACCCCGAACAGAGGGGGCGTGCGCAGGTAATTCTACCTGCGCACGTTCTCAGGCACATTTGCCCCATATATATATATATATATATATATATATATATATATATATATATATATATATATATATATATATATATATATATATATATATATATATATATATATATGATATTGCAGTTTCGCCTTATGTTTCACATATAGTATCATTGCTTATCATATCTGTGTGATGTTTGTGATATTGTCTCCATGAATGATATATTCTACTCTGATGTGTTTTTGAAATAATATTGGACTTGATATTGGATTATACATATTATATGTGATGTGATGCATTTTTTGACAATAAATTTTCTTCGTATATCTAAAATGTTGATATTGGACTTTCATTCCTCTATTCACATAAGTATATAATGTGGTTTTATGAGTTTTGGTTCTATATATATCTTTATACTCCTTGATTGTTGATAGTTCTTATTTAGCACGATTGTTGTTGTTTATACTCCCACCTTTTTGGATAATGCCATATGGGGAGAGAAATAAACAATACAGATTCATAATGAATGTGCTAAGTATGTACTAATAACACTTGAATCTAAGATTGAAGTTGCCTTAGATTCAGGGGGAGTAAGATACAATGAATAGGGATCTAAAATCCTAGATTTCATGAATTAAATTCACTCATGTCTTACTCATTTGATTCAATTGATATATAGATGCCCTAATATTTGTTGACTAACTTGATTGGCATCTATGTAGGGGGAGTAAGTTTTCATTAAGCACAATTATTTATCTTTTTGTTTATGTTTGTTTGTCATCATCAAAAAGGGGAAGAATGTTGAGTATTGGACTTCTCCCTACTTGGTGTTAATGATGAGCAAACATAAATACTTGTGACTAATCCCCTATTTTGCAGTTAATCCATTGCCTAAGCTAATTATGAAGATCTACTTGCAATGGATGACACTCAAAGATCATTGAAAGCAAATGAAATGGATTGGATGATCGTAGATGGTGATTGAAGCTCCTAGAAGACTTCAAGCTCATGCGTTGGATAGAAGAGAGAGTTTGTCAATGTAAATTTCTTTTATCTCTTCTAGTATGTAGCTAAGAAGTAGAACATTGTTGGAGCACACACACATCTTCATTTCAGTCTTAGGACATCATTAGATCAATCGTCCTTAGACTTCAATTCATTTCTATATTGATTGTGCTTGCATTGTTTATAACAGTCGACTGGTGAACGTTTTACTGTCGCCTGTCTCAAAAACAGTCGACTGTGTTTTGTTCTACAGTCGCCTGTTATGCACAAACTTTTACAGTCTAGTTTTGGTCTTCTCTGTTTAATTCCCACATGCGACTAATGAACGATTCACGGGCGCCTGTCCAAGTGACAGTCAACTGTGTTTTGTCTTTAGCCCAAAGTCTATTTCTCTGATTACTCTGGCCAGTCGACTTATGTTGGATTTACAGTCGACTGTCCAATGGAACAGTCGACTGTCAATGCTGCAATAGTCGTCTGTCTGTGAGCCAATTTGTTGACTCAGCTCTCTGGAAAATCTCAGGGTTTTGATAGTCGCCTGTAGAAGGATTTACAGTCGCCTGTTCTGATTAACAGTCGACTGTCATCTCCTCGTCAGTCGTCTGTCCTGTTATTCCAGATGTTTTCCAGAATTCTTCAACTTACCCAACTTACGGCAAGTCGCCTGTAGTAGGATTTACAGTCGCCTGTTGGTCCAACAGTTGTCTGTCTATGCTTCATCAGTCGACTGTCCACGTGGTAAGTTACCGTTATGAATTCTCACCTACCCAATCTGACTGTGCAGCAGTCGACCGTGGTTTCCTCAACAGTCGACTGTCGCGAGCGCAGATTCTATCCGTTGAGAGTTTTCTCACGGATTCCAAAAGGGTTTTTGCTAATTCTGTTTTGAGGATTTGAGAAACCTACATAAGGAGCATCTACTGTTCCATTGAGATGTTACTCATTCCATTGCAAAATCTTTCAAGCTTTGATTCTCAAGATCAAAGCGCTCAAAACCTAAAGACCTAAGAATTCCTATCTTAAATCTCTTGCTCTCCAACCTAGAACCAAAGAGATATCTTCTAGGCATTTGGTGCAGTCAAGAGAACGAGCTTTTCCTCTCTTCCAAGAGAGTCTTCAACACACAACACACTTTTCCTTCAAGTTCTACTTCAAGGCATAAGTGATTGTAAGTGTTGCTTTCATATTTCATAACTTTCGTTATTTGAATTCACTCTCGGGTTGTGAGAGTGGTTTGCTTGCTCCCAAGTTGTGGGAGTCAAGGTCAATCGATTATATTTCGATTTCACTTGTAGGGTTGCTACAAGTAGGTTTTAAGGAAACCTCAAGTTAGGGTTCTAACTTGAGTATCCGGAGGTATCCAGCTGGAAGGGACGTAGGATTACCGGGAACAAGTCGGGAAGTGACTTGGGTAATCCGAACCCTTGAAACATCCGTGCGTTTGTATTTGTTTCATTTTGGGTTTAATTTCTATTCCGCACTATTTTGTTGGTTAGAAATTTAAATTGGTGTAACTATCTTTTTAAATTGCATAAACACTATTCAACCCCCCTTCTAGTGTTTTCCCCATAGCCAGGGTCCTTACAGATGGAGCTGTTGTGAAGGGAATTATGCCAAATCAAGTTTTATTATTTATTGATTTATTTTGTTTGTTTTAGGGCAATTGAAATTTCTTTTCAGGAGAAGTGTAGTTGCTTTTTCGATTTTTATTTATTATGTTGATCCAAGAGTATAGTCTGGTGATATGGAGGTGATGAGGATCTATCTAATTTGGATTCGAGATTTGTTGGGATCCTGAGATGGCAAACAAACACTATAGGAGGGTGTGTGTTATTAGTGTTTCTTAAAAATTTGCTACACTAAAAATTAAACCCTATAGAATTTGCTTATGTTTATTAAAAGAGTTACATTCTAAGTACTTAATCAACACAAAAATACTTACAAGATGAAATGATAGTTAAAGTTATGCAGTGGACGCTAATACACAAAAATTGCAAGTAATGAAAGAGAGACAAAAATCACAAACGCAAACACAAGGATTTTTATCCTGGTTTATCCACTCGTGGGCTACATCTAGTCCTCAAGCACTATGGGATTTCCACCATTCAAGCTCTCAACCAAGAGAGTACATTGCCTCAAATTAGATGGCTTCTACAATTACCTAACTACTCTTGCTAGGAATTTCCAAATACAACAAACCAACCTCACAACATGATGACCTCAACACTTGAAGCTTCTCCACAACCCAACCAATACAATCAACACTCACTTACCACCACTCCTTGAGTGGGTTTACAATACCATTTTTGATGATAAATTGATTCACAACTTCCTATAGCCAGGTCATTGAAGCTTTTTGTGTAGTGAAATGGCAATGGAATAATCTCTTTTAGATCTCAAAAAGATGAAATCTAAAACAAAGATATCAAGAGAAAAACACAATTGGAATCTCAGAAATAGCAAGATGAAGCTTGGAGAGATTCTCAATCGATCAAGGCTTGAATGCTTAAACGCTTTAAGAAATATAAAATCAAAAGCCTTCAAAACTTAGAGAGCTATGAGAGCGTTTTAGAACGCTTAGAAAATTTAAAAATATGCTCAATATATTAGTGCCAAAAACTCCCAACAAACTCCCATTAAATAGGGCTAAAAAATACGTTGGAAATTGCGGATTAAAATGCCCTTACAACGAATAGATCGACCGCTTTCTGTAGAACATGGAGCAGTGTCTATGTCAGAAGTAGTCAACTACTGTACTATTGGTAGTCGGCTACTCGTATAACGATAGTCGACTATCTTGACTACTATAGTCGGCTATTTTGGGCAACAGAGGGAAAGCATTGTTTTCCTTCAGAAAGTAGACAACTCCTACTATAAAAGTAGTTGGCTTTTTTCTGATACATGGACAAATCAAAAGAAAAATGCTCCCAAAGTAGCTTCTCTAATCAATTTAAAAAGTTTTCTAAATCATTTGAAATTTTCAAAACATTTTGTGTGTGTGCAAGCTTCAACTATTGACTTTGACATTCTAAGACAATTAAATAAAAACATAAAATACATCACTCACAAACTAGGAGTCTACATGCATTTCTGTAAGCTTTGAGCAATTGTCTTGAAATCTTGCACTTCACAAGTCTTTGACTTGAACTTTTGATCATTGTGTGAGCTTCAAGTTTCTTGACTCTTCATCAAACTTTGATTTTATATCTTCATTATCTTTAAGCTTGAGTTGAACACTGTTGACTTTAAATCCTACACTCACAAAACATCTCACAAAATATAATTAGCAATACTAATTGTTTGCTTAATCATTAAAACTAACATGGTGTGATGCAATAATAACCAACAAGATTGAGTCTTTTTTAGAATTTATTTGAGATAGAATTTGAGTCTTTTAGTTATGGCGGAATTTTAGTCTCGCATTAAACGTAATTTTTGAAAGTCAATTTGTAAATCGATATAAGTGCTTGTTTCTTTGCTTGAGAATGGAATTTGGATTCTTGAGGAGTTGTGGAATCTTGGATTGAGAAAAGTAAAGTTTTTTGTTTCTTTGGGCTTGAAAGTTATGGAAAGTGAGTTTGCGAGTTTTATGTGGGGCATACAAAACTTTCTAGTGTTTCTTTGGGTTTGAAAGTTGTATGGGAATGTTTGATGTGGGTCCAAGGATTTGAAATAATAAATTACTTCTAATTATCCTTATTTAATTAATTTAAATTATTTTTAAGTTATTAATAAATAACAAATTTAATTTTAATTAATAGAAATTATAAATATTAGTAAAAATAATTTAACTATTTAATTAAGCTAACCTAATTAATAATTAAACTAACCAATTTAATTAACCCTAATTAACCCGAATACTGACCAAAAACGCGGAGCTACGGTGCATTTTCCCTAATAGGATAAAAATTACGTGTTTACCGTGCATTCCTATGTAATAGGACAAAAAAGTGACGCAATTACCGTTCATCCCTAGTCGAACGAGTGCAAAAAAATAAAAACAACAAAATGGCGCGCTATGATTGGACGGGGAGATGGAGGAAAGAGAAAAGTAGGCCCACAACTGAGATACTTGAGCGTAATCCGCGGAATTTCCGCGGATTTCGCTGGAGGAGAGTTTGTTGCCAGCTCGGCTCCACATCGGCTACAACGAGGCAAAAATCTTTGAGAAAACTTTTGAGCAAAGTAACACATGACCTTGAAAGACCCCGAGAAAGTTGTAAACAATGGATGAATACGGACTCAAACAGTGTATTTTCACAACTTTCTAGCCCACATTCAGGCAAAGAAACATTCCCTAAAAGCCACAAATTTAATTTATTTTTCAGAGAGTGAATATAATTTGAGAAAATATGTGTAAATTTTATGTTTCCAAAATTTAAATCCTTTGCATTGAAATGCAAGTGGCTTAGTTGCATGGGAATGAGGTTTGAAAACTCTTTGCGTGAGAGGCGTGCGAGTCCATGATCATCATATATATGAAGTGTAAGACATAAAGATTTATTAAATCCCTAATTTTCTTCTCCTCCTCAATTCACACCATAATTTTCTTCTTTTGTCTTGCGATCACATTAAGTATCAGAGTCAAAAATTGTAAAAAATTTTTCCTTTGTCTTCTCTTTTCCATCATCTTCCTTTTTTCTTTTTCTTCCAGTTAAGTTTTAGACTAAAAAATTTAAAAAAACAAAGAGAAAAAAGTCGAGAGAGAGAGAGAGAGAACAGAAAATGAAAAAGAAATAAAAAACAATAAGAGAGAAAAAAATTTAAAATAGAGAGCAAAAAATCAAAAAACCCAGTATTAAAAAATTCAAAATAGATGAAAATTTTAATTTAAAACATTTTAGCAAAAATCTTTTTTTTTGCAATAGTATTGCTTGTGGATTTTTTAGGGATTTTCTAAAGAGGGTTTCAGCTTATTTTGATCTGTTTGAGACATCTGCAAGCCAGTTCGAGCCCCTACATATTTTGAATGATTGATCAAAAAATTTATGTACCTTAAAGTATTACTATGCAGATGAAGGCTTATGTGAATCTAGTGCTTATATCAATATCGTTAGGTGTTTACTTACAATACCTAAAGATGATGAAGATTGATGTATGACTATTATTTTTCATATCCATTTCTTTCAAGATAGGTGATAAGTTCTATAAATTAATGATTAATGATTGATGAAGGAAGTTGTGTTAATATTGTTACCAAATCAAACTTGCAGAGAATGGATATAACAGTTGAACCTCGTCGACATCCATATAATGCCACTTGGATGGATAAAAGTGCTTATTAAGTTACCCATCAATGTTTAGAACGTATTCATTTTAAGAGCTATTATGATCATATTTGGTGTTATGTAATACCCATCGATATCACACATATTTTGCTTGTAAGATTTTGCTTGTAAAACCTAGATGCAATAACTTATGGAAGGTCAAACACATGCATTTATATTTAAAGGGAAGAAATTTATATTGGTATACCTTTCCATCCTAAGGTTTGAGTTGATCAAACTAATAGGTTGAATTCTAAAGAGCTAAGCATTAGGAAGCCTCTTAAAACTGAACACGAGCCTAGCTTGATGTCAAGTTTGCGATCAAGCCCAATCCAAATGCTAAGTTCACGATCAAGTTTTAGCGCGAGAGTGAGTCCATAATTGAGCCGGAAGCAAATCATGATCTCGAACCTGAGGTAAAGTTATAGTTAGAGGTCAAGTTTGATACTAAAGTCCACATTGAAGCTACTATCTATGCCACTTAATAAGTTTATGGTAGTTACTACAACGAGTTTATCATCCTAAATCATCTATATTTTACCAACAAGGAGGTTTTATATGATTTCACATGTTTGTAATTTGAAAATATTTTTCAAAAGATATTCATCTGCAAATCTACATCCTATAACATTTTAAATTTCACATACGCATCTTCTCTAAATATAAGAGACTACTGATGTCTATCATGTGGTGCTCGTTTTGTCACCAGTCATCATGTGGTGTGGTGAAGTTTTTAAGATTGGGAGAATGATAAGGATCTATCTCGTTTAGATTCGAGATTGATTCCTTTTTTGATTTTAGTCAAGACATCGTTTGAGTCCTTTTTAGTTATAGAAAGCTTCGGAGATATATGGATGATGATGCCTTAAAAAGAGATAAAATTAGCTAAGAAGGAAATTAAAAGAGTTTCCAATAGGCTAGATTCAAAGTATATACCAACGCTTATAAGACGTTAGATACAATTGATGTAGATAAAAACATCTATCTACTAGCACAGATGAGAGAGAAAAAGCAAAGGAACTTGTGCGTTGCATGAAAGATGAAAATCATAAGAATTTTGGTCAAAGATGAAGATATTATAGACGAGAAAGTACGTTGACAAACTTTTAAATGGAAGTCATGCCCAGGTTATAGGAGATAAATGAGGTTCCTTCAGAAGAATTGATTCATTGTTTTATTCGTAGAATTGAATTATTAGATGAGATGGAAGCTTTGAAGTGAATGAACCCAAAAAAGCAGATGAAACAGATAAGATTCTTACTGAGATGTCTAAATGCATATGAGATGTAGCCATTATATGGCTGTTAAAGTTGTTTAACAAAATTTAGAAATCAAATAGAATACCAAAGGAGTGGATGAGTAGAATTTTGGTACCTTTGTAATAAAATAAAGATGTTATACAAAGTAGTTCTAATCATCGGTGAATCAAGTTAATATGTCATACTATATGTAATATCCCTAACCCATCATCATATGATTTTCATGTAATAAAAATATTTTAAAATATAAATAGATTTTTCTAAATTTATGGTGATTTTTCTGTATTTTTTTCAGTTTTTTCTCAGCTCATTTCTATCTCAAACCCTTTAATCTGTAATCGGCTTTAAAATCCAAACCCATTTTCATAACTCAAAACCTGACCTGCAGTAAACCCAACCCGCACGAATAAATATCTATCAGCTCTACCTCTCTCGTCTCATTTCTTTTCTTTACCTTTTTTCTTTTCCCATCTCTCCAGTCACGTCGCAGCTTGACCCTCACCCTATTGCATCGTCATCTGTAAAGACCCTGGCTATGAGGAAAAACACTAGAAGGGGTGGTTGAATAGTATTTATAAATTTTAACTAAGAAATTACGCCTAATTAAAATCCTAATCCAACAAAGATGCGGAAATAAGAATTAACAACAATGAACAATGCTAACACAAGTATGTTTCAAAGGGTTGGATTACCCAAGTCAAACCCGACGTGTTCCCGATAATCCTACGTCCCTTCCATCCGGATACCTCCGGATACTCAAGTTAGACCTCTAACTTGAGGTTTCCTTTAAACCCACTTATGGCAACCCTACAAGTGTAATCGACCTACAATCGATGTCCTTGAATCCTATAACTTGGGATCAAGCAAACCATTATCACAAACCGAGAGTGAATTCAAATATGAAATTGATGAAATTTGAAATGACAAGATTTACAAATCACAGATGCCTTGAAGTAGAACTTGAAGGAGCAAAGTGTGTTGTGTGTTGATGTCTCTTCCAAGAAGAGAGAAGCCCGTGTTCTTGTCTTCACCAAAGCTAGAGAATGATGAATGGGTTCTAGTTGGAAGACAAGATGAGATTGAGATTTAGGGCTTGAAAGAGTTGAGAGATTGAGAGCTTAGAGATGAGATCAATGAAGTCTTAAGGGTTCCAAAAAGTCTCCAATGGAACAATAGGAGACTCTTTTACAAGTTCTCTAAAACCCTCAAACAAAATACCCAAAAACCCCCATTTGAAATCAGTGTGGAAAATTCCAACGGATTGATTTTACAGCCAGAACATGTGACTGATGAAGAACGGTCAGTCGCCTGCTGCACTGTGTCAGATGGTAGGTGAGAATTCAAATGATAACTTTCCACGTAGGACAGTCGACTGATGAAGATTGGACATGCGCCTGAAAACCATCAAGTGACTGAGAAACCTTTTACAGGCAACTGCTACCCTACGTGCGCAAGTTGTGAAAACTAAAGAATTCTGGATATGCTAGGGCAGGCGACTGATGTGGCAACCACAGGCGATAGTGCCATGGGCAGGCGACTGAGAAACCGATGTCAGTCGTTTGTTGCACAAGTGCGTAACTAGCCAAAATCAAAGTTCTGGGCAAGTGTTGGACATGCGACTGTAGTGGTATATATAGGCGCATGTGCCATGGGCAGGCGCCTGTAAAACCTACTTATATTGCCTGCAGGCGCTAGTGCGAAAGTTGACAAAACTTAAGAAGTTTGGGCAAGATGAGACTAGCGACTTACTAATAAGTCACATGCGCCCGCAACAAGATAGGTGCCTATACTTTGTACAGTATCTGCCTGATGAAAGTTAAGAAATGAAAGCCCAAAAATCAAGTCAAAAATGTGTGCATAACAGACGACTGGAGAACAATTCTCAGGCGCCTGTATGTAGACATGCGCATGTATATTATTCATAAGCCGCCTGTTGAAAATCCAAAATGCTCATTTAAAGTTGAAAACATAGGAATTGGTTTCTAATGATTTCCTAAGCTAGAATGAGTGAAGTGTGTGAGCTCCAACAATAATCTACTTCAAAATTACATTCTAATGAGAAAGAAAAGAGAATAAAAAGATATTACATTTGTTCTTTTCTTCTATTCTTTCTCTTGAAAGATTTTGAAGTCTTCTTGAAGACTTTGAAGCTCCATTATTTATCTTTAATCACCCAATCTTCAACTTTGAGGTTTGATTGAGGTTCATGGTCATCCATTGCTATTTGATTGTCATGATAAGCTTATAAAACGGATTAATTGCATGGAAGGGATTAATCACAAGTATTTATTGCTCATCGTTAAAACCAAGTAGGGAGAAGTCCAATATTCAACATTCTTTCCATTTTGGTGATGACAAACAAACAAAAACAAAAAGATAAATAATTGTGCTTAAGAATACTTACTCCCCTATATAGATGACAATCAAGTTAGACAATTTAAATATGGGCATCTGATGATCAATTAAAGCAATAATACGATTTACATGAATGAAATGAATTCAAGTATTAGAATTTAGGATTTTTGAATCCAACTTCACTATATCTTACTTCCCCTGAATCTAAGGCTATTTCAATCTTAGATTCAAGTTTAGCTTCTAATTAGCACAAAATTATGAGTTTGTTTATTTCTCTCCCCCTATGTCATTATCCAAAAAGTGGGAGTAGAGAAATAACAATAGTGCTAAATAAAAGTAAAACAATCATGGGAGTATAAAGAATGAGATACGTATCTAAGATTTAGTTGACTGAAGGAAATGCGGTCCAATATCAACATTCAACATGCAATTCATCTCAACATACATATAAAAGAGCACAAAGAGAGACACCATTGCACAATAATAACAATGAGATAATAATGAGGAGCCAACAATGTCATTATATTATTGTACTATTTGAATCAATAAAGGCTTACATTTACTCGCTTTTATATATATATATATATATATATATATATATATATATATATATATATATATATATATATATATATATATATAGAGGGAAATGTGCCTAAGAATGACCTCGGGTAGAGATACCTGAGCACACCCCCGCTGTTCGGGGTGTGTGAGTATTTTTTTTTGAAAATGTTTTTTGCAGTAGGTAGATATACTTGTTATGTAGCTCTCCACAAAATTTCAGCTCGATCCGACACCGTTTGAGCCTCCGTTCATCGATTTCAAAAACGTTGCGCAAAACTGTCCAGAATTTGGACAGTTTTGCGCAACGTTTTTGAAATCGATGAACGGAGGCTCAAACGGTGTCGGATCGAGCTGAAATTTTGTGGGGAGCTACATAACAAGTATATCTAACTACTGCAAAAAAATTTTCAAAAAAAAATACTCACAAACCCCGAACAGCGGGGGTGTGCTCAGGTATCTCTACCCGAGGTCATTCTTAGGTACATTTTTTGCATATATATATATATATATATATATATATATATATATATATATATATATATATATATATATATATATATATATATATGAGGAGGGATCAAATGACCCCCTAAAATAACCCCTATCAAAAATCCTATGCCCCCCATTTTTTCGGAAGATCCGAACAGTTCATCTTGATCTCCACCCTCTAAATACCTGACCCACCAATTTTCAACCCGATCCCATGCGTTTTGCCCGTTCATCCATCCGACCCAAATTTAACGGTTTCGCATGAACAGAACTTTTGCGAATGGTTGATGAACGGGCAAAACGCATGGGATCGGGTTGAAAATTGGTGGGTCATGTATTTAGAGGGTGGAGATCAAGATGAACGGTTCGTATCTTCCGAAAAAATGGGGGCATAGGATTTTTGATAGGGGGTTATTTTAGGGGGTTATTTTTGGGGGTCATTTGATCCCTCCTATATATATATAGGATTTAATGTAGAAAAGCTGCCACATGATCCATTGGATTAGGTGGCAAGACACAAAAAGGTGGAGAGTACAAGCCCCCACATGGGCTTGTACTCGTTGGGGCTCACCCCTTTGTGTCTTGTACCTGATCCTTTGGATCAGGTGCCATCTGCTCTACATTAATCCCATATATATATACTAGTCATTACCCGTGCCCATATGGCACGGTTTATTTAATGGCTGAGTTTTTCTCCCCCACAAATTTCAAGTTCACCCAAATTTCAAGTTTTCCCACAAAATTTCAAGTTTCCCCCCAAATTTAAGTTTTCCCCCAAAATTTAAGTCCCCCCAAAATTGTCATTACCACCTAGGACAAACTTGCCACGTAGGACAAAGCTTTGTCCTAGTAGGATAAGATTCAAAATCTTCATAGAACTGGAAAAAAATTGGCTGGAAGGGGTGAGAATAAAAAGTGTGGGTGTGTGCGTGGGGAGGGTCCATAGGCAAAAATACAAAAACCGGGGTTGTATGTGCAAAATTCCACACCTCCTCTTTTATCCCTCAAAATCTCATCTCTTATATTTTCTCTTATTCAATTTCCCTGTTTTATATAATAGATATCCAAATTCTCTTATCCAATTTCTCATGTCCAAATTCTCTTATCAATTTCTCTTGATAACATCCGTCTTTTATATAATAGATATCCCTTATCCAATTTCTCTTGTCCAATATCTCTTATCTAATTTCTCTTGATAACATCTCTCGTTTGTAATATAGATATCTCTTATCCAATTTCTCTTGATAACATCACTCTTATCCAATTTCTATTGTCCAATATCTCTTATTCAATTTCTCTTGATAACATCCCTCTTTTATAATAGAGATATCTCTTATCCAATTTATCTTGTCCAATATCTCTAATCCAATTTCTCTTGATAACATCCTTCTTTTATAATATATATATCTCTTATCCAATTTCTCTTGATAACATCCCTCTTTTATAATATAGATATCTCTTATCCAATTTCTCTTGTCCAATATCTCTTATCCAATTTCTCTTGATAACATCCATGTTTTATAATATATATATATATATATATATATATATATATATATATATATATATATATATATATATATATATATATATATATATATATATAAAAGGAGGGATCAAATGACCCCCAAAATAACCCCCAAAAATGACCCCCTATCAAAAATCCTATGCCCCCATTTTTTCGGAAGATCCGAACCATTCATCTTGATCTCCACCCTCTAAATACCTTACCCACCAATTTTCAACCCGATCCCATGTGTTTTGCCCGTTCATCAACCATTCGCAAAAGTTCTATTCATGTGAAACCGTTAAATTTGGGTCGGATGGATGAACGTGCAAAACACATGGGATCGGGTTGAAAATTGGTGGGTAAGATATTTAGAGGGTGGAGATCAAGATGAACGGTTCGGATCTTCCGAAAAAATGGGGGGCATAGGATTTTTGATAGGGGGTCATTTTTGGGGGTTATTTTTGGGGGTCATTTGATCCCTCATATATATATATATATATATATATATATATATATATATATATATATATATATATATATATATATATGGCGATCTTCATGTGCGAAAAAAGGAGTTTTCGTACGGTGCGAAAACATTTTTTTATTTTTTTGAAATTTTTTGATGTTTAATTCATACAATTATATACCCCAGGGAAAATAATGGGTGAACCCATTGGGGATTAGAGCACACATCCACCCGTTATAAATTTAACGGTTTCAAAACATGCGAATTTGATGAAATGCCTTGATCGAAGGCCAAATTACATTATTTCTCAATGATCATTTTTTGAGAGGGGTATAACAACATATGATGAAGGTGGAAAAAAATTTGAAAAAAAATTTCAAAAAAAATTAAAAATCATTTCGCACGGTGCAAAATGTTCTCACATGAAGATTTGCATATATATATATATATATATATATATATATATATATATATATATATATATATATATATATATATATATATATATATATATATATATATGGGTAAAGGACACACTTTTCTGGCATGGGCCTCTCAACAATCTTTTCTCCATCCCTAATGGTGCTAGTAGAAAGCGAGTTAGTGATTACTGGGGGGTACTTCTTGGATTGATGATGCGGCAATACAGGATGTTAAACCTTTGCTACAACAGGTGACGTTGAATGGAGGAGCTGATTCTTGGGCCTGGAAACTTGGCACTGTTTTAAAGTTTAAGGATGTGTGGGATGCTGTGCGAAGCAAATCTGAGCCATTCAAGTTCTATAAGCTTATTTGGCATAACAAGCATGTACCCAAGATGTCGCTAACGCTCCTACGTGCATTCAAATGCAAGCTTCCCACCAAAGATCTCCTGGAAACCTGGTGTTCACAAGTACCGGCCTCCTGCGTGCTATGCTCGGATGGTATGCCCAAATCTTGTGAACATTTATTTTTCAACTGTCCGTACTCAAATTACATATTACGGCGAGCTCTCCTGAAGCTTGGGACTTTTGGACCACCGGTCCTAAACCTGCATAATGTAGGGGAATTTCTGATGAGTAAGTTTGGAAATAGGAAAGCTTTAGGCCGGCTGGCTAAAAAATTCTTGCAGCAATCGTGTGGCATTTGTGGCGAGAGCGCAATAGGCGAGTATTTGACAATATAGTGAAGCCTAAGATAACTCTCTTTGAAGATATATCTGCAGACGTTAGAATTGCTCTCCGTGATGAAAATGGTGATGGTGATGGGCTGGATGCGGCAGAAGCATTCGCAAATTGGGACATTCTTGATAATGGTTGATCTTAAGTATATCTTGTTGTTGTTTTGTTTTATTTTTGTTTTGTTTATGTTTTCCCTGTTATGGGTTGTGTGGGCTCATAGAATCTGGAAATGCTAGTTGTGGGTGACGACGCTTGTGTCCTCTCCCCTCTCTATTATTTCCAGCTAATATGTCCCACACTTTGTAAATTTTATATATTCTAATAAAATCTATAGCTTACCCTTCAAAAAATATATATATATGGGTAAAGGGATCCTAAGGTGCCTCCTTAGATTCAATCTAAGGAGACGCCCCCATTTTCCCCCATCTCACACATTTTTTTTGAAATGTTTTTTCATGTGTTTATTGTTCACCTTATGGATGATCAATATACCAAATTTCAAGGGATTCCAATACTTTTTGAGCCTCCATCTAACCCTTGCAACTTCGTGGGGTTTTCAGCACGTTTTTAGACCGTTGAAATTGTAAGAGGTAGATGGTGGCTCAAAAAGTATTGGAATCGCTTGAAATTTGGTATGTTGAACATCCATGATGTGAACAACAACCCCATGAAAAAAATTTCCAAAAAAATTGTAGGAGATGGGGGGAAATAGGGGCGCCTCCTTAGATTTTCATCTAAGGAGGCACCTTAGATCCCCTTTTTCCTCTATATATATACATATATATATCTGTATATACATATATATATGTATATACATATATATATGTATATACATATATATATGTATGTTAATGGACCAATGCTGACAGCGCTGGAAATTTTTCCAGTGCTGTCAACGTTTTGGGCGACCTACAAATTTTTTTTAAATTTTTTTGCAGTAGTTAGATAAACTTGTGAGGAAGCTCCCCACAAATTTTCAGGTCGATCCGACACCGTTTGAGCCTGCGTTCATCGATTTCAAAAACATTGCGTAAAACTGTGTCGATTGAACATTGGACAGTTTTACGCAACGTTTTTGAAATCGATGAACGGAGGCTCAAACGGTGTCCATTGACCAGAAAATTTGTGGGGAGCTTCCTCACAAGTATATCTACCAGCTGCAAAAATTTTTTTAAAAAAAGAATACGGGAGGGACCCCAGATCGCTGGCAGTGCTGGAAAAATTTCCAGCGTTGTCAGCTCTTCTCCATTTCACACACACACACATGTGTGTGTGATTAATGTAGAGCAGGTGGCACCTGATCCAAAGGATCAGGTGCAAGACACAAAGGGGTGGGCCCCAACGAGTACAAGCCCATGTGGGGGTTTGTACTCTTCACCTTTTTTGTGTCTTGCCACCTGATATATATATATATATATATATATATATATATATATATATATATATATATATATATATATATATATATATATATATTCTATAAAATAGGGATGTTATCAAGAGAAATTGGATACGAGAATTTGGACAAGAGAATTTGGACAAGAGTATACACATATCTATTCTATAAAATAGGGATATTATCAAGAGAAATTGGACAAGAGAATTTGGATAAGAGAATTTGGACAAGAGTATATACATCTATTCTATAAAATAGGGATGTTATCAAGAGAAATTGGATAAGAGAAATTGGACAAGAGAATTTGGATAAGAGACTTTGGACAAGAGTATATACATCTATTATATAAAAGATGGATGTTATCAAGAGAAATTGGATAAGAGACTTTGGACATGAGAAAATGGATAAGAGAATTTGGATATCTATTACATAAAAGAGGAGGTGAGGAATTTTGCACATACAACCCCAGTTTTTGCATTTTTTGCCCTTGGACCCTCCCCACACACCCACCCACCTTTTTTATTCTCCCCCCTTCCGACCATTTTTTCCATTCCTTTGAAGATTTTGAATCTTATCCTATTAGGACAAAGCTTTGTCCTACGTGGCAAGTTTGTCCTAGCTGGGAATAACAATTTTGGGGGGACTTAAATTTTGGGAGAAAACTTAAATTTGGGTGGAAACTTGAAATTTTGTGGGAAAACTTGAAATTTGGAGGAACTTGAAATTTGTGGGGGAAAAAACTCAGCCATTAAATAAACCGTGCCCTATGGGCACGGGTAATGACTTGTGTGTGTGTGTGTGTGTGTGTGTGTGTGTGTGTGTGTACCTAAGAAGGAGGGAGGGGTGGGGATAAGGCTCTTGGAGGATTTAAATGAGGCGGTAGGGTTGAAACTTACATGGAGGTACCTAACCACTGATAGCATATGGGCTAAGCATATGAGTTTATTATATGGGAGCAGCAGGGGTTTTTTTGCAGCTAAGGAACAAGTCACACAATCAGGTACATGGAAGAGGCTTCTAAAAAGCAGACATATCTCTCACAAACTAATTCGCAGGCGTGTATGCGATGGGCGGAGCACCCTCTTCTGGTTAGACCCGTGGTTAGATTGCGGCCCCCTATGTCTACTTTTCGAAAAAGGAGCTGAACTTGCATGCGTAAGGGACTACTGGGTGGCGGGCAATTGGACTGTTGATCCGGCACTTGATCAGGTCAGGGCGCTTCTTACTGGCATTGTTTTGAGGGACGGAGCGGAATGGTCTCTTACTCTTCTTCGAGCTTTTCAAGGTAAGTTGCTCACTAGAGAGATGATCAACAGATGGGGGTTTAATACACCAACCAATTGTGTCCTATGTGACGACAACAAAGAGGAAAACACTGAACACCTTTTCTTCAATTGTAGCTTTTCTGGGTACATTATGCGCAGATCTTTGCTGAAGCTACGAGTTGCAAATGGAGTTAATTCTGGTCTTGGAGACATTGGGAACTTCTTCATTACCAATTTTAAGGGGAAAAGAGCTCTGAATACATTGGCTAAGACCGTACTGGCTTCTGCTGTATGGCATATTTGGAAAGAAAGGAATCATCGCATCTTCGAGGATGAGAGGAAGAGCAAGATCGCAGTCTTTGAGGAGATTGCCAACGAAATTCGGATCACACTTAAAGGACTTGAGGCCTCTTCTACTGAGGAATCTGCTGTATTTGCCAACTGGGAATTTAGGGACATGGGTTGAGTTTGCTGTATAGCTTCATTTTGGGTGTGGAATTTCTAGTGGAGAGTGACGGCGCTTGTGCCCTCTCCTCTCCCTATTAATAACACACGCCGGTATGAGCTATTGTTGTACAGTGTATATATTTTTTTGTGCAATAAAATATCACGCTAACCTTCCTATATATATATATATATATATATATATATATATATATATATATATATATATATATATATGAGAATAATGGGTATCATACGCCATATGAGAGGGTGTCTCATATGCCCTCTCACATAAAAGGGGCAAGTACAAGCCCACATGGGCTTGTACTTGTTGTACTTGACCCCCTTTATGTGAGAGGGCATATGAGACACCCTCTCATATGGCGTATGATACCCATTAATCCATATATATATATATATATATATATATATATATATATATATATATATATATATATATATATATATATATATATATATATATATAGGTAAATCTTCAAATGAGAACATTTCGCACCGTGCGAAAATGTTTTTATCTTTTTTTTGAAATATTTTTTTTCAAAAATTCTTTTTTCCACCCTCATTATATGTTGTTATACCCCCCTCAAAAAATAATGGTTGAGAAATAATGTCATTTGGCCTTCGATCAAGGCATTTCAACAAATTCGCACGTTTTGAGACCGTTAAATTTGTAACGGGTGGATGGGTGCTCTAATGCCCAACTGGTTCACCCATTATTTTCCATGGGGTATATAATTGTATGGATTAAACATCAAAAAAAGAATTTTTGAAAAAAAAAATTTCAAAAAAATAAAAAAAATGTTTTCACACGGCATTTCGCACCACTTTTTCGCAATGGAAGATTGCCATATATATATATACTAGTCATTACCCGTGCCCATAGGGGCACGGTTTATTTAAACTTTTGTTTCCCCCCCAAACTTTTGAAATGGCTCAGATTTTTTGGTTTCCCCCTAAATAATTTCATCCCATTTTCAATTTTCCCCCCAAAACTTATCCTAGTCATCAACTATTGTTTGTCCTAGTCATATTTAGCTTGTCCACGTAGGACAAACCCCGCCACCTAGGACAAACATTTGAAATCTTCATCCTTTATAATATAGATATACATATATATATATATACATATATATATATACACACACACATATATATATATATATATATATATATATACACACACATATATATATATATATACACATATATATATATATGAAAAGAGAATACATGGAGTACAAACGACATATGACAACTCCACATAAATCAAAATGACAACATCAAACATCAATATACATACAACCCGAAGTATAACCAACCAACAATACATACAAGTAAAATATCCATAAATACATCAAAACCCAAGTCCCTCCAACACTAACAAAAAGAAAGATCCTTGGGTGAGTAGTCTCGAAGCAGCATTAATCCAGCTGGACGACATTAGAGGAACCCTCAGGGGCTCTCATCTCTACGTGGAAGCCCTGGGTGTTCGTCTCTGCAGAAGATACAACAGCAGCAGCAGCATCAGTAGACTCAGGAGTCTGGGAAATATCAGCAGGAGGAGGCTGGGTGACGTCAGCTGGAGGAGCCTGAGCATCACCAGTGTCACGCCCCGTTCCACAGAATACCCAGCATTTAAAATTTTTTTCTTCCAAGTATCCTGAAGAGTGAGGGTGATGAGAGAGAAAAGGGAGAGAAAGAAGAACTGAATAAGCAGGCCACTGCGCACATGCTGGGATAGTACAAGTGCAGCTTCATTAAAATATCAAACAACTCATAAATAACATAGAACAACAACAAATTTATATTACAAATTTTATTTACATACTTAGTCCAAACGCACCACTACACATACACCGCCACTCTCCGCCTGCCATGACAACCATGTCACACTACACAGCTACAGCTCACCTCAAGACTACCCCAGAAACCGAACTCCAAGCCACCACCAACCATGCTACCCCTGTCACCTGAAAAATAGGGAGGAGCACGTCAATGCGTGCCCTAGTAGGAACCAACTTGGATCTGGGCATGGCTTTAGGGTTATCAATCCACAAGGCAAGGCAAAGGAATAAGACATGTAAACTAAATATATAGAGAAAAGTGAATAGCCAAATAAGAGGATCATACCTGCGATCCAATGTCGAGTTACTGCAAGAAAAGGGTTAGCACGAATAATAATAATAATAACACAAGTGTTTAAGTAACCATTATCTAATAAGATAAGTGCAAGTACCTAAGGCATGGCACAGAGTCACAAGAATAGGCAAAGGGAAGGAAAGTGCTGCCAGCAGAAGGAGTAACACGCAAATTCTTATTTGTTAATTTATAATTGAATTAATTGGAACTTGGGTAAACTGTATGATACCAGGACCTGGACATCACCCTGAATTTGGGGCGAATATAGCACACGACACAGTGGATACAGGCACTGTACAACACCGGGCCTCTCAGCTCCCCCGTCCCAGGCAGGAGTGAGGCTCTCCCACAGTAACACAACCTCCATATGTCCCCTGCACTCCCGGTAAAGGCGAGTAGGTATAAATATCACATATCACATAATCATTTCCCCCCAACTTCTCTGTCCAGGCCTAATATCCACAATTTACTCAAATCCCACCTAAAACCCGTGTTTTGCTAACTCACTCTCCTTAGATAGGATTGAGACATTCTAAAACTTCATTTAACATTATATATAGCACTGAAGGGGGCACATTGCATGGTTTCACATTCCACACTCATATCAACATGGATCATGCACCGAAGTGTCATGCCCTTCAACATAGCCATTTCAATTCATCACTCATAACATATGATTCCATGCTTCACATGACCCCATCATTGCTATTTCACAACATATTTCATAGCACAAATGTTTACAAGCTCATTTCTCATATTATTCAACTTTCATTTCATTGTGGCATTTTCACGAACACGTGGTGAACGGGACGTGTATGTCCGTAAGAACATTAGCAAATCCAGTGAAAAAAATATCATTAGTCTACCTTCCATGTAAAAACAATAATCATGCACCATAGCAGGTAGAATAACAACAATACACAAGTTATCACACTGTTTAACTACTTCAGCTTGCAGGAAATGTATCTGCAGTCTTAAAAGATGGATGATTTCACCCAATTATAGTCAGAATTTTACAAAACTTTATAAATAAAAGTTGGAGATATGTTAGTCCTGGATTTACAGATAAATGTTCAGGTAAAAATATTAAGTATATGATTTATAGTGAATTATTTGGTAAAGTATGTCAAATCTGTTTTTAAGACAGATTTCAGGGTCTATATTGAAAGCCAATTTTGGGCATGATGCAGCCAGAAATTCAACATATAAGCAATCTGATGAATTTTTAGAAAAACTTGTTAACTTTCCAACAAGACCAAGAACATTAAATTCCATTGTGTGTGCATGTGTTGAGATCAATTTTACTAAACTGTGTCAAAACTGAAAATCAAACAAACATGTTGTAAAGATGGAATTTTTGCTCATAATTTCTGAATTGAACATATATTAAAATTTATATGAGTTTGGGATAGAACTTCAAGATCTACAAGTTCATAATTTTTTCGAACCCTAATCCGAGCTACAGTAACCAGAATCAAGGCAAAAACAGACATCAAGATTTCAGAATGTCAAAGGGGATAGTTTTGCTAAGAATTTTCAAGGGAAATTCATGAAAATTGAATCATGTGAAATTAATTTGATTACCACTACTTCATATTGATAAAACATGGTATGAAAACATGATAAAATGAAACCCTAATTAAATTTCCAAATCCAAGTTTGATTCCTACCTCAAGAGTTCTTTCTTCTCCTCTTCCTCTTCCTCTTCCTCTTCTTTTTTTTGTTGGAGAATTTCGGCCATGCCATGGGGGAGGGGATGGGTAGGTCAAGGAGGAGGAGAAAATGAGAAGTGTATAGAAGAAAAATGAAAAGAAAGGAAAAGAAAGGATAAGAATGAAGAAAAGAAAGAAAACCTAGAATTTTCTTAAGAAAAATCTCCCCACCCTCATCCTAAATCATCATGACAAATATAAAATGACCAAAATACCCTTGCCTAAATACCCCTCAACTTTCAAGTAATTACAAGTTTGCTATTACTTTATGCACCGACCACTTAAGTATGTACACACAGCACTTTTGGTCCAAATGACCATTTTGCCCCTTGCCTTTCTAAAATTTTACGGGGGTATCCATTGACCCCTAACCTCATTCGCACTTGCATGGCTTTCCCCCACACACCCATGCATGCCTACACATGCATACACGCGCTACTCACACGTGTCCAACACATTCCTGTTGTTTTGCACCCACGACGTCTTTCACACTTCTCCCGCATTCACATTTCGCATTCTCTACTCTTAGCCACGTATTACGGCTCAATCCCCCTTGCGCTACGTCACATACATCGATACCTACGATTATTTCATGCCTACCCATGTATCGTGAGTAGAAATACCACGTGTGTTTAGTAGAATACACGTATAGTACAAAATAGGGCATAACATCCTACCCACCTTAAAATAAAGTCCGTCCTCGGACTTTTTTAGGGTGTGAACCCTGCCCAAGTTCAGCTAGGTATGATGGTCTTTCTACCCATGAAGTACAAATAAGAATGCATATCTACACCACACTTATATACGCTATATGCTTCACTATCATCCATACACATCCGCATCGCGCGCATATCACAGATACATCCTATTAATCATCTAGTAGCATATCCACATCACTATATGCATTCACTACATATATATACACATAGGCATCCTTCACATGAATGTCTAAGCACGCATATATACGCTAACAGATACAACACATACACACACATACCACAAATAGATCTCTATACGTATCGTTATACGTATCTAGATCACTACTCATACCTATGTGGTATGACATCACATCATATCCATATCATGATTCATAAGGCACTCACACATGGTATGCTTTCCTATACACCATAATACATTCAGGTATAAACGACTTACATCCTACTTGTTTATATATACATATACGTCTATATCCATGCACAAACACACAACAAGACACATTAATCTACATACCATTACTTGATAAACAAGGTCACTATCACGGTGTCACACCGTATGTACACCAGATCCTTATACACTCAATACTTAGTCATATAAGTTCACCCATATATAAGTTCATCCACAATTATATGCACATAGATATCTACATACACACAATATTTAGTCACATCCAACATACATCGACGAGCACGCACTAACACATGTATGATTAAGTCACTTAGGTCTGCAATCATAACCATAGATAAATATACACATAATCCCACATTCATAGTGATGCACCTACTGCCTCACACAGATAGGCACATATACCACACACAATACACACAAGAGCGCACAAACATATTACATTCCCCGCTATATGCCATATATATAACTGCCTTTGCGCATCCCACGCACATACTGCTATAATAGTCAAGTAAAGATAAATATCCAACTACATGCCACATACGCGTACACATATAAATATACAAACAAGCACACACATCCCAATACTCACATATCGAACAGTTTCACGCACTCACATTCATCATATATATATATATATATATATATATATATATATATATATAGGTAAATCTTCATGTGAGAACATTTCGCACGGTGCGAAAATGTTTTTATCTTTTTTTTGAAATTTTTTTTTCAAAAATTCTTTTTTCCGCCCTCATTATATGTTGTTATACCCCCCTCAAAAAATAATGGTTGAGAAATAATGTCATTTGGCCTTCGATCAAGGCATTTCATCAAATTCGCACGTTTTGAGACCGTTAAATTTGTAACGGGTGGATGGGTGCTCTAATGCCCAACGGGTTCACCCATTATTTTCCCTGGGGAATATAATTGTATGGATTAAACATCAAAAAAAGAATTTTTGAAAAAAAAATTTCAAAAAAATAAAAAAAATGTTTTCGCACGGCATTTCGCACCACTTTTTCGCAATGGAAGATTGCCCTATATATATATATATATATATATATATATATATATATATGGATTAATGGGTATCATACGCCATATGAGATAGGCTCTCATACGCCCTCTCACATAAAGCAACCAAGTACAACCAAGTACAAGCCCATGTGGGCTTGTACTTGGTTGCTTTATGTGAGAGGGCGTATGAGAGCCTATCTCATATGGCGTATGATAGCCATTATTCTCATATATATATATATATATATATATATATATATATATATATATATATATATATCTACACTTCATATTTAACACATTTATATCCACATTGCATATGTATATACATACATACATGCTCCGCTACAGACCCACACATATATGCATATACACAGAAATAAGCATCTCCAAGATACACCTAGATAGGCAACCATATCGGAAAGATTCACAGATAAACAAACAAGTATATATATATATATATATATATATATATATATATATATGGGATCGGGTTGGTTGATGAACAGATGAACAGAACTTTTGCGAATGGTTGATGAACGGGCAAAACACATGGGATCGGGTTGAAAATTGGTGGGTCAGGTATTTAGAGGTTGGAGATCAAGATGAACGGTTCGGATCTTCCGAAAAAATGGGGGGCATAGGATTTTTGATAGGGGGTCATTTTTGGGGGTTATTTTTGGGGGTCATTTGATCCCACCTATATATATATATATATATATATATATATATATATATATATATATATATATATATATATATATATATATATATATATATAGGTGGGATCAAATGACCCCCAAAAATAACCCCCAAAAATAACCCCCTATCAAAAATCCTATGCCCCCCATTTTTTCGGAAGATCCGAACCGTTCATCTTGATCTCCACCCTCTAAATACCAGACCCACCAATTTTCAACCCGACACATGTGTTTTTCCCGTTCATCAACCATTCGCAAAAGTTCTGTTCATGCGAAACCGTTAAATTTGGGTCGGATGGATGAACGGGCAAAACACATGGGATCGGGTTGAAAATTGGTGGGTCAGGTATTTAGAGGTTGGAGATCAAGATGAACGGTTCGGATCTTCCGAAAAAATGGGGGGCATAGGATTTTTGATAGGGGGTCATTTTTGGGGGTTATTTTTGGGGGTCATTTGATCCCTCCTCATATATATATATATATATATATATATATATATATATATATATATATGATATATATATATATATATATATATATATATATATATATATGATATATATATATATATATATATATATATATATATATATATAGGGCAATCTTCGGGTGCGAAAAAACCCGTGCGAAAACTTTTTTTTTATTTATTTGAATTTTTTTTTCAAAAATTCTTTTTTTGATGTTTAATCCATACAATTATATACCCCAGGGAAAATAATGGGTGAACCCGTTGGGGATTAGAGCACCCATTCACCCGTTACAAATTTAACGGTCTCAAAACGTGCGAATTTGATGAAATGCCTTGATCGAAGGCCAAATGACATTATTTCTCAACCATTATTTTTTGAGGCAGGTATAACAACATATAATGAGGGTGGAAAAAAGAATTTTTGAAAAAAAAATTTCAAAAAAAAGATAAAAACATTTTCGCACCGTGCGAAATGTTCTCACATGAAGATTTACCTATATATATATATATATATATATATATATATATATATATATATATATATAGTGATCTTCGGGTGCGAAAGAACCCGTGCGAAAACTTTTTTTTATTTTTTTGAAATTTTTTTTTTCAAAAATTCTTTTTTTGATGTTTAATCCATACAATTATATACCCCAGGGAAAATAATGGATGAACCCGTTGGGCATTAGAGCACCCATCCACCCGTTACAAATTTAACGGTCTCAAAACGTGCAAATTTGATGAAATGCCTTGATCGAAGGCCAAATGACATTATTTCTCAACCATTATTTTTTGAGGGGGGGTATAACAACATATAATGAGGGTGGAAAAAAGAATTTTTGAAAAAAAAAATTTCAAAAATAAGATAAAAACATTTTCGCACGGTGCGAAATGTTCTCATTTGAAAATTTTCATATATATATATATATATAAGTATATGTTTATTCAACCAATACACACAACCATATATTGCCTCTACTACACACTGAACATGCATGAACACATCCCTACACTCCATTGTAACACGTATAATAGAAATCCATACGACTATGGTACATATTCACGTATACGCAACAAACAATACCTCACATAGATACTCTCATACACATATTCATAATACACCCACGGATGTATAAGTATTAATACCTTACATAGATTTCTGAATCAACATATAGCCAAATACATGTTTGCTCATACATACCATATTATTATTCTAATAGTTGGTATGTACACAAACATGCATATATATACACGTACTAGGACCAAAATATCATGCACACACATTATCATGGATGAGCGCACACACCCATTCACACATACTATACATATCCTGCTGTTACATACTCATACAGTCAAGCTATTCAAATTATACTAGCAGGTAGTCGGTAGCTACCTATATCATTATATTCCTAACATCCAATATATCCACACTTTTACTAGCATACTAGTACATACACAAATAAGTGTATTTCAATATTCATACATATTCGATAAATAGCCACATCCACTATACGTACACATCCATATTAATGATTCATGTATATCAGAATAGGGATCATTCACATACATATACATATAACCACTCATACGACATACACCCATACACGTTCGATGACATATATACACAATCACACCACGCTTGCTACAACACCTACATACATACAAGTATCTCATATGCTAATACACAATCCCCTTCATGCCATTATATACGGAAGGGTACGTACACTCCATGTATCCAAATGGTCATATAGACACCATTCTACGGGTAAGCACATACACACATATATACATATACCATAACTCCACTTAACCGTGCAAACCCATAGCCACCCCACTTATACATGCACTGTATAATCTCAATCTTTATATTCATCATATTCTACATATGATACACGTCGCACTTATATTCTTATCCCATACTAGGCACGGTATAGAGCTAAGGGCCTCAACTTAGATGGACGGGTCTAAAGCACCCCTAACCACCTTAGGATACATCTATTCCAAACACCCTGGAGCACTACTCATACTGCCCGTGCGCCCATTACTTATCTATATCGCTACATGCACCCATATATGGCCATAGCACAACACCTATCTTCACGCAATAACACCACCCACAACCATAAACCAAATTATAACAATACACTGGTTCATATAAGCACGTAGGCAATACATAGACATACTCACAGTTATTTAAATGTTAACACATTATGAATTCATACCCTAGCAATGCAACACTAGCGATATATATGCACTAACTTCCCTCACATATATCTACACCCTCGACCCATACAGGCTCACGTATATTCACACATATACGCTTTCCCCCTCATGTCCAAAGACAATCTGGACACTCCACTACTCTATCCATACAAGGATAGATATACACGCATCGGTACATTTCCCACACGGGAACACAATCATAATGTAATAAATAGGAAAACGCTTACATGCACCCACATCTCATACGTACATACTCTCGCCCACGTCTCTACAAACATATAATATTCCCGCTAGCTGATATGTATCCACCAGTATACATCCACTAATAACATATACTTATCACCTATACCTCAGAGTCACACAAGTATAACACATACCTACTCACATACCCGTATCATGTATCTATATAGAGACAATATATGTATACGCTCAAGTATTTACCCACCTAGTTTAAACGCCCTCACACTATAACCATTCAAGATACATGTAACCTTCATGTCATTCAAATATATATACATATACTGACTACAATTATACCACAACATATATAATTCTAATATCCAAGCACAACAAACGCACTTATACACGCGGATTCACACAATTATAAATACACCTGTATATCCACAAATACTCCTCTATAGTATAATACATCGCAGGAAGTTCATCCCCGAACTCCCAAAAGCTAGGGGTCCAATGGTGCATCACTTAAAACTCTAAGGTCACTAAGGTCTCTACCCACCTTAGGGGTAATCTATCCCAATCAAATATTGAAGCATTACATGTACTATCCTTACGCACATCGCAGTGCGGTGACCTGCATGGGCCGCCAAAAACTGTCACGCCCCGTTTCCCAGAATACCCAGCATTTAAAATTTTTTTCCAAGTATCCTGAAGAGTGAGGGTGATGAGAGAGGAAAAGAGAGAGAAAGAAGAAAACTGAATAAGCAGGCCACTGCGCACATGCTGGGATAGTACAAGTGCAGCTTCATTCAAATATCAAACAACTCATAAATAACATAGAACAACAACAACAAATTTATATAACAAATTTTATTTACATACTTAGTCCAAACGCACCACTACACATACACCGCCACTCTCCGCCTTTCATGACAACCATGTCACACTACACAGCTACAGCTCACACTCAAGACTACCCCAGAAACCCAACTCCAAGTCACCACCAACCATGCTACCTCTGCTACCTGAAAAATAGGGAGGAGCATGTCAATGCGTGCCCCAGTAGGAACCAACTTGGATTTGGGCATCGCTTTAAGGTTATCAATCCACAAAGCAAGGTAAAAGAAATAAGACATGTAAACTAAATATATAGCGAAAAGTAAATAGCCAAATAAGAGGATCATACCTGCGGTCCAATGTCGATTTACTGCAAGAAAAGAGTTAGCACGAATAATAATAATAATAACGCAAGTGTTTAAGCAACCATTATCTAATAAGATAAGTGCAAGTACCTAAGGCATATCACAGAGTCACAAGAACAGGCAAAGGGAAGGAAAAGTGCTGCCAGCAGAAGGAGTAACACGCAAATTCTTATTTGTTAATTTATAATTGAATTAATTGGAACTTGGGTAAACTGTATGATACCAGGACCTGGACATCACCCCAAATTTGGGGTGAATATAGCACACGACACAGTGGACACGGGCAATGTACAACACCGGGCCTCTCAGCTCCCCCGTCCCTGGCAGGAGTGAGGCTCTCCCACAGTAACACAACCTCCGTATGTCCCCTCCACTCCCGGTAAAGGCGAGTGGGTATAAATATCATATCACATATCACATAATCATTTCCCCCAACTTCTCAGTCCAGGCCTAATATCCACAATTTACTCAAATCCCACCTAAAACCCGGGTTTTGCTAACTCACCCTCCTTAGAGAGGATTGAGACATTCTAAAACTTCATTTAACATTATATATAGCACTGAAGGGGACACATTGCATGGTTTCACATTCCACACTCATATCAACATGGGTCATGCACCGAAGTGTCATGCCCTCCATCGTAATCAAATCATATATCAAATGGGTCATGCACCCAAGTGTCATGCCCTTCAACATAGCCATTTCAATTCATCACTCATAACATATGATTCCATGCTTCACATGACCCCATCATTGCTATTTCACAACATATTTCATAGCACAAATGTTTACAAGCTCATTTCTCATATTATTCAACTTTCACTTCATTGTGGCATTTTCACGAACACGTGGTGAACGTGACGTGTATGTCCGTAAGAACATTAGCAAATCCATTGGAAAAAACATATCATTAGTCTACCTTCCATGTAAAAACAATAATCATGCACCATAGCCGGTAAAATAACAGCAATACACAAGTTATCACACTGTTTAACTACTTCAGCTTGCAGGAAATATCTCTGCAGTCCTAAAAGATGGATGATATCACCCAATTATAGTCAGAATTTTACAAAACTTTATAAATGAAAGTTGGAGATATGTTAGTCCTGGATTTACAGATAAAATTTCAGGTAAAAATATTAAGTATATGATTTATAGTGAATTATTTGGTAAAGTGTGTCAAATCTGTTTTTCAGACAGATTTCAGGGTCTATATTGAAAGCCAATTTTGGGCATGATGCAGCCAGAAATTCAACATATAAGCAATTTGATGAATTTTTAGAAAAGCTTGTTAACTTTCCAACAAGACCAAGAACATTAAATTCTATTGTGTGTGTGCAGGTGTTGAGATCAATTTAACTAAACTGTGTCAGAACTGAAAATCAAACAAACATGTTGTAAAGATAGAATTTTTGCTCATAATTTCTGAATTGAACATATATCAAAATTTTTATGAGTTTGGGGTAGAACTTCAAGATCTACAAGCTCATATTTTTTTCGAACCCTAATTCGAGCTACAGTAACCAGAATCAAGGCAAAAACAAAATCAAGATTTCAGAATTTCAAAGGGGATAATTTTGCTAAGAATTTTCAAGGGAAATTCATGAAAATTGAATCATGGCAAATTAATTTGATTACCATTACTTCATATTGATAAAACATGATATGAAAACATGATAAAATGAAACCCTAATTAAATTTCCAAATCCAAGTTTGATTCCTACCTCAAGAGTTCTTTCTTCTCCTCTTCTCTTTCTCTTCCTCCTCCTCCTCCTCCTCCTCCTCCTCTTCTTCTTCTTCTTTTGTTGGAGAATTTCGGCCATGCCATGGGGGAGGGGATGGGTAGGTCAAGGAGGAGGAGAAAATGAGAAGTGTGTAGAAGAAAAATGAAAAGAAAGGAAAAGAAAGGATAAGAATGAAGAAAAGAAAGAAAACCTAGAATTTTTTTAAGAAAAATCTCCCCATCCTCATCCTAAATCATCATGACAAATATAAAATGACCAAAATACTCTTGCCTAAATACCCCTCAACTTTCAAGTAATTACAAGTTTGCCATTACTTTATGCACCGACCACTTAAGTATGTACACGGCACTTTTGGTCCAAATGACCATTTTGCCCCTCGCCTTTCTAAAATTTTACGGGGTTGCCATTGACACCTAACCCCTTTCACACTTGCATGGCTTCCCCATACACACCCATGCATGCCTACACATGCATACATGCGCTACTCACACGCGTCCAACACATTCCTGTTGTTTTGCACCTACGACGTCTTTCACACTTCTCCCGCATGCACATTTCGCATTCTCTACTCTTAGCCACGTATTACGGCTCAATCCCCCTTGCGCTACGTCACATACATCGATATCTACGATTATTTCATGCCTACCCATGTATCGTGAGTAGAAATACCACGTGTGTTCAGTAGAATACACGTATAGTACAAAATAGGGCATGACAACCAGAAACACCAGCAAGATGGGTAGGCTGAGCAGCAGTAGGCTGAAGATACGACTGGAGAAAGGTTGGAATGGCGATGTCGTGATACAGAAACGACGTATGGAACAGCTCAAACATGACAGACGTCTTCTGATCCAAATCAGACACCTTCTTGTCCAACTAGACAAGGAGGGGATCAGAAGCAGGTGGAGCAGAGGATGAATGGATCAATGAATCAACTGGTGGAACAGATGATGAAGATGGGCAAGAAACAGATTGCCTCTTCTTGGCTGTAGTCTGAAGAGCTGAACACGACTTCAGCTTCACAGATGCATCCAGAAGAGGGCCAAGAGGGACTGACTCATACACAGAAAGATCGATCTGGAAGTGGCGAAAGACATGAGTTAGGATGCAACCGCATGAGATATAAGAAGTGGTGGAGGTGATCTCAATGTTGTCAATCCTGTCAAGGATGACACCGGCCCAGTTAACATCCATGCATGAAAAGATGGCATACTTGCATTTCAGAATCTAATGAGATGGCCGATCAGAAGACACATACTTGGGTAGAATGTTGGACTTGACCACATGGTGGACAGCCCAACCACGTGGGGTGAACATGGAAGATCTGACGCCAGAAGTGAGGATACGAGGGATCTCACGAAGCATGTCCTGAAGGACGGCCTGATCGAGATCTGCTACCTTAGATATGGAAATGTCGACCGGTAGGGATCCAGTGAAAGGAATCCTAAGGATAGTCACTAGAAGCTTGGGGTCAAGCTTGATCGGGGTCCCCTAAACGATGGTTTCCAATATCCCAGACTCGTATTCATCGTGAATGCGGTTTGCATAGAATAACTTGACGAGCATGAGGTAGGGTCTAGGAGACTCATCATGAGAATATCTAAAAAGATCGACCAACTTGGTCGTAGTCAAAAGATGGGAGAGGTTCTCGGCAGTGAAGGTATGATACGAGATAGAACGCTCCTTGAGGAGCTTGACGTTGATCATCAAATTGTATTTATCCAAACACGTGTTGTCACGACACGTGGGGACATGTGAAGCAGGAGCAGAATGAGGAGGAGTCTGTGGTGGATTTTGGCCTTGGGCTTTAGCTTCGGGGTTGGCAGGCTCGGCTTGGGGTTCATCCTCAAGGGGGATTTCAGTTTGAACGATAGCAAGAGGTTCACATGGCTGAACGTCATCAGAGGGTCTTTGTTTGTGTCTACGCTTAATAATAGGATGCTCCTCACTAGACCATGATCGCTCAGAATCAGATCCTGAAAGGGCCAAGAATTCAGAAGCAGTGGATGTCTGTTTCATACGGGGCTTCATACGACCTTTGGCAGCGGCTTTGGGAGGCTTAGGAACCCTAACAGACTTCCCCTTAGAGGTGCCAACCTTGTGGGCCATGGAATGAATACGAAACAGAATTGACGAAAGCGACAATTAGAGCACGAATCGAAAGAGATAGAGGTCAAAACGTATACCTAAATGATGGAGATGAAGTGGATTGAGTAGACCGATGCAAGGACGAGACTGATCAGAGGAGGAGGCCGAAGAGAGGCTTGAGTCGACGGAGGGAGGAGTGATCGAGCAGTCGAAGGAAGAAGAAGGAGAGTCGGGCTGATTTGAATCGCATGAGAGAGAAGATGGCCACTAATCGACAGTTTTAGGGAAAAGAGGAAGAGATCTGGGCCGTTGGATCAAAAAGAACGGCTCAGATCATGGGCTATGAACCACCAAACTTGACGGACAGGCGACTGATGCACATCGTGTAGTCACCTGTCAAGCCCTAATAAAAAAATTGCTCAGAAAGCAGACATGCGCATGTAGAGTACAATACAATTGCCTGGATTTGGACAGGCGCCTATGAAATGATCTACATGGGCCTGTTGCACAGTAAAATTTTCAAGAAATTTTGAGAAAACTCTCGGGAAAATTGGTGACAATTGGGCAGGCGCCTGATGACAAAAATATAGTTGCCTGGAAGATGACAAGGTGCCTGAAAAATGATCATCAGTCGCCTGTCATGGAAATGAGTTATGAAGGCTAAAAACTGGAGATTGGGCAGCCGACTAAAGAAGAAAAGTCAGTCGAATGTCCTGGTTCTAAAATCCAGAATTGAGTTAGAATCAAGGATTTGAGACTTCTCACCCATAGACATATACTCTAATTACTCTAAAACATAAAATAATCATCATAAGCATACACGACTAATACACATATCAAGCATATTAATCTAATAATCAAATCAACAATAATTCTCCAATAAATCTCATATAGAACTAATGTGAAAAATAGTCATATACATAAATGAGATACGAAAATGATCATATGAGTTCAAAATATGATATATCATATAAAGATGAACTCCTAGATTTCAGATTCACCCAGAATCCCTAATTCTCCATGCAACCTCACAAATTAGTCTTCTTTTAGAGGTTTAGTGAAGATGTCGGCGATTTGTTTTTGGGTTTCAATGTACTCTAAGATATGTCCTTCTTAGCTACATGATCATTAATGAAATGGTGTCTCACATCTATGTGTTTGGTACAGGAGTGGTATACCGGATTTTTGGAGAGACAAATAGCACTTTAGTAATTAACCATGATAAGGCAAGTATCACAATTAACACCATAGTCTATGAGAGTGTGTCTCATCCAAAGGACTTGTGCACATGCAAGACCCGCGACAATATATTCCACTTCGGTTGTGGATAATGATACAGAGTTTTACTTCTTGGAAAACCAAGTGACAAAGGAATTTCCTGGAAAATGGCAAGTGACAGTAGTACTTTTCCTGTCAGATTTTCATCCATCAAAATTAGCATCACTATATGAGACTAGCTCATATGTGCTAGATTTAGGATAAAGTAACCCATAATCTAGTGTTTGATTGAGGTAACGAAAAATTCGTTTAACCCCCCAATCAAGTGTGATTCCTTAGGTCTAGCTTGATATCTAGCATAAAGACATACTGAAAACATGATATCGGGCCTACTTGCAGTTAAATAAATTAGATTACCTATCATACCTCAATATAGACGAGTGGTTGTACTCATGGGAGTCCTTTTGCTTGAAGACGATTCCATCCTGAATCGCCTGATAAGCTCTCCGGTGTACTTGGTTTGTTGTATGAAAATCACATCCTTCATTTGCCGAATTGAAGACCTAGAAAGTAGTTGAGCTTACCCATGTGGCTCATCTCAAATTCTTCCTTCATAGATTTAGAAAATTCTTGGCAAAGGTCAAAATTGGTGGAAACAAAGATAATATCGTCTACATAGACTTGTATAAGGAGGATGTCATTTTTATAATCTTTAATGAAAAGTGTAGAGTCAACTTCACCCATTTTAAAATCTAAATCCAAAAGAACGGGTTTGAGTCGATCATACCAAGCTCTAAGAGCTTGTCTCAACCCATATAACGCTTTCTTAAATTTGAAAACATGATTAGGAAATTTTTCATGTATAAAACCGGGTGGTTGAGAAACATAAACTTCTTCATTAACTATGCCATTTAAAAATTCACTTTTAACATCCATCTGAAATAGTTTAAAATTCTTATGAGATGCAAAAGATAAAAGCAACCTAATAGCTTCTAATCTAGCTACGGGGGCAAAGGATTCTTCGAAATCAATACATTCCTCTTGCCGGTGGCCTTGAGCTACTGTCACGCCCCGATCCTCAGAATACCCGAGATCTAAATTTTTTTCTTCCAAGTATTCTGAAGAGTAGAGATGATGAAGAGGAAAAGAAAGAGGGAAGAGAAACTGAACAGGCAGGCCACTGCGCACATGCTGGGATAGTACAAGTAAAACTCCACAGTTATATCAAACAACCTCATGAAACATTAATAACACTTCATATGTAACAAGTTTCATTTATACATACAGCCCAAGTGTGTCAACACATATACACCGCTCTCAGTCTGCCAAGACATCCCAGTCACAATACAACCCCAACTCACATCAACACTATCCCTGAAACTCAACTCCAAGCCACCACCGACTCTGTTGTCCTTACCTGAAAAATAGGGGGAGCATGTCAATGCGTGTCCCAGTAGGAACCAACTTGGGTTTGGAACTCCATTTTAAGGTTATCAAATTCTAAGGCAAACAACAGAAATAGAGCAGGTAACTAAGTGATATAATGAAAATTAAATAGTTAAATAAGGGAATCATACCTGCGGTCCAGTGGCGAGCTACTGCAAGAATGGGATTAGCACGAATAATAATAATAATAATAATAACAATAATAATAACATGAGGGCTCAAGCAACCAATATCAAATACGATAAGTGCAAGTGCCTGAGGCATGACACCAAACCACATAGTACGGGCAAAGGGGAGGGGAAGTATTGCTATCAGTAGAAGTAACACACAAATCTTATTTTATTATTTTATAATTGAATTAATTGGAACTTGGGTAAACTGTGTGATACCAGGACCTGGACTTCACCCCAAATGTGGGGTGAATATAGCACACGACGCAGTGGACACGGGCACTGTACGCCAGGCCTCTCAGCTCCCCCGTCCCTGGCAGGAGTGAGGCTCTACACCCCCTGACACCTCCACTCCCGGTAAAGGCGAGTGGGAAATAAATATAGAAATCCCCTCCACTCCCGGTAAAGGCGAGTGGGTGTAACTCCACACATCACATAATCATCTCCCAACTTCATAGTCCAGGCCTCATATCCACAATTTACTCAAATCCCACCTAAAACCCGGGCTCTGCTAACTCACCCTCATTAGAGAGGACTGAGATTTATTCAATTTTATTAGTTAGTAAACATCACAAGTGACACATTAGGGGTCTTGATGGCATGGGTATGCACATATCACCTCAGCTGTCCATCATCAAATATAGGGTCATGCACTCACGTGACATGCCCTCTATCACAACACATCACCCATTCACAATTACAATATAATCATGCCATTCAAGCCTCTAACTTCACTATTTATCAACATGGCACAAGCCCAATACTAAAACATTCAAGTTACTCAACTTATTGGATTTTGCCTTCATTGAGGCATTTCATCGAACACGTGGTGAGCGTGACATGCAGGTCCAAGAGAACATTAGCAAATCCATTAGAAAACGTATCATGAGTGTATCTACCATGCCATAACAATAATCATGCACAATAGAGGGTGAAATAGCAATAGAGCACAATTTGTAACATCACTTTAAAGTTTCAGCTTGCTGGAATTCGTAGAAATTGCTAATACATGAGCATATTACATCAGGTTTTATTAGGAATTTGGCAAAGTGTTCCAAATGAAAGTTGAAGATATAACAGTTATGAATCTACAGATAAATTGTCATGCAAAAATATGAACTATACGATTTATGGTGATTTAATTAGTGAAGTGTGTCAATTCTGTTTTTCAGACAGATTTTAGGGTCTGTGTTCAACACCAATTTTGGGCATGTTCTAGCCAGAATTTTGACATAAGAGCAGTCTGATGAACTTTGAGAAAAACTTGTTAGCTTTCCAAAAAGACCAAAATCATAAAATTCCAAGATGTGTGCAGCTCTGTAGGACAAATTTACTAAACTGTGTCAACACTGAAAATCAAACAGACATGTTGTGAAGATGGATTTATTTCTCCCAATTCCTAAATTGAAACTATATCAAAATTTATATGATTGTGGGGTAGAACTTCATGATCTACATGCTCATATTTTTTTCGAAACATGATTCGAGCTACAGTAACTGTAATGGAAGCTACAACAGACATCAAGAATTCTGAAATTCAAAAGGAGATGACTTTGCTAGAAATTTCAAAGAGAAAGTTGTGGAATTGAGCAATAACATGTAAAAAATTGACTATCTTCATCACATATTAGATAAAACATGCTATAAAAATAAATTAACAAAAATTTAATTGATTGGAATTCCAACTCCAAGAGATTCCTACCTCAAATCTCCATTATCTCCTTTCTTTCTCTTCTTTTCTTCTCCATCTTCTCCTATCTTGAAGCAAGCTTGTAACCCTTCTAATTGGAATTAGAAATTATGGTTTTTGAGTTGGAGAAGGAGGTGAAATGGGAGAGGGAGTGGCCGGCCAAGCATGGGAGGAAATGGGAAAAGAAAATGGGGGAAGAAAAGAAAAGAAAAGTAAAGAAGGGAGGAGATGTTTCTTCAAAAATATCTATAACTAGAACCCTCCATAGGATAAGCATGCACTTGATTAAATGACCAAAATACCCTCCCATGTTCCAAGTATTTACAATTTTGCCATTAATTTAGGTACCGACCACTTAAGTATGTACGCACATCAAATTTAGTCAAAAAGACCGTTTTGCCCTTGACCTTTCTAAAAATTTACAGGAGTTGCCATTGACCCCTAACCCCTTTCACACTTCCTTGGTTCTTCCTACACACATCCATGCTCATCCGTGGACGCATACAAAACTTCACACACACACGTCTAGCACGTTCCTGTTGTTTTACACCGACGACGTCTTTCACACTTCTTTTGTGCTCAATCTCGCTTTCTCGTCTCTTAGCTACCCATGATGGCCCAATCCCCTTACACTACGCTACATACATCGGTAGCTACATCTATTTCATGCCTACGTACACATTGTATGTAAATATACCACGCGTATACTGTAAAATACACGTATAGGTCAAAACAGGGCATTACATTCTACCCACCTTAAAATAAAGTTCGTCCTCAAACTTCCTATGGTGTGAATCTTACCGAGGTCAGCTAGGTATGGTGGTCTTTCTACTCATGAAATACAAACAAGAATACGTATTTACATCACACTCATACACACCATATACTTTATTGTCATTCATACACATCTGCATCACATACATCTCACGTATACATCATAATATTCATCTAATAGGATATCCACATCACTATATGTATACACCACATATATATACATATAGGCATCCTTCACATGAATATCTAAACACATATATACACACTAACAGATACAACACACATGCATACCGCAAATAGATTTCCATACATATCATTATATGTATCCAAGGCATTACTCATACCTATGTGATATGACATCACATCATATTCACACGGCACGCTTTCTTATACACCATAATACATTCAGGTATAAACGACTTACATCCTATCTGTTTATATATTTACATATACGTCTATATTCATGCACAAACACACAACAATACACATTAATATATATATACCATTACTTGATAAACAGAGTCACTATCACGGTGTCTCACCGTACGTACTCCGGATCCCTATACACCCAATACTTAGTCATATGGGCACACTCACATATATAGACACATAAATAGATATATATACATCATTCAGTCACATCCATACATACATTCACGCACACGTACTAACACGTGCATGATTGTGTCACATAAAGCCAGAAATCATAGATATAGATAATATACACACAACCTCACATCCATAGTAGTGCGCCTACTGCCTCATACAGATAGGCACATATACCACACACAATGCATACAAGAGTGCATAAACATAACACATTCCCTGCCATATGTCATATATATATAACTACTTTTGCATATCCTATGCACATACTGCAATAATAGTCCAATAAATATAAATGTCCATCCACACTCCATACACACACACGTATACATATAACGTGCAACCAATTACATACATATCAACAGTTTCATTCACTTACATTTATCAAACATACTACACACACACATATATTCCCTATCTATCACACTTACATCCACATTGCATATGTATATACTGTAATGCCCTACGTAGCTACTGCACTAGTACTAGAGGGGGGGTGAATAGTACTTTAAAATAATTAAGAAGATAATTCCTAATTATCTTGCAAACTTCAACCAACAATGCGGAAATGCGGAAATGTAAATATTGACAACAAAGAAAACAATCGCAAACAAACAATTTAACGGGTTCGGATCCACCCAAGTCTCCCCGACTTGTTCCAGGTGATCCTACGTCCCAAACACCCGGATCCCCTCCGGATACTTGAGTTAGAAACTTCTAACTCAAATTTGCACTATGAAATACTTGTAGAAACCTCTACAAGATCAAATCATACACAAATGAAATTGTGACTCCCACAACCCGGGATCACAAACAAACTCTCACAACCGAGAGTTAAACACTTACAATATAGAAGTAAATGAAATACGAAATTCTTACCGACAACATCCTATGCCTTGAGTATACTTACGAATTAGGGCAAAACGGATTTTGGTGAAGATGAATGGCACCCAACCCTAGCTCCAAGTAGATGACCAGCAATGGAGTCCTAGGAAGATGTTGGTGACCTAGAATCAAGCACTTGGCTTGGAAGGCTCACAATCAATGAATCTCTCTTTTGAAATAAGAGTGAGGGAGAGATTCTTGAATGGAAATGAATGAGCTTTGAATGAGATTTAATGCTTCTCTTTTGATCTCTAAACTTCAGTAATAATCAGCCTTGAGTGCAATGAATGCAGCACTCCAAGTATATATAGGATAGAGGAAAGTGTCACGCCCCGCTTCCCTAAAATGGAGGCGAGACATGAAAAGGTCCGCACGAGAGTGGAGCTGTGAAGCCCCAAACCCGATAAGCGTCAATAAAACATAAGCAGGTCCATGTAACCACAACGGAACAACAATAATAACACAAGGAGAGACTGAAATAAAATCTCATATCTCACAAATTGTCCAACACGAAAATAAGTTCAACATCCAGAAAAGCCACCAGGCTAAAAGAAAGAGTCTAAAGGCCCAGAACAAGGCCAACAAAAACAACACCGCAACAAGTATTAGGTGCTACGCACCGACAACAAAATAGCAGTCTAAACAAAAGGGAAAACACAACGAAGACACTAGGACTGGTCCCCAGTGTCCACGTACTCCCCGTCAAACACAGGCTCGGGCTCGGCGTCAGCAAACACCTCGTCCTCAACAAGGTACTTAGGCTCAGGATCTAACATGTGTCACCCAAAAGAGTAAAGGGGCACATGTCAGCAAGTCTAAAGGACTTGGGCAAGGAAACTGAAAGTAAGGCAACTAACAACCTAGCAGTTTTAGTATGCATGACATGGCAGTTATAACATGAGTGCACAATTAAGACATGGTGAACAGTAAGTACAAGAGAACAAGTATCGGGACAAGACAAGAGTAGCCAAGCTACTAACAATCTCAATCAATTCACTATTCACGTTTCATTGTTGTTTGTAGATGTTTACGCCCTTCAGTAGAATGGTATAACATTCACGCTGATCGGCACTAAACACTACCCCACCCCAGAGTTTACACCTTACAACTGCAGTTGCTGATCAGGCAGACCCCCAGTTGAATGACCGCTTAACTCTTACCCCATCCCACACGTAAACAAGCCAGGGTCCCTGTACATGAGCCCAGCAAGTGAGCCAGGGTTGCCCCGCACGGGAGCTTGTTTTCCTAGTTCACAATTCAATATCGAGCGTTGGGGTTAGCAACTCATTATGCCCGCTTCTGGTCACGAGCCAGGAAACACAAGTATTGTAGCGATGCTACGCAATCACGGGATCACTTAAAGAATGCAATGACATGACAATTAATTTGCGTACCGTTAATGGAATTTAAACATGACATGGTAATTGTGCAACATGATAAATGTCGAATCTAGCTTCGTTGTCAAGCTAGTTTCTAAATTTTGCGCCTAGGCGAGTATCATTTCGTCGCCTAGCCTCTTTTATGCCTACAACAAGCAAAATGGCCTAAAACATGGCCTAAACCCTAAGTGGCAAGTTTCACTTGCCTAGCACCGGGGATGACGATCACGAAGGTTCGTCTCGCGGATGCTAAACTACGGGGAAATCGCTGTTAAGGGGAAACAATCATCAAAACAACATCCATTTCATTAGGGTTTCATAAAAATACAAATTGGTTATGAAAACATCAAGAGATCGATTTCTTACCGTGAGGAGGCGAAAGAAACACTCCGGAGAACCTATGGACCAGATCTGGAAACGAATGGAGAAGTTTGGAGAACTAGGGTTTTTGGGGGATTTTGGGGGATTTGATGAGATTTTGGGGAAGATGAGGGGTAGAATGTGTTGAAGGATGGTTTGGATGATGGATCTTGGGCTTGGAATGAAGGAATAAGGGTTTTGGGGAAGAAGGGGGCTCAATGGGGGAGAAACTAGGGTTTTGGGTCGAGTGGAGGAAGAAGAAAATGTTTGGGAGGGGTTTAAATAGGATGGGCTGGCGGCTGCCCAGAAATTAGGGTTTTAACACAGATTAGTCGGTCAAAGAGCAACCACTGACCGACTAGTTTGGCAACTAGTCGGTCGGTCGACCAACGCAGACCGACTAAGTGTAAACAGTAACTTCTGAACGAAAATAGGATTTGGATTTAGTCGGTCTATGAACAACGACTGACCGACTAGTTTAACAACTAGTCGGTCGAAAGATGAACTTAGACCGACTAAGAATGAACTGTACTGATACTAAAATTTAGATGATGTGTTAGTCGGTTAAAGAAGCATTGCCGACCGACTAGTTTGCAACCTAGTCGGTCAACCAACGTTCTTAGACCGACTAACGATAAACAGTAACTCCTGAGAAATTTAGAAAGCCAACTAGTCGGTCCAAGAAGGATTGCCGACCGACTGGATCGTCATCTAGTCGGTCGGTGCCCCTTCTTACACCGGCTAATAAGCACCAAAAGTTCCGATACGGAGCGCGGAGCCCCGGGATCGATTCCTAAGACTCCTAGGCTTGATCTAATAGTAAGATACGACCGCTATGAAGCCCGTCACGAATGACTTACTCCGAAATCGACGATCCTAAGGAAGAAACGAGAAAACACGACGAAACGATCGAAAATGAAAGTCACGGAGACGAAAACCACACATGAGGAGAAAATCCACCAAAACATATATTATATTATAATAAATCCAAATACATGAAAACCAGTCGTTACAGAAAGAGAGAGTAAAATTCATGGCATTTAATGCTCCAACGGCTCTATTCTGAAGCAGACTAGTCGGTCAAAGAAGGATGACTGACCGACTAGTTCATCAACTAGTCGGTCGGTCAAACAACATGAACCGACTAAGAGGTGAACAGCCAAATGAATAAGTTCAGACTGAAGAGAACTAGTCGGTCCAAGAAGACTTGCCAACCAACTAGTTTTACAACTAGTCGGTCGGTGAGTCAACTGAGACCGACTAAGAAATAAAACTAAAAGTCTGAGTTCAAATACAGCTAGTCGGTTTAAGAACAACTTCTGACCGACTAGTTTCTCAACTAGTCGGTCGGTCGTTGTGCTTTGACCGACTAACTGTAAACAGTAAGATGGGCTGTACAGTAGAAGCTCAACTAGTCGGTCTAAGAAGGATCACTGACCGACTAGTTTCACAACTAGTCGGTCGGTGAACCTTCTTTGACCGACTAACTGTAACAGTAAGTGAGCAAGAATTGAAGGAGACAAACTAGTCGGTTCAAGAAGCTTTGCCGACCGACTAGATCACCATCTAGTCGGTTGGTTCTTCTTCTTGAACCAACTAACATGCACAAGAAGTCGCGAATCGAAGCACGAAGCTTCGGGAAAGTTTGTATGGACTTCTACTAAGATCCTAGCTCTAAGATATGAGCGTTATGAAGATAAAAACGTAAGACCTACTCAAGGCTTAACATTCTACGAAACGAAGCTAGAAGACTATAAATGAAACTTGATGAACCGTCTTCAAATGCTTCGATTCGAATCTCTTGACTTCAATAATGGTCCTTGAGCTTCAACGAAGCTTCAAGCATACGATCACGCGCTTTGAGAAGTCTCGAGACGTCGCTTTAGATGTTCATAGAAGTTTGGCGACGATCTCCATAACTGCGCTCACAAAGAGTTAGTTCACGATATTTATGTTTGTTCATCATCAAAACCAAATCCGGGGAATCAATACTCAACATTCTCCCCCTTTTTGGTGATGACAAACCAACATAAATAATAATAAAAAATAATGATTCAAATGTAATTTACTTACTCCCCCTGCATTGATGACACGTTAATTCCAAAATAAATATTAATCATACGCATCAAGCAGACTAGTAAAGTAAAAAATGAGAATTCAATTATTGAAATATCGGATTTGAAATCCATTTTTATATCTTAACTCCCCCTGAATCTAACATATCAAGTTAGATTCTTGGAAAAATGCTTTAAATTATCATTTAGCTCATCGTCATTATTATATCTCTCCCCCTTTAGCATTAGCAAAAAGAGCGGGAGGAGATCAACGACAACAACAATGGTTTCAAATAAAAGCACGGGAGTCGTAGAATACGACCACGGTCCAAATGACACCAAAGCAAAATACGAATTAAATCAAAGCGTGTCAATCGATACCATAGTCGAAAATCGAAAAATCATCAAAACTCAAATCAATTTTACGGATTGAGTTATGGAATATACTCTCCAATATCAACATTCTTGGTTAAATTAAGTGCATGGAAAACAATTCTATGTTTCCATAGAAATAATTTCTATTTAACCAAGTTATTATCGTCGAGAGACGAAATCAAACATCAGAGGCAATAATATAATGTGCACAAGAAATAAATGGCAACATCGATGTATATATATATATATATCAAACATGATACAACAAAATGATACATCCGCCAACATACAAAAATCACGATCGAATGATCGGAGCACATCATATATCACACATCACAACATATATCGAAGTATCTCAAAACATACAGACATCCATCCAAAATACATCAAAATACATCAAGATACATCAAAATATCCAGAACCACCATCTATCCTACCCAACTCTCTCACAACTACATGTATCATCCAATGTGCACAGGAGAGTCCTCCAAAGAAGCTCAGGAGTCAGCGGGAGGATCTGCAGCAGCAGCAGGCTCTGCAGAAGGGGTGGTGGTCACTGGGTCAGCAGGAGTGTCCACGGTCACAACGGGAGTGGCCTCGGGAGCACCAGACGTAGTATCCACCGGAGGAACGGTGGCAACAGGTGTGCTCTCGGGGTCACCGGCAGAAGTAGCAGCAGCACCAGAAGTACCCTCAGGGGCACGAGCAGCAGCAGAACGAACAAGCTCCTCGATCTCAGCATCATCCATCTCCTCCTCGTCAGAAACTGACGGAGGGACCTCAATCCCCAAGTGAGATGCAATGCGAGCGAGAATCTCCTCAGATCGAGCACAACGAGACTCTACACGTCGCAACGAACGTGCAAGCTCAGCAAGAGTAGGAGAGGGAGCAGGAGCAGCTGAAGCAGAGGCTGAAGCTGAAGGGGTCGTCCTCTGAACATGACGAAGCGCCTCAAGAGACTTCTTGACGGCCGTCGCATTCAGAGGGGGACCGAGGGGACGCTCATCGTCAGGAGGGAGAGGGACACGGAAGTGACAGAATACGAGAGTCAATAGGCACAGGTACGGGATGTGGGCCGACTTGGTGGACTTTTGAATACATTCGAAAGAGTCCATCTTGTCGAGAATGATCCGTGCCCAATTGATCTCGCTCCCCATGAAAAGAGCGTAAATGAGTTTGAGGAATGGCTGGGATGGCAAGGAAGAAGAGCCGTACTTCGGAAGGAGGCATGACTTTAGAATAAGGTTAAGCACCCAAGCATTCGGCTTGAAGGACTTCGATGGGACGCCAATCATGGCAGGAGGGATCTCATGAAAAATCTCGGCGAGCATCACCTGATCAAGCTCAGAAATATCATCGACAGAAATATCAGAAGGAAGAAGGCCAGACGAGGAGACACCTATCAAATCCCCTAAGATTTCTGCCGTGAGGACAATCGGTGTCCCCAAGACAGTAGTCTCAATGGAATGGGTCTCGTCGTACTGACTGCGAACCCTATTGGCGTAGAATAGCTTGACTAGGCGGGGGTATGGATGTGGATTTGCCTTAGGGTCATATCGAAGATAATCGATAAGGCCACTAGACGAAAGAAAATCAGCTAGATGAGGGAAGTCAGAGAACTGTACGAAATGCTCCAATAACAGTGGGCAGTGTTCGATACGGTTGTATGCCGCGAGACACATAGGGTCATCGCGACATAGCGAAATATCGACACTGCCAACTGGCATAGGAGCCTTCCCCTTAGGCTGACGTGTGCTAGAACGGGGTGTAGGAGTAGGATCCCGAGCGGTATGCTCGGTCTCCGGAATGTATTCCGTGTCAGAATCATCAGGAGGAGTGGGAGCATGGAATGAAGCTGGAGACACGGGTTGCTTCCTAGGCTTAGGCTGTGATCTAGGCTTGGCGATCGCCGTCCTCTTCTTCTTAAGAGGAGGCGAAGACGACGAAGGATGGGTGGATTTCGATCGGCTTTTGGGTTGCGGGGGGTCCGTAGAAGGTGATTCTATGGTCATAGGTGACAGACGAGTGGGATCGATCGGAATACGTGTTCTCGCCATAAGCGCGATGAGACATGAGCAATCAACTAGTAAACGAAAGATCTGAAACCCTAAACACAAACCCTAGAACCGAATGAAATCGAGATAAACCCTAACACTAAAAGCTGAAATCAATCTGAAAAACGAGGAACCCTAGGTCTAAAGGCTGAGAGGGAGGATACCTAGGAGGAGAGGGAGAGATCCACGGCCGGAGATGGTCGGAAAGATGGCCGGAGATCGACGGACAACAGCGGAGGGAGAGGGGAAGTCGAAGGGTTTTCGGGGGGAATTGAGCTGGAGAAGAGATAACACCGACTAGAATGAAGAATAGTCGGTCAGAGAGAGATTAAATCGATCGGAATGCGAAAAGACCAAGCAGTCCCCGTTGCATTTAGTCGGTCACAGTTCAAGCGCTGACCGACTAGATGATGATCTAGTCGGTCGGCCAATGAGCTTGAACCGACTAAGTGCAAACAGTAACTGAAGCCAAAATTTAGGGCTTGAGTTAGTCGGTCTGAGTTCATTCACTGACCGACTAGATGATGATCTAGTCGGTCGGTCAATGAACATGAACCGACTAACAGAGTTCAAAAATTTAGAATTTGAAAAATTTGAGTTCTCTCCCAATCGCACTTGGACGAAACATCGTAAAACTCTCATATATCATTATACTACCCCATTAAACATCGAAAATCTTAAATTTGACGTTCATGAATAAATTGAGCGAAAATTCCAAAAATTCAACCAAAAATCCAGAAAATTCCAATAAATCTAGCATGATCAAATATAATGAAATTGAATAGCATGCAAGATTATTGAACAAAATATGAATCCTAAATCTCGGATTCACCCATAATCCCCAATTCTCGACGCAACCGCACAAATGAGTCTTCTTTTAGGGGTTTCGTGAAAATATCGGCGATTTGCTTCTGGGTTTCAACGTACACTATATGATGTCCTTTTTAGCAACATGATCATCTAAGAAATGGTGACAGGCATCTATGTGTTTAGAACGGGAATGGTGTACCGGATTCTTTGAGAGACATATTGCACTTTGGTTGTCCACCATGATAGGGCAAGTATCACAGTTTATACCAAAGTATTTAAGTGTGCGTCTCATCCAAAGAACCTGAGCACACGCGGCACCGGCGGTAATATATTCCGCCTCCGTGGTTGAAAGTGATACGGAATTCTGCTTCTTGGAAAACCAAGAGACAAGAGAATTTCCTATAAAATGGCAAGTGCCACTAGTATTTTTCATGTCGGATTTGCATCCAGCATAATCTGCGTCACTATATGAGATTAACTCATACATGCTAGATTTTGGATAAAGTAATCCAAAATCAAGTCTGTAACTTAAATAACGGAAAATACGTTTTACCACTACTAAGTGTGATTCCTTAAGTTGAGACTGATAACGAGCACATACACATACGACAAACATAATATCGGGCTTACTTGCGGTAAGATATAGTAAACTACCTATCATACCTCGATATAGACGAATGTCTACATCTTTTTCGCCCGTATCTTTATCAAGATGCGTAGTTGTGCTCATTGGAGTCTTCTTCCCGGAAGCATTCTCCATTCCAAATCGCTTTAGCAACTCCACCGTGTACTTGGTTTGGTGGATGAAGATTGCATCGTTCATTTGGCGAATTTGGAGACCTAAGAAATATTTGAGCTCACCCATGTGGCTCATCTCAAATTGATCCTTCATCACATTAGAAAACTCTTCGCAAAGAGTGAAGTTAGTAGCACCGAAAATGATATCATCAACATAAATTTGAACTAAAATTATATCATTATTCGAATACTTAACAAATAATGTAGAATCAACTTCTCCCATTTTAAAACCCAAATCCAAAAGAAAGTTCTTTAGACGGTCATACCATGCTCGAGGAGCTTGTCTCAAACCGTAAAGTGCTTTCTTAAGTTTGAAAACGTGATTTGGAAATTTTTCATTTATAAAACCCGGAGGTTGAGAAACATAAACTTCCTCAACAACATCTCCGTTTAAAAACACACTTTTAACATCCATTTGAAAGAGTTTAAAATCTTTATGGCATGCAAAAGATAACAATAATATAATAGATTCTAATCTAGCTACCGGAGCAAAGGATTCTTCGAAATCGATACCTTCCTCTTGCCGGTAGCCTTGAGCTACTAACTGAGCTTTATTCCGGACGACGATTTGGTTCTCGTCGGTCTTGTTCTTGAAAATCTACTTCGTTCCTATGACGGTGTGGTTCTTCGAAGGCAATGGAACAAGCTCCCAAACCTCATTCCTCTCGAATTGAATGAGTTCCTCCTCCATGGCTAAGATCCAAGCACTATCTTCGCACGCTTCGTTAATATTCTTTGGCTCTATCGAGGAGGCAAAGGCACAATGAGCGAAGTAGTTGAGTTGAGATCTCGTCTTGACACTATCAAGGATATTGCCAATGACTTGCTCATGAGGATGGTCACGAACGGTATGAAGCCGTTTGGGAATTCCCTGATCACTAGGAACATTCTCAACAGATTCATTAGTCGGGTTAGTATCAATAGAATCAATATAATTAGAATTACCAATAGAATCACATATGACATCCATGGAGTCATCATCATTAGTAATTCTAGTCGGGACAAAGCCTTCATTAAATGAAACATGAAGCGATTCCTCGATCGTTGAGGTTCGTTTGTTGTATATCCGGTAGGCTTTGCTACGTGAGGAATATCCAACAAATATCCCCTCATCGGATCTTGGATCGAATTTGTCCAAACTACCATACGTGTTTTTAATAAAACATTTTGCGCCGAAAACTCGAAAATGTTTAACTTGAGGCAATCTACCAAACAACAATTCATAACAAGTTTGTTTAGTGCCGGGCCTCAAAAGTATTCAATTAAACACATAGCAAGCGGTATGTACCGCTTCCGCCCAAAATTGATGGCCAAGTTGGCTATCATCAAGCATAGTGCGAGCACACTACACTAACGTCATATTCTTCCTCTCAACTACACCATTTTGAGGAGGTGCACGAGGGAAAGAAAAAGTGTGAGTAATACCAACTTCATCACAAAAATTTAAGAAAGACTCATTCTCAAATTCCCCTCCATGATCACTACGAATGGTGACAATGGTGGTTCCAATGAGATTTTGTACTTTCTTAACAAATATTGTGAAGATTTCAAAAGCATCATTTTTATTACTTGAGGAAAATACCCAAGTAAATCTAGAAAAGTCATCAACGATGACAAGTCCATATCGTGCATTTCCTAATGAAGCAACTCTAGTTGGCCCAAAAAGATCTAGATGTAAAAGCTCTAGAGGCCGCTTAGAAGAAATGCTTTTCTTAGGTTTAAAAGACGATTTTGGAAGCTTGCCTCGTTGACACGAGTCACAAAAGCTTTTCTTTTGAAAGACAAGCTTAGGGAAGCCTCTAATAGAATTTAACTTGGAAAGTTTAAAGAGTGTTCCAAAGTTCACATGACCAAAACGTCGATGCCATAAGTGTTGTTCACTTGTGTTGGCAATGAGACATTGTTCATGTGATCTTGGAAGATCTAGGATATATATATCCTTATGGCGTGTGCCGGAAAACAATAATTCATTATTATCTTTTCTTAAAATATGGCACATTCCTTTCGCAAATCTAACTTTGTAACCTTTGTCACAAAGTTGGCTTATTGAAATGAGATTGTGGTTTAATCCTTTAATAATGTAAACATCACTTATAAGTGGTTTAGAAGGATTACCCACTTTTCCAACACCTATGATGGTTCCGCTCTCATTGCCTTCAAAGACTACCCGGTTTCCATTTGCAATGGGCACCACTCCGGAGAGCAATTGAGCATCACCCGTCATGTGTTTTGAACACCCGCTATCGAGTATCCAATTATTCTTGGAGCTAAATTTGGATTTGTTGCTCCGTTTCTTTCTCTTGAGTACCTAAAGATAGAAAATATCGTATCATGGTACCCAAGGTCTTTGGGTCCAAAAGATTAGACCTTTGGAAGCCAAGTCCAATTGGACTTAGACTTCCCCACATAATTATCACTATGCACGACATTCATAAAATAAGAATTCATATAAACTTGTTTTTCATTCATGCTTGTGTCCTTTGGGCTCCAAATAGTAAAGATTTTAGGAGCCCTAATCCTATTGGGAGCATGCATGCGTTGTTGATTTCTACGTGATGCATGTCGTGGATAGGCATAAGGAACATGATGAAATGGTGCATTATGAGAATGGTTCATATGATGGTGTGGATGAACATATGCATGTGGAGGAACACGTGCGTGAGGGTGTCTCACATGGTGTTAACGTGTCCGTGGATGTGGTGCATAGCAATCATCATATGTGTGAGCATGTGGAGTAGGATGTGTGTTCCTACGTGACATGGTATTTGTGTACATGTAAGTATGACCCTTCTTTGGAGGTCCACCCAAAGTGGGTTTCTTTCCAAACGAGGGTGTGTACGAGGTGGAAGCACCATTGGTAGATGAACTACCAATAGAGTGTCTGCTACCACTCGTTGAGTCACCGGAAGTTGGCCTAACAAAGGTAGTGGCCGATTTGGATGAATTTCCCATAGTATACCCCAAGCCAATGTGGTGATTGACCGGAAGTAAGTCATTTAGGATTTTATCCAAATGGTCCTTACCCTTATTGAATTTATTAATTCGGCCTAATGTGCACTCATATTTCTCGGTGAGAGAACGCATAGAAGCATCCAAAGTGGATACTTGCGATGTGAGCACATAAACACGAGATTTGAGATTCTCATTCTCAATACTCAAAGTCGAGTTTTGAGAAGTCAAATCCGCTATCTTGTGTTCCTCCGAATCCTCAATATGAACATGTTCAAGTTGAGATTTGAGATTAACAATCTCATTTCTCAACTCTTCAACAACGGTGTCGTTGTTGGTGATGATATGTTTAGGTGAGGTTTGGATGCTAGCTAAATCATCTTTTACCTTAGTATATCTATTTACTAATTTAGTGTATTTAGACCATATTTGCTCATTAGCATTTCTAAGGTCATCCATTGTTACCTCATCGCCTTCATTGTCCTATCATCGGAGGATGAATCTTTATCTTGCTCCTCTCTAGCCATGAAGCACATGTGTGCTTGTTCCACTTGCTCATCGTCCGACTCTCTGCTTAAGGAGTCCTCGGAGTCGGTGAATGTCCCGACAAGTCCCTTCTTGTACCCTTTCTTGTACTTCTTGGACTTGTCGAACTTTGGCGCCTTCCACTTCTCTTTTTGCTTGTTTTGAGGACAATCCGCTTTCATGTGTCCTGGCTTGTTGCATTTAAAGCACAAAGGAGAGGATGCGTTAGAAGAACTAAACTCAGACTTGTTCTTAAAATTACCTTTCCGGAAGAACCGGTTGAACTTCTTTGCCATGAGGGCAATGGACTCCAAGTCCAACTCTTCTTCCGATTCTTCATCATCGGTAGATGTGGATGTGGATGGAGCGGCCTTGTACGCAATCGCCTTTTTCTTTGGCTCGTCTTGCTTCAAGTAGGACTTCATCTTGTCCTGCAACTTAAGTTTGCTATCTTTGCGTACCTCGTAAGACATCAAGGTACCCATTAGTTGTACGACAGTATATGTTTTCATATCATTACCATCCTCGATGGCGAAGGTATGTTTCTCCCAACAAGAAGGAAGTCCATCGATGTTCTTCGAGACTTTCTCCTTTTGGGTGTAGGTCTTACCGAGAGCCTCCAACTCGTTGGTGATGTCGACTGTCACGACCCGCTTCCCTAAAATGGAGGCGAGACGTGAAAAGGTCCGCACGGGAGTGGAGCTGTGAAGCCCCAAACCCGATAAGCGTCAATAATACATAAGCAGGTCCCTGTAACCACAACAGAATAACAATAATAACACAAGGAGAGACTGAAATAAAATCTCACATCTCATACATTGTCCAACAAGAAAAATAAGTCCAACGTCCAGAAAAGCCACCAGGCTAAAAGAAAAGAGTCTAAAGGCCCAGAACAAGGCCAACAAAAGAAATGACATAACAAAGTATGGGCGCTACGCACTGATAACAAAACAAATGTCTAACAAAAGTAAAACACAACGAAGACACTAGGACTGGTCCCTAGTGTCCACGTACTCCCCGTCAAACACAAGCTCGGGCTCGGCGTCAGCAAACACCTCGTCCTCAACAAGGTACTCGGGCTCAGGATCTAACATGTGTCACCCAAAAGAGTAAAGGGGCACATGTCAGCAAGTCTAAAAGACTTGAGCAAGGAAACTGAAAGTAAGGCAACTAGCAACCTAGCAGTTTAGTATGCATGACATGGCAGTTATAACATGAGTGCACAATTAAAACATGGCAAGACGATTTGTACAAGAGAACAATTATCGGGACAAGACAAGAGTAGCCACGCTACTATCAATCTCAACCAATTCACATTGTTGTAGGTGTTTACGCCCTTCGCTGAATGGTACAACATTCAGACCGATCGGCACTAAACACAATTCACATTTCACGGTTGTTTTGCAGATGTTTACGCCCTTCGCTGAATGGTACAACATTCAGACCGATCGGCACTAAACACTACCCCACCCCAAAGAGTTTACGCCTTACAACTGCAGTTGTTGATCAAACAGACCCCCAGTTGCCTGGCCGCTTAACCCTTACCCCATCCCGCACTAAACAAGCCAGGGTCCCTGCACATGAGCCCAGCAAGTGAGCCAGGGTTGCCCCGCACGGGAGCTTGTTTCTTAGTTCACAATTCAATATATCGAGCGTTGGGGTTAGCAACTCATTATGCTCGCTTCTGGTCACGAGCCAGGAAACACAAGTATTGTAGCGATGCTACGCAATCACGGGATCACCAAAAGAATGCAATGACATGACATTTAATGTGCGTACCGTTAATGGAAAGTAAACATGACATGGTAATTGTGCAACATGCTAAATGTCGGAACTAGCCTCGTTGTCAAGCTAATTCCCCAATTTGCGCCTAGGCGAGTATCATTTCGTCGCCTAGCCTCTTTTACGCCTACAACAAGCAAATGGCCTAAAGCATGGCCTAAAACCTAAGTGGCAAGTTTCACTTGCCTAGCACCGGGGATGGCGACTACTTCGTCACACGGATGCCAATCTACGGGGAAATCACTGTTATGGGGGAAACAAACACCAAACAACATGAATTTTATTAGGGTTTCATAAAAATATAAATAGGTTATGAAAACAACGGTAGATCGATTTCTTACCGAGAGGAGGCGGAAGAAACACTCCGGGGAACCCTAGGATCAGATCTGGAAAAGATTGGAGAAGTTTTGGGAGAATTAGGGTTTTGGGGGATTTGGGGATTTTGATGGGTTTTGGTGAGATTTTGGGGAAGATGAGAGGTAGATAGAGTGAATGGATGGTTTGGATGATGAATTTAGGGCTTGGAATGAATAAATGAAGCTTGGAGGAAGATGGGGGCTGAAGGGGGAAGATTTTAGGGTTTTGGGTCGTGTTGGAGAAGATGAAATCGTTTGGGTTGGGTATAAATAGGTTGAGCTGGCGGCTGCCCAGAAATTAGGGTTTTAACACTGGTTAGTCGGTCAAAGAGCAACCACTGACCGACTAGTTTGGCAACTAGTCGGTCGGTCGACCAACACAGACCGACTAAGTGCAAACAGTAACTCCTGAACGAAAATAGGATTTTAGAGTTAGTCGGTCCATGAACAAATACTGACCGACTAGTTTAGCATCTAGTCGGTCAATGAACGTTCTTAGACCGACTAAGAGTAAACAGTAACTCAACTAAAATTAAGATGATGTGTTAGTCGGTTAAAGAAGCATTGTTGACCGACTAGTTTGCAACCTAGTCGGTCAACCAACGTTCTTAGACCGACTAACGATAAACAGTAACTCCTGAATAATTTTAGAAAGCCAACTAGTCGGTCCAAGAAGGATTGCCGACCAACTGGATCGTCATCTAGTCGGTCGGTGCCCCTTCTTATACCGGCTAATGAGCACAAAAAGTTCCGATACGGAGCGCGGAACTCCGGGATCGATTCCTAAGACTCCTAGGCTTGATCTAATAGTTAGATACGACCGTTATGAAGTCCGTTACGAATGACTTACTTCGAAATCGACGATCCTAAGGAAGAAGCGAGAAAATACGACGAATCGATCGAAAATGAAAACTACGGAGACGAAAACCACACAAGAGGAGAAAATCCACTAAAACATATATTATATTATATTAAATCCAGATACATGAAAAGCAGTCGTTACATCCTCCCCAACTTAAGAAAAATTCCGTCCTCGGAATTTCAACACTCACGAGTCCGGAAACAAAAGTGGGAAACGCTCTCGCATCTCATCCTCATTCTCCCAAGTAGACTCTCCAGGTGAGCTGTGTCGCCACATCACCCTCACAAGATTGACAATCTTGTTCCGAAGCGATTTCTGACGCCTGTCCAGAATCTGCACTGGATGCTGGTCATACGTCATATCGGGGCGAACGGTAATCTCCGAAAAATCTACCGCATGAGACGGATCGCTAATGTATCGACGAAGCTGCGACACATGGAAAACATTGTGAACTCCTTCCAAAGATGGCGGCAAGGCCAAGCGATAAGCTACCTCGCCAACCCTCTCCAAAACGTCAAACGGTCCAATGTATCACGGGCTCAACTTTCCACGCTTCCCGAAACGAATCACACCACGATTCGGGGAAATCTTCAAGAACACATGGTCGCCCGGCTGAAACTCCAAAGGACGACGTTTAGCATCCGCCCAATGCTTAAAACGGTCCTGAGCAATCCTCAACCTCTCCCGATTATTCCTGACGATCTCCACGGCCTCCACGATCATCTCAGGTCCCAACAACTCCCGATCACCAACGTCATCCCAACTCAATGGCGATCGACATTTCCTCCCATAAAGGGCGGCGAAAGGCGCCACACCAATACTCGCCTGGAAGCTGTTGTTGTAGGAAAAGTCCACCAAATGAAGATGGTCCTCCCACGAACCCTTGAAATCCAACATGCACGCCCTCAGCATGTCTTCCAAAATCTGAATCGTCCTCTCGGACTGGCCATCCGTCTGCGGATGGTACGCCGTGCTGAAACTCAGACGCGTACCCAAGCTCTTCTGCAAACTCTGCCAGAACTGAGATGTGAACCTCGTGTCTCTGTCAGACACGATACTCACGGGGACTCCATGAAGTCGCACAACCTCCTGCACGATTCACGTTACATCACTATCCAAACTAGGAAAAGGAAATAAAAACGGAGAGTAAAAGAATTTTACCTCCATATATCTCCTTGCTAGCGCCTCAGTGGACTGTCCTACTCGGAACGGAATAAAGTGCGCAGATTTGGTCAATCGATCTACGATCACCCAAATCACGTCATTCTGCTTCGGACTCCGAGGTAGTCCAGTCACGAAATCCATAGTGATGTGTTGCCATTTCCACTCCGGAATCAGAAGCGGTTGTAGCAACCCGGCCGTACGCTGATGCTCCGCCTTCACTTGCTGGCAAACCAAGCACTTGGCTACACTCCGAGCCACGCTCCTCTTCATACCATGCCACCAATAATTCAGACGAAGATCCTGGTACATCTTGGTGCCACCAGGATGCACAGAATACGGCGAACTGTGTGCCTCCACCATCAACTCTTCTCTGATATCCCCAGCTGGCACACACAACCTGGCTCGAACCTCAGCGAGCCATCCTCATGAATCAAAAATTCAGTCCGCAGACCGGCCTCCACCTGCTCCCGAATCCTCACCAGCTTCGGATCCTCAGCCTGGCCAGCCTTAATCCGATCCACGATCGTCGACTGTACCTGCATGTACATCAACGACGAAGCCTCTCCAGGAAGAACAATCTCCACACCAGACTCGCAAAAATCCTGCTGCAATCTCCACTGCGAGGTTAAAATCATCACCGCTGGAAGCCTACTCAAAGCATCCGGAACCACATTCACCTTGCCAGGGTGAAACTGCAAATCAATCTCATAATCCGCCATGAGCTCCAACCATCGACGATGTCACATGTTGAGCTCTTTCTGAGTGAAAATGTACTTCAAGCTTTTGTGATCGGTGAAAATCTTCACTTTCTCACTCAGCAGGAAGTGCCTCCAAATCTTAAGAGCAAACACAATGGCAGCCAACTCCAAATCATGCGTCGGGTAATTCTTCTCATGAACCTTAAGCTGACGAAACGCATACGCCACAACATGCCCGTGCTGATGCAACACACAACCGAGACCCTTGCCAGAAGCATCGCAAAAGATCTCAAATCCACCGCTGCGATCAGGCACAACAAGAATAGGGGCAGTCGTCAACCTCTCCTTCAGAACACCAAAAGCACTCTCGCAATCACCCGACCAAACAAAAGCAACATCCTTCCGCGTCAACCTGGTCATCGGCTCAGCAATACGAGAAAAGTCCTTAATGAATCACCGATAATAACCAGCAAGTCCAAGGAAACTCCGAATCTCAGATGCAGACGACGGAACAGGCCACTCCCTGATGGCCCGAATCTTCTCGGGATCCACTGAAATACCATCTCCAGTCACCACATGCCCGAGAAAAGCAACCCTATCCAGCCAAAACTCGCACTTCGAAAACTTAGCATACAAACGATGCTTCCTCAAGATCTCCAATACCGTCCTTAAGTGCGAGGCATGCTCTTTCTCCGACTTCGAATAGATCAGAATGTCGTCAATAAAGATACCGACAAACTTATCCAAGAAGTCGTAGAAAATCAGGTTCATCAGATTCATGAAAACTGCGGGCGCGTTAGTTACGCCGAAAGGCATAACCACGAACTCATAGTGTCCATACTTAGTCCTGAACGCTGTCTTCGGAACATCTCCCTTCTTCACCTTCAACTGATGGTAACCACTCCTCAAATCCAATTTTGAAAACACCCTCGAACCTCCAAGCTGATCAAAAATATCATCGATGCGAGGCAACGAGTATTTATTCTTAATGGTCCCCGCATTCAACTCCCGATAGTCCACGCACATGCGACGCGAACCATCCTTCTTCTTAACCAGTAACACCGGTGATCCCCACGGAGACACGCTAGGATTAATATAACCCTTCTGCAAAAGCTCATCCAACTGCTTCCGCAACTCTTCCAATTCTGCAGGTGCCATACGATACGGCGCCTTCGAAATCGGCTGCGCACCTGGAACAAGAGCGATAGAAAATTCCAAAGCCCGATCAGGCGGCAAACCAGACATCTCCTCGGGGAAGACGTCGCCAAAATCTCGCACCACAGCTGGCCACTCCAGCTCCATCTGCATAGCCACAGCCTCCACCGGCCTGGCCTGAAATCTGACAGGACCAAGCGAACTGCTACCACGACTGAACTCAAACACTGGATGTCCGGGAATCTCGAACACCACCTTCTTCCTCCTGCAGTCAATCGTAGCACAGAAGCCCGTAAGCCAGTCCATCCCAAGAACTGCATCATAGTTGATGATGTCGTGGACAATGAAATCAGCGAAAAGCTCATGTCCACAGACCACCAACGAGCAAGAATTGCAACCACGATGCACCGAGACCACACCATTCCATGTAACGATATTCCAACTCTTTGGAAGAGGGGACGTCGACAAGGAATGCCTCTCCACGAAGCTCCGAGAAATAATGCACATCGATGCACCGGAGTCAAAGAGTACTCGTGCAGGAAATGTGCAAACCAAAACCACACCTAACAATCAATTAACAATCAAACCCTAGTCTAGCAAACAACCATGTTCAAGCAAACAACATAATCTAACAATCAAAACCAGCTAGGAAAGTAACAGCTAGATTGAGGATTACCTGTGATAACCTCATCCACAGCCTCGCTCTCCGCATCGGTCATCAGAAAAGCTTGCCTCCTCGGCGGAACAGCCTGCTGAAAAGCCTGCCTTTGCGGAACAAGAGCTGCTCCATGACCAGCAGGAACAGACGCTCGCTGCTGCAACGGCTGTGCTGCAACAGGAGCCCTCCGCAGCGGACCCGCTTGCCGACAATCCTTCGCAACATGGGAAGCATCACCACAAACCAGACACTGATCCTTGATATGGCCAGGCTTGCCGTAGAAATGGCAAGTCTTCAGAATAGGCCCTCCTGGCCTCTTAAACTGAGCAGACTGATTAGGCCTGAATCCAGGTCTAACCACAGCTCTCGCCTGTTCTATAGGCCTCTTCTCAGCACCAACAATAGACCCCCTCCTCTGGTTCACGAGCAGCTCCTGCCTCTTAGCTGCTACCAGAACCTTCTGATAAGATTCCCGGTCAGAAGAGGTCACAAAACTCTGGAGCTCCGAAGCAAGCTCCTGCAGGAACCTCTGAGCCTTCTCCTCAGCGTCCTGCACCATCTTTAGTGCAAACCGACTCAGCCTCATGAACTCTTGGTGATATAGGTCCACCGACGAGTTCCCCTGCTTCAAATCGATAAAACGCTGCAGCATCTCCTCCCTGGCAGCTTTCGGGAAGAACTCACCCTCAAATCTGGCCTTGAAGGTAGCCCAAGCTATCGGCTCCACCAACATCTTCTCTTCCGCATCCCACCAATTCCGAGCATTATCCTTGAGTTGCCTCTTCGCCAAATCAACCCATCCAGCCGGGGTGATCTTGGCCATCTTCAGATTGTCCTCGATGTTCCGAATCCACTCATCGGCAGCCAGAGGACCCTCAGAACCATCAAAATATGCGGGACCCAGCTCCCGAAATTGCTTCGCTCCTGGCTCAGAGCGAGGGGCATTCGGAAGAGCCCGGGCAGCTCGAGCAAGTGGAGCATTCTGGACTTGCAAAAGCACGCCCTGCTGCACTTGCATCATCTGGAGCATCATCCGCATCATCTCACCGCTGGTGGGTTCCCGCTCAGGCTCCTCATCATGAGGGACCGCGCCACTACCCCCACCACGGGTGAAACGTCTTCCTGCCATCTAGTGACACAGAAAACGAATCAGATTAGACTCATAGCTTATGACGTCGGACGTCGAACTTAATTTATTGGACATTCTAATATTATTATCGCTATTCCAAAAATCGCAGTTACAGAAGGACCTGCATGGGCCACCAACAAAACCTGTCACGACCCGCTTCCCTAAAATGGAGGCGAGACGTGAAAAGGTCCGCACGGGAGTGGAGCTGTGAAGCCCCAAACCCGATAAGCGTCAATAATACATAAGCAGGTCCCTGTAACCACAATAGAATAACAATAATAACACAAGGAGAGACTGAAATAAAATCTCACATCTCATACATTGTCCAACATGAAAAATAAGTCCAACGTCCAGAAAAGCCACCAGGCTAAAAGAAAAGAGTCTAAAGGCCCAGAACAAGGCCAACAAAAGAAACGACATAACAAAGTATGGGCGCTACGCACTGATAACAAAACAACTGTCTAACATAAGTAAAACACAACGAAGACACTAGGACTGGTCCCCAGTGTCCACGTACTCCCCGTCAAACACAAGCTCGGGCTCGGCGTCAGCAAACACCTCGTCCTCAACAAGGTACTCGGGCTCAGGATCTAACATGTGTCACCCAAAAGAGTAAAGGGGCACATGTCAGCAAGTCTAAAAGACTTGAGCAAGGAAACTGAAAGTAATGCAACTAGCAACCTAGCAGTTTAGTATGCATGACATGGCAGTTATAACATGAGTGCACAATTAAAACATGGCAAGACGATTTGTACAAGAGAACAATTATCGGGACAAGACAAGAGTAGCCACGCTACTATCAATCTCAACCAATTCACATTGTTGTAGGTGTTTACGCCCTTCGCTGAATGGTACAACATTCAGACCGATCGGAACTAAACACAATTCACATTTCACGGTTGTTTTGTAGATGTTTACGCCCTTCGCTGAATGGTACAACATTCAGACCGATCGGCACTAAACACTACCCCACCCCAAAGAGTTTACGCCTTACAACTGCAGCTGTTGATCAAACAGACCCCCAGTTGCCTGGCCGCTTAACCCTTACCCCATCCCGCACTAAACAAGCCAGGGTCCCTGTACATGAGCCCAGCAAGTGAGCCAGGGTTGCCCCGCACGGGAGCTTGTTTCTTAGTTCACAATTCAATATATCGAGCGTTGGGGTTAGCAACTCATTATGCTCGCTTCTGGTCACGAGCCAGGAAACACAAGTATTGTAGCGATGCTACGCAATCACGGGATCACCAAAAGAATGCAATGACATGACATTTAATGTGCGTACCGTTAATGGAAAGTAAACATGACATGGTAATTGTGCAACATGCTAAATGTCGGAACTAGCCTCGTTGTCAAGCTAATTCCCCAATTTGCGCCTAGGCGAGTATCATTTCGTCGCCTAGCCTCTTTTACGCCTACAACAAGCAAATGGCCTAAAGCATGGCCTAAACCCTAAGTGGCAAGTTTCACTTGCCTAGCACCGGGGATGGCGACTACTTCGTCACACGGATGCCAATCTACGGGAAAATCGCTGTTATGGGGGAAACAAACACCAAACAACATGAATTTTATTAGGGTTTCATAAAAATATAAATAGGTTATGAAAACAACGGTAGATCGATTTCTTACCGAGAGGAGGCGGAAGAAACACTCCGGGGAACCCTAGGATCAGATCTGGAAAAGATTGGAGAAGTTTTGGGAGAATTAGGGTTTTGGGGGATTTGGGGATTTTGATGGGTTTTGGTGAGATTTTGGGGAAGATGAGATGTAGATAGAGTGAATGGATGGTTTGGATGATGGATTTAGGGCTTGGAATGAAGAAATGAAGCTTGGAGGAAGATGGGGGCTGAAGGGGGAAGATTTTAGGGTTTTGGGTCGTGTTGGAGAAGATGAAATCGTTTGGGTTGGGTATAAATAGGTTGAGCTGGCGGCTGCCCAGAAATTAGGGTTTTAACACTGGTTAGTCGGTCAAAGAGCAACCACTGACCGACTAGTTTGGCAACTAGTCGGTCGGTTGACCAACGCAGACCGACTAAGTGCAAACAGTAACTCCTGAACGAAAATAGGATTTTAGAGTTAGTCGGTCCATGAACAAATACTGACCGACTAGTTTAGCATCTAGTCGGTCGATGAACGTTCTTAGACCGACTAAGAGTAAACAGTAATTCAACTAAAATTAAGATAATGTGTTAGTCGGTTAAAGAAGCATTGCTGACCGACTAGTTTGCAACCTAGTCGGTCAACCAACGTTCTTAGACCGACTAACGATAAACAGTAACTCCTAAATAATTTTAGAAAGCCAACTAGTCGGTCCAAGAAGGATTGCCGACCGACTGGATCGTCATCTAGTCGGTCGGTGCCCCTTCTTATACCGGCTAATGAGCACAAAAAGTTCCGATACGGAGCGCGGAACTCCGGGATCGATTCCTAAGACTCCTAGGCTTGATCTAATAGTTAGATACGACCGTTATGAAGTCCGTCATGAATGACTTACTTCGAAATCGACGATCCTAATGAAGAAGCGAGAAAATACGACGAATCGATCGAAAATGAAAACTACGGAGACGAAAACCACACAAGAGGAGAAAATCCACTAAAACATATATTATATTATATTAAATCCAGATACATGAAAAGCAGTCGTTACATCGACGAAGCGAGCATAGTACTCCTTCATCTTCTCACCCTGTAGCATATGAAATAACTCGTAATCTTTATTTACTACTACGAGTTTGGAGTCTCTTACCCTACTCGTTCCTTCATGCAAGATGAGGAGGGAATTCCATATTTGATATGCACTCTTACATGTGCATATCTTATTGAAGTCCTCGGGCTCCAAAGCGCATTGCAAGGCGTTCATTGCCTTGGCATTGCTTACCTCCGCGGCGACCTCCGCGGTAGTCCACTTCTCGAAATCTTCTTCGGCGGGCTCGACATACTCCTTCATCGTGGCTCTCCATAATGAAGCACTCCGGAGGAAAGTTTCCATCCGGCATTTCTAGTACCCGTAGTTGGTACCGTTGAAGAAAGGAGGCCTCGTCGAGGAGTGTCCTTCCATCACCGAAGAAACTCCTCCTCGGTTCCCGAAGGTGTTGTAGTCTGAAGGTGGACGAACGGTTTTGTTGTCGTTGGCAGACATAGCTAGGTACTTGGCTCTGATACCAAATGTAATGCCCTACGTAGCTACTGCACAAGTACTAGAGGGGGGGTGAATAGTACTTTAAAATAATTAAGAAGATAATTTCTAATTATCTTGCAAACTTCAACCAACAATGAGGAAATGCGGAAATGTAAATATTGACAACAAAGAAAACAATTGCAAACAAACAATTTAACGGGTTCGGATCCACCCAAGTCTCCCCGACTTGTTCCCGGTGATCCTACGTCCCAAACACCCGGATCCCCTCCGGATACTTGAGTTAGAAACTTCTAACTCAAATTTGCACTATGAAATACTTGTAGAAACCTCTGTAAGATTAAATCATACACAAATGAAATTGTGACTCCCACAACCCGGGATCACAAACAAACTCTCACAACTGAGAGTTAAACACTTACAATATAGAAGTAAATGAAATACGAAATTCTTACCGACAAAATCATATGCCTTGAGTATACCTACGAATTAGGGCAAAACGGATTTTGGTGAAGATGAATGGCACCCAACCCTAGCTCCAAGTAGATGACCAGCAATGGAGTCCTAGGAAGATGTTGGTGACCTAGAATCAAGCACTTGGCTTGGAAGGCTCATAATCAATGAATCTTTCTTTTGAAATAAGAGTGAGGGAGAGATTCTTGAATGGAAATGAATGAGCTTTGAATGAGATTTAATGCTTCTCTTTTGATCTCTAAACTTCAGTAATAATCAGCCTTGAGTGCAATGAATGCAGCACTCCAAGTATATATAGGATAGAGGAAAGAGAGAGCAAAATTCGTGGCATTTAATGCTCCAACGGCTCTATTCTGAAGCAGACTATTCGGTCAAAGAAGGATGACTGACCGACTAGTTCATCAACTAGTCGGTCGGTCAAACAACATGAACCGACTAAGAGGTGAACAGCCAAATGAATAAGTTCAGACTGAAGAGAACTAGTCGGTCCAAGAAGACTTGCCAACCAACTAGTTTTACAACTAGTCGGTCGGTGAGTCAACTGAGACCGACTAAGAGATAAAACTAAAAGTCTGAGTGCAAATACAGCTAGTCGGTTTAAGAACAATTTCTGACCGACTAGTTTCTCAACTAGTCGGTCGGTCATTGTGCTTTGACCGACTAACTGTAAACAGTAAGATGGGCTGTACAGTAGAAGCTCAACTAGTCGGTCTAAGAAGGATCACTGACCGACTAGTTTCACAATTAGTCGGTCGGTGAACCTTCTTTGACCGACTAACTGTAAACAGTAAGTGAGCAAGAATTGAAGGAGGCAAACTAGTCGGTTCAAGAAGCTTTGCCGACCGACTAGATCACAATCCAGTCGGTTGGTTCTTCTTCTTGAACCAACTAACATGCACAAGAAGTCGCGAATCGAAGCGCGAAGCTTCGGGAAAGTTTGTATGGACTTCTACTAAGATCCTAGCTCTAAGATATAAGCGTTATGAAGATAAAAACGTAAGACCTACTCAAGGCTTAACATTCTACGAAACGAAGCTAGAAGACTATAAATGAAACTTGACGAACCGTCTTCAAATGCTTCGATTCGAATCTCTTGACTTCAATAATTGTCCTTGAGCTTCAACGAAGCTTCAAGCATACAATCACGCGCTTTGAGAAGTCTCGAGACGTCGCTTTAGATGTTCATAGAAGTTTGGCGACGATCTCCATAACTGCGCTCACAAAGAGTTAGTTCACGATATTTATGTTTGTTCATCATTAAACCCAAATCCGGGGAATCAATACTCAACATATACATACACACATACTCTGGTACGGATCTATATATACACGTATACAAATATGAATACACTTATCCAAACCACACATAGATATTCCTAGGTAGACAATCATATAGGATAGATCAGCAGGTGAACAAACAAGATATATGTGATATATACATATGTATATAGTTATCTATTCATCCAATATACAACAAGAACCTATGCTCCCACTACATACCAAACATACATAGCACATTCCTACATTCCATCGTGACATGTATATTAGAAATCCATACAACTATAATGCATATTCCTATATACACATCAAGCAGTATTCTACATAGATACTCCATATGCACATATACACACATATATGTATAAGAATCACTACAATATGTAGATTTCTGAATTTGCATATAACCAAACCAGATATGCACATACACACAAGATTTTTATACTAATGGTAGAATTGCACACAAACATGCTTATATATATGTACTAGGGCCCATGCACCATGCACATACGTTATTAGGTATGGGTACACGCACCCATTCACACCTGCCGTACATATCCTGCTATCACATACACATACATGCAAGCTACCCAACTATATCAACATATAGTCGATATCTACTCATACCATTATATACATAACATTCAATATATATTCACACTTGTACTAGCATACTAGTATACACATAAATAAATGTATTTTATCATTCATACTCATTCGGTAGATATCGCACCCCATATACGTACGCATTCATATACTGATACTCACCTATCAGAATAGAGATCATTCACATACATACACATATAACCACTCATAGAACAGATATCAATACACATTCAATAATAGCAGCACATTTACACAATCACATCATGTTTGCTACAATACACATACATACAACAAGTATGTCATATACCAATACACAATCCCTCCTCATGCAGCTATATACGGAAGGGTGCACGCACCGCACATGCATCCAAAGGTCCTATAAACACCATTCTACAGGGTAACGTATACACACATATATACATATACCGTAGCTCCACTTAACCGCGCAAACCCTTTGCCATCCCACTTATAGATGCACTTTATAACTTCAATTTCTTATACCCATCACATCCTATATGTGTTACTCATCATACATATATCCCTATCCCATTATAAGCACAGTATAGGGCTAAGGCCTAAGCTGAGGGTGGACGAGTCTAAAGCGCCCCTACCCACCGTAGGATACGTCTACTACAAACATCCCAGGGCATTACTCATACTACATGTACGCCAAATATTCATCTATATCGCTACATAACACCATATATGGCCATAGCACATTACCTATCTTCACGCAATAATACAACCCACGACCATATACCAAAGTAAAACAATATACCAATTCCTATTGGCACTTAAGCAGCACATACCTATATTCTCAGTTATTTAAACTTTTTAATACACTAGGAGTTCTTACCCTAGTAATGCAATACTAACGATATATACGCACTAAATTCCCACAAATATATCTACACCACCTACCCATACAAGCACACATATATTCACACACATGCACTTTCCCACATATGTACAAGGACAATGTGGACATCCCACTACTTTATCCATACAAGGGTAGATGTACACACATTAGTGTACTCCCCGCTATAGTTTAGAAGATAATGAACCACATACATACACTCACATCACATACGTACATACCCTCGCACTTGTCCCTATAAACATATAATATCTCTGCTAGGTGATATGTATCCATCAGTACACATCCTCTAATAAACATATACTTATCATTAGCCTCACATATCAGTATCATGTACTTTTATAAGGACGTAGTATACATACATTCAAATATTCACCACCTAGTATTTATACCCAAGTGTATCCATATACTACTACAAGCATCCAGGACACGTATAACTTTCATGCCATTCTAACATACAAGTATACACAACTTGTATAATTCAAATCTCTAAGCACAACAATGCACTTATACACACTGATTTACACCGTTACATATACACGCGTATACCTACTATATACATGTAAGGTATACTATATAGTAGTAAGTTCATCCTCGGACTCCCTAAAACTAGGGGTTTAAGGGTGGATCACTTAGAATTCTAAGGTCATTAAGGCCGCTACCCACCTTAAGGCTAACCTATCCCAATCACCTACTGAAACATCACTTGTACTATCCTTACGCACATCGCAGTGCAATGACCTGCATGGGCCGCCAAAAACTGTCACGCACCGATCCTCAGAATACCCGAGATCTAAATTTTTTTCTTCCAAGTATTCTGAAGAGTAGAGATGATGAAGAGGAAAAGAAAGAGGGAAGAGAAACTGAACAGGCAGGCCACTGCGCACATGCTGGGATAGTACAAGTAAAACTCCACAGTTATATCAAACAACCTCATGAAACATTAATAACACTTCATATGTAACAAGTTTCATTTATACATACAGCCCAAGTGTTTCAACACATATACACCGCTCTCAGTCTGCCAAGACATCCCCAGTCACAATACAACCCCAACTCACATCAACACTATCCCTGAAACTCAACTCCAAGCCACCACCGACTCTGCTGTCCTTACCTGAAAAATAGGGGGAGCATGTCAATGCGTGTCCTAGTAGGAACCAACTTGGGTTTGGAACTCCATTTTAAGGTTATCAAATTCTAAGGCAAACAAGAGAAATAGAGCAGGTAACTAAGTGATATAATGAAAATTAAATAGTTAAATAAAGGAATCATACATGAAGTCCAGTGGCGAGCTACTGCAAGAAAAGGATTAGCACGAATAATAATAATAATAATAATAACAACAACAATAATAACATGAGGGCTCAAGCAACCAATATCAAATACGATAAGTGCAAGTGCCTGAGGCATGATACCAAACCACATAGTACGGGCAAAGGGGAGGGGAAGTATTGCTATCAGTAGAAGTAACACACAAATCTTATTTTATTATTTTATAATTGAATTGTCACGACCCGTTTCCCTAAAATGGAGGCGAGACGTGAAAAGGTCCGCACGGGAGTGGAGCTGTGAAGCCCCAAACCCGATAAGCGTCAATAATACATAAGCAGGTCCCTGTAACCACAACAGAATAATAATAATAACACAAGGAGAGACTGAAATAAAATCTCACATTGTAACGGCCTGTTTTTGTCTACACGTATTTTCGTACGTATTTAATTAGTATATTGATTTAATAGAGTAATTAATGAATTTATTATTATTAATATTGATGTTGTTATTATTATCCGTAGCTCGAGCACGCGACTCAGCGATCGCGTTAATATCTTCTCTAATTTTTGGATTGGGGATGATTGCAGGGACGAGATCATAGTAATCAGATTATCTTGATCCGATCTTAATTATATTAAGTTTACCTAATCTAATCATGATCCAAATATCTTAATCGATCATATGTCGTAATCAAATTACACCTTGATCAAACCGATCTTACCAATCAAAACATCTTAACCAAAATATTCAATAGCCAAATCCAATCTAGCCAAACCGATCTTTATAATCGAAATATCCTTACTAAATGATTCTTCTAAGCTAACCTCAATTGATTTTACCAAACCCGATCTTATCCAAATGAACCGATCATACCTAACTATATTATTTTCCTAAACCAAATTATAAACTGATTATCCAAACCAACCTATCTGATATCCCAACCCAAAATCACGTGTTATCTAAATCCTAACTAAATCTTAGCAGTTAAATCAGTATCCTAGCAACATCCTAATAACAATCTAAAAATCTTAACTAGGAGTTAGCGTCTAGATTATCATCGATTTCACTAATGTTTTCCATAATTATGTTAATCCCCATACCTTAGCCAAAATGATTATCGTTAACAAATCCGATTTTTGTTTCTAATCAAACAAAATCGAATACCTTTTTACTAAAACGATTTTCTAGACCTCATAATATCTTAATTTAATTCTATAACTAAATATGTCAATAGGTTATCCAAATCATATCTAAATTATTTTAACCAATGGTACATCCAATCTGATCATATATATATCTAATACATTTCTTTTAAAACTACACAAGTTTGTAAGTCTTATATTTAATTAAAATCGACTTATCCGAACCGATCCTAACTAACCCACTCACCCACGAACCCCAACCAAGCCAGCATCTCTCGCATGTCCCCACAACTTGCGCACGTCCTCTTCATCTCCTTCGACTAGTCACGCAAGCTCAATCCTTCAGCAGAGTAACCAACCCCCGTCACTCTACCCATCACTCGTGTAGCCCCTTGATTTCCCATGAATGCTCTCCCCAACTAATCACGTAACAGCCGCACGCAATTATCTCTTGCTATCTTTAACAACCCACGTTTCCTCTTCCCTCGGCTAACGCATGCGAGGATCTCGCCGCATCCCCGCACGTCAGGCCACAAACCCTCCCCTCGCCTCTTCAAACCCAGGACCCCCAATCTCTTCTTCAAGCCAGCAGACCCCTCTCCCTCTCGAAACCCCGACCTCACGACCACCGGGCAGCCTCTCCTTGTTCATTCGCCCAGCACCACAGCCGCACAACCCTCTCCGACAACCTTCGAACCAACCCCCTCGCCTTCGCCACGGATCCCGCCACCTTCCAACTTCGCCGCATGACCCAGTCGCCGGCAAGTAATTCCCAGACCGAACCCGCCCTTCAGCCTTCACTACCGACTTCCCTCTGCCCGCAGTCCGGCCAAGCTCCCTCCAGCCGCCTCAATGCTTCCGACCCCGACCACAAACCGCCCCGGCAAAGCCCACCTCCATTCACCTCCTTCGCCCTTCCCTTCCGATACTCGCTACCCCGCTTCCCCAAAGAGCCCAACCTCTGTCTCGCCTCCTCTTCACCGGAACCCATCACCGCCGCTCAGATCGCCTCCACGCCACTCACCCTCGCCCGCCCTCGCAGACCCCAGGACCCGACCACCGAACGCCTCCAAACAGCCCGGCGCCTCCACCTCGACCTCAGGCCCCGAAATCCTCCTCCCCATGTCGCGAATCCCGCTCCCCTGTCTCCCCCTCCATTCCTCTGTTTCGAACAGAGGATCCTCCGCCTTCCTCCCTTCGCCGTTCGCTCCTCTCGCCAGGCCCCCTCCGCACGCCACCTCGTCGCCATTCGCAGGCCATCTCCTCCCTGTCCACCATCGCCACCAAACCCCGACCACAACCCCGCTGCCCCGCCTCTCGGCCGCCCACAGCACCGCCCAACACCCAGATCCGAGCTCCACCTCTCCTCCGCCGCTCTCGACTCCAACCCAGCCCCGACCACACTTGCCATCACCCCGCCTGCGTCGCACTCCGATCAGACCGCGAACCCGCAGCTCCCAAAGCCCAAGCACCGCCTTCCTCCCTTCCTAGACCCTCCGGCAACCACGCCTCAAGCCTCCGGCCACCACCCAATTCAATGCCGCACTGCCGAGGGCCTGACCCCGATCCCCCATCACTAGTTCGCCCACACCAACCGCCGGCATTCCCACAGTACTCGCAGCCCCGGTCGCCTCGACGCCGCACGAACCGCCACCCCCCGCCTGGAGATCTCGGATCCCCGCCTCGACCGCAACCCAGGCGACCCCACTAGGCCCCGACTTCCCGCCGAACTCGCCGCTGCCCCCCTTCGCTGCTCCGTCGATCGCCCCTCTAGAGCCCCTGCGACGAAATGAGAGGACGATAGAAGTAACAGGTGATAGAAGTAAGATATTTTCTTATTATATTATTCTATAATGTTAGTTTATTTTTATAAGTTAGTAATAAATGTTGGTTGTTTATATTATCCTCATGATGTAAAACTGTGTACCTCTAAGTTTAGGTGGTCTGTCATCACAGTGTAAATAATATATGAGATACCTTATACTTAGTATATCTAGTAGGTTACTGTTATAATATTTGAATGATCAATGATGGCTTAAAGTATGAGATGTTATACTAGGATAATAATAATAGAAAAACAGTATTAACAAATTAGACCTAATAATAATTCTAAGTGAGTTAATAACTTCTGACTTGATGTTATGAACCTAACGACGCAGATAACCGCGTCCTCATTGCTATCACGGGACACCCGGAACCAACTATATCAGGCAAGTGCACTTTTACCGTTGCTTTTAATTGCCTTGACCTGAGTAATTCTGATATGCTAGCGTGCTTTTTACAACTTTTAAATACCATTACATTTGAATGATAAATCAAGAATTACTAGTTTGCTTCATGTCATGTTGCACATCACGCTCGCACACTCTTGTTTGCATGGTTATTAATGGAGTATGTATTGACGGAACATATTGACGGAACATATTGATGGAATACTTGAAATCGTAAACTTGTGAATTCGTGCGCCCAAGAGGCGAAATAGTGGAATCGTGATGTCATGAGAGTTGACAAACTCGTGCTCGTAATGTGAATTAGGCTGGCTCGTGTTCCAACAGTACACTTGGGTGGGGTAGTTCAATGTAGTAGAGGCTGGAATGCTGGATTGCACTCTCGTGGTGAACTTGACCGACACCTGGCCGGGTCGGTGAGTAGAGAGCCACGGGTAGCTCTCGTTGGCTTGGGTGTGATGCTGGTCACTTTTCCCCCTCAGACATTGGGCTTTTTCACTAGGCACACTTGAATGATTGTCGCGTTCTTTTACTCTGTTGTTACTATTGAGGAGTGGGTGCTCTGTTAGTTACTCCTGCCTTATTCGTGTACTAATATCATGCCTATTGCTGTGCACACTACACTTTTCATGTTTATTGCTGTACACACTACACTTGCCGTGCACACCACACTTGTCTCACTTATTGCTGTACACACACCCTAGCCATGTTTACTGATGTACAAACCACACTTGCCATGTCATTTGCTGTACACATCACGCCTGCCATGCTATTGCTGTACGTACACACTTACCATGCTTATTGCTGCACGCACACACACTTGCCACGTTTATTGTTGTACAAACACTTGTCATGCTTTAATTATCGTAAATTCTAATGTTGTGACTCATATTGCCATGAAATCGTTTTCGAAAACCTTGCCGAGGGTCAATTATCTTAACCTTTTTAAATCATGCCGAGCGACCCTCGCTGACGTATATTTCCTTGTCTTGTGAAATATACGTCAGGTATTAGACAGGTTTGCTGAGGAGTTGCTTGGAGACTGAGCAGGTTGACCAGGAGTACCATGCTGTTATGTTCCGTCGCTGAAGCTTTGCGTCTTCGCATCATTACTTTTGTAATTGTTGTCTCTTTCAATACTTGTATGGGCTTTAGACCCTCCTTCCGCTTTTACTTCTTTCATTGTTGTAAATCTTTTTGAGACATTAAGATTGTAATAAAATTTATCTGTGTTGTTTGAGTAGCATGCAAGAACCTGCAGGATGTTATCACACAGACGCGTAATGTGCTTAAACCAAGGAGGAGAGAAAAGAAAAAGTACCTCCTTCTTGCTTTAAGCACATGCGGACCTTCGTCGCGTCCTCGCTCCCGAGTACAATGGGAAGCGGGGCGTGACACACATCTCATACATTGTCCAACAAGAAAAATAAGTTCAACATCCAGAAAAGCCACCAGGCTAAAAGAAAAGAGTCTAAAGGCCCAGAACAAGGCCAACAAAAGCAACAACAACAACAAGTATGGGTGCTACGCACCGATAACAAAACAACTGTCTAACAAAAGTAAAACACAACGAAGACACTAGGACTGGTCCCCAGTGTCCACGTACTCCCCGTCAAACACAAGCTCGGGCTCGGCGTCAGCAAACACCTCGTCCTCATCGAGGTACTCGGGCTCGGCGTCAGCAAACACCTCGTCCTCATCTAACATGTGGGGATCTAACATGTGTCACCCAAAAGAGTAAAGGGGCACATGTCAGCAAGTCTAAAAGACTTGAGCAAGGAAACTGAAAGTAAGGCTCTAGCAACCTAGCAGTTTAGTATGCATGACATGGCAGTTATAACATGAGTGCACAATTAAAACATGGCAAGACAATTTGTACAAGAGGTCAATCATCGGGGCAAGACAAGACAAGACAAGACAAGAGTAGCCACGCTACTATCAATCTCAATCAATTCACTATTCACGTTGTTTTGTAGATGTTTACGCCTTACAGCTGAATGGTTTCACATTCGCTGATTGGCTGCTTAACAACTACCCCAAACCCAAGAGTTTACGTCTTACCACTGCAGTTGCTGATCGGGCAGACTCCCAGTTGATTGGTCGCTTAACTCTTACCCCCAATACCCACACGTAATGGAGCCAGGGTCCCTGAACATGAGCCCAGCAAGTGAGCCAGGGTTGCCCCGCACATGAGCTCGCATTCTTAAACATTTGGCGTAGGGGTGCACCTAGCCGGAAAACACGCAATTCGGGCATTGGCTATCAACCAACACATGGCCCGCTTCTGGAACACGAGCCAGGAACACAAGCATTTGTAGCAAAGCTACGCAATCACAGAAACACTTAAAGAATGCAATGTCATGACATTTAAGTTGCGTACCGTTAATGAAAGTAAACATGACATGGTAATTGTGCAACATGATATATGTGTTGGAACTAGCTTCGTTGTCAAGCTAGTTCCCCAATTTGCGCCTAGGCGAGTATCATTTCGTCGCCTAGCCTCTTTTACGCCTACTATAAGAAAATGGCCTAAAACATGGCCCAAACCCTAAGTGGCAAGTTTCACTTGCCTAGCACCGGGGATGACGACCACTTCGTCACACGGACGCCAATCTACGGGAAATCGCTGTTTTGGGGGGAACAATCATCAAATAACATGAAATTATATTAGGGTTTCATAAAAATAAAATAGGTTAAGAAAACAACGGTAGATCGATTTCTTACCAAGAGGAGGCGGAAGAAACACTCCGGGGAACCCTAGGATCAGATCTGGAAAAGATTGGAGAAGTTTGGGGAAACTAGGGTTTTGGGGGATTTGGGGATTTTGATGGATTTGGTGAGATTTTGGGGAAGATGAGAGGTAGATAGAGTGGATGGATGGTTTGGATGATGATTCTAGGGCTTGGAATGAAGGATTGAAGCTTGGAGGAAGATGGGGGCTCAAGGGGGAAGATTTTAGGGTTTTGGGTCGTGTTGAGGAAGAAGAAAACGTTTGGGTTGGGTTTAAATAGGTTGAGCTGGCGGCTGCCCAGAGATTAGGGTTTTAACACTGGTTAGTCGGTCAAAGAGCAACCACTGACCGACTAGTTTGGCAACTAGTCGGTCGGTCGACCAACGTAGACCGACTAAGTGCAAACAGTAACTCCTGAACGAAAATAGGATTCTAGAGTTAGTCGGTCCATGAACAAATACTGACCGACTAGTTTAGCATCTAGTCGGTCGATGAACGTTCTTAGACCGACTAAGAGTAAACAGTAACTCGACTGTACAGTAGAACCAAGAATTAGTCGGTCTGAGTACAAAGATTAACTGACTAGTTTAACAACTAGTCGGTCGAAGGATGAACTTAGATCGACTAAGAACGAACAGTACTGATACTAAAATTTAGATGATGTGTTAGTCGGTTAAAGAAGCATTGCCGACCGACTAGTTTGTAACCTAGTCGGTCAACCAACGTTCTTAGACCGACTAACGATAAACAGTAACTCCTGAGAAATTTAGAAAACTAACTAGTCGGTCCAAGAAGGATTGCCGACCGACTGGATCGTCATCTAGTCGGTCGGTGGCCCTTCTTACACCGGCTAATGAGCACCAAAAGTTCCGATACGGAGCGCGGGGCCCCGGGATCGATTCCTAAGACTCCTAGGCTTGATCTAATAGTTAGATACGACCGTTATGAAGTCCGTCACGAATGACATACTTCGAAATCGACGATCCTAAGGAAGAAGCGAGAAAATACGACGAATCGATCGAAAATGAAATCTACGGAGACGAAAACCACACAAGAGGAGAAAATCCACCAAAACATATATTATATTATATTAAATCCAGATACATGAAAAACAGTCGTTACATGAATTAATTGGAACTTGGGTAAACTGTGTGATACCAGGACCTGGACTTCACCCCAAATGTGGGGTTAATATAGCACACGACACAGTGGACACGGGCACTGTACGCCAGGCCTCTCAGCTTCCCCGTCCCTGGCAGGAGTGAGGCTCTACACCCCCTGACACCTCCACTCCCGGTAAAGGCGAGTGGGAAATAAATATAGAAATCCCCTCCACTCCCGGTAAAGGCGAGTGGGTGTAACTCCACACATCACATAATCATCTCCCAACTTCACAGTTCAGGCCTCATATCCACAATTTACTCAAATCCCACCTAAAACCCGGGCTCTGCTAACTCACCCTCATTAGAGAGGACTGAGATTTATTCAATTTTATTAGTTAGTAAACATCACAAGTGACACATTAGGGGTCTTGATGGCATGGGTATGCACATATCACCTCAGCTGTCCATCATCAAATATAGGGTCATGCACTCACGTGACATGCCCTCTATCACAACACATCACTCATTCACAATTACAATATAATCATGCCATTCAAGCCTCTAACTTCAATATTTATCAACATGGCACAAGCCCAATACTAAAACATTCAAGTTACTCAACTTATTGGATTTTGCCTTCATTGAGGCATTTCATCGAACACGTGGTGAGCGTGACATGCAGGTCCAAGAGAACATTAGCAAATCCATTAGAAAACGTATCATAAGTGTATCTACCATGCCATAACAATAATCATGTACAATAGAGGGTGAAATAGCAATAGAGCACAATTTGTAACATCACTTTAAAGTTTCAGCTTGCTGGAATTCGTAGAAATTGCTAATACATGAGCATATTACATCAGGTTTTATTAGGAATTTGGCAAAGTGTTCCAAATGAAAGTTGAAGATATAACAGTTATGAATCTACAGATAAAATGTCATGCAAAAATATGAACTATACGATTTATGGTGATTTAATTAGTGAAGTGTGTCAATTCTGTTTTTCAGACAGATTTTAGGGTCTGTGTTCAACACCAATTTTGGGCATGTTCTAGCCAGAAATTTAACATAAGAGAAGTCTGATGAACTTTGAGAAAAACTTGTTAGCTTTCCAACAAGACCAAAATCATAAAATTCCAAGATGTGTGCAGCTCCGTAGGACAAATTTACTAAACTGTGTCAACACTGAAAATCAAACAGACATGTTGTGAAGATGGATTTATTTCTCCCAATTCCTAAATTGAAACTATATCAAAATTTATATGATTGTGGGGTATAAATTCATGATCTACATGCTCATATTTTTTTCGAAACATGATTCGAGCTACAGTAACTGTAATGGAAGCTACAACAGACATCAAGAATTCTAAAATTCAAAAGGAGATGACTTTGCTAGGAATTTCAAAGAGAAAGTTGTGGAATTGAGCAATAACATGTAAAAAATTGACTATCTTCATCACATATTAGATAAAACATGCTATAAAAATAAATTAACAAAAATTTAATTGATTGGAATTCCAACTCCAAGAGATTCCTACCTCAAATCTCCATTATCTCCTTTCTTTCTCTTCTTTTCTTCTCCATCTTCTCCTATCTTGAAGCAAGCTTGTAACCCTTCTAATTGGAATTAGAAATTAGGGTTTTTGAGTTGGAGAAGGAGGTGAAATAGGAGAGGGAGTGGCCGGCCAAGCATGGGAGGAAATGGGAAAAGAAAATGGGGGAAGAAAAGAAAAGTAAAGTAAAGAAGGGAGGAGATGTTTCTTCAAAAATATCTATAACTAGAACCCTCCATAGGATAAGCATGCACTTGATTAAATGACCAAAATACCCTCCCATGTTCCAAGTATTTACAAGTTTGCCATTACTTTAGGTACCGACCACTTAAGTATGTACGCACATCAAATTTAGTCAAAAAGACCGTTTTGCCCCTGACCTTTCTAAAAAATTTACAGGAGTTGCCATTGACCCCTAACCCCTTTCACACTTCCTTGGCTCTTCCTACACACATCCATGCTCATCCGTGGACGCATACAAACTTCACACACACACGTCTAGCACGTTCCTGTTGTTTTGCACCGATGACGTCTTTCACACTTCTTCTGTGCTCAATCTCGCTTTCTCGTCTCTTAGCTACCCATGAGGGCCCAATCCCCTTACACTACGCTACATACATCGTTAGCTACATCTATTTCATGCCTACGTACACATTGTATGTAAATATACCACGCTTATACTGTAAAATACACGTATAGGTCAAAACAGGGCATTACATCCTACCCACCTTAAAATAAAGTTCGTCCTTGAACTTCCTATGGTGTGAATCTTACCGAGGTCAGCTAGGTATGGTGGTCTTTCTACTCATGAAATACAAACAAGAATAAGTATTTACACCACACTCATACACACCATATACTTTATTGTCATTCATACACATCTGCATCACATACATCTCACGTATACATCCTACTATTCATCTAATAGGATATCCACATCACTATATGTATCCACTACATATATATACATATAGGCATCCTTCACATGAATATCTAAACACATATATACACACTAACAGATACAACACACATGCATACCGCAAATAGATTTCCATACATATCATTATATGTATCCAAGGCATTACTCATACCTATGTGATATGACATCACATCATATTCACATGGCACGCTTTCTTATACACCATAATACATTCAGGTATAAACGACTTACATCCTATCTGTTTATATACTTACATATACGTCTATATCCATGCACAAACACATAACAATACACATTAATATATATATATATATATATATATATATATATATATATATATATATATATATATATATATATATATATATGGAAAGTTAGCGTTCTTCTCATTGATCAAATATACAAAATACAATAATAGCACATCTGGACATGTGGTTTCAATAGGGAGAGGATAGGGCACAAGCGCCGTCACTCACCACTATCAATCCCACATCCCAAATAATGCTATTCCCAAAGGTGATATATACAAATAAAATAGGAATCTCCGAACTCATCCCAAGTCACTATCACGGTGTCTCACCGTACGTACTCCGGATCCCTATACACCCAATACTTAGTCATATGGGCACACTCACATATATAGACACATAAATAGCTATATATACATCATTCAGTCACATCTATACATACATTCACGCACACGTACTAACACGTGCATGATTGTGTCACATAAAGTCAGAAATCATAGATATAGATAATATACACACAACCTCACATCCATAGTAGTGCACCTACTGCCTCATACAGGTAGGCACATATACCACACACAATGCATACAAGAGTGCACAAACATAACACATTCCCTGTCATATGTCATATATATATAACTACTTTTGCATATCCTACGCACATACTGCAATAATAGTCCAATAAATATAAATGTCCATCCACACTCCATACACACACACGTATACATATAACGTGCAACCAATTACATACATATCAACAGTTTCATTCACTTACATTTATCAAACATATTACACACACACATATATTCCCTATCTATCACACTTACATCCACATTGCATATGTATATACATACACACATACTCTGGTACGGATCTATATATACACGTATACAAATATGAATACACTTATCCAAACCACACATAAATATTCCTAGGTAGAAAACCATATAGGATAGATCAGCAGGTGAACAAACAAAATATATGTGATATATACCTATGTATATAGTTATCTATTCATCCAATATACAACAAGTACCTATGCTCCCACTACATACCATACATACATAGCACATTCCTACATTCCATCGTGACACGTATATTAGAAATCCATACAACTATAATGCATATTCCTATATACACATCAAGCAGTATTCTACATAGATACGCCATATGCACATATTCACACATATATGTATAAGTATCACTACAATACGTAGATTTCTGAATCCACATATAACCAAACCAGATACGCACATACACACAAGATTTTTATACTAATGGTAGAATTGCACACAAACATATGCTTATATATATGTACTATCATGGATCATGGTGCGTGCACACTCAATAAGAGTCTTAATCTTTCTCTCAACAACACCATTTTGTGGTGATGCGCAAGGAAAAGAAAAGTTGTGAGTAATCACGTTGTCATCACAAAACTTAGAGAAAAGTTCATTCACAAATTCTCCTCTATGATCACTACGAATAGTGATACTGGTGGTTCCTAAGTGATTTTGAATTTTCTTTGCAAATTTGGTAAACTATCAAAGGATTCATTTTTATTAGTTAAAAATGATACCCATGTAAATCTAGAAAAGTCATCTACAATGACTAATCCATAATGAGCATTTACTAAAGATGCTACTCTAGTAGGCCCAAATAAATCTAAATGAAGTAATTCTAATGGTCTCTTAGAAGTTATGCCATCTTTAAGTTTAAATGAAGATTTACAAAGTTTACCTCGTTGACATAAATCACAAAAGCTTTTCTTATTAAAAGATATTTTTGGAAAGCCTTTAACTAAATCATGCTAAGCTAATTTATAAAGATGCTTAAAGTGAACATGCCCAAAACGACGATGCCATAATAATTGTTCATTAGAATGAGCAACTAGGTAATGTTCAAATGATTTAGGCATACTTACAATATAAATATTTTTATGTCTAATGCCAGAAAATAAAACAGGTGAATCATTATCAATAATACTATACAAACCTTCTCCAAAGTTAACCTTGTAAACTTTGTTACAAAGTTGACTAATAGAGATGAGGTTATGAAATAAACCTTCTACTAAATAAACATTGGCACTTAAAGGTTTGGATGTGTTATCGACTTTGCATACTCTGATAATGGTTCCCTTTTGATCGTCTCCAAAGGTGACCATTGCACCGTCCTTGATGCGGATCACTTCGGAGAGCAATGAGGGATCTCCCGTCATGTGTTTGGAGCAACCGCTATCGAGTATCCATCCTTTTCCTTTTAGAGCTAATATTTCTTTTATTGCTCCTTTTCTTATTCTTGGGTACCTACACAGTATACCATAAGCTCATGGTACTTAAGCTTGTTGGGTCCAAGGGGGTTAGCCCTTTGGAAACCATGTCCAAGTGGACTTTGGCTACCCAACATAGTTATCACTATTTATCGCATCACTAATAAGAATTTACATATGCATTCATATCATTTGTGCTAGTATTCTTGGGACCCCAAATAGTGTATGATTTGGGAGTCCTCTTCCTAGTTGCATGCACATTAGGTTCTACGTGGTGCATGATGCTTAGGAACAAGTGGCTAGCATATGAAGGTGGTGGTGGATATGCATGCGACATATAAGGATTATATGCAAAATGAGGAGCATGCATATGTTGTGGTGCATATGTAGCATACATGTGATGTGGTGGATATGAATGAGCATACATGGGATGATGTGTATGAACATAAGAATGTGTGTGAGCACGTGAATTAGTATTTCTCAAGTGTGGGTTTGCACGTGCACGTGGTTGTGGAGCATAAAATGCATCATGCGTGTTCACATGAGAGGTAGGAGTATTCATACGAGTGTGAGTGCTAGTGTACATAAAGGAATGTCCTTTCTTTTGATTTCCACCCTTAGTGGATTTCTTGTCAAAAGAAGGAACGCGTGGAGTGGTGACTTTATTGGTAGATTTGCTACCAATAGTGTTTTTGACACCACTTGTGGATGCACCAGAGGAGGATGGCCTCACAAAATCTATAGTTACGCCACTATAGGAGGTGCGTGATTTGAATGCATTTTCTTCCACATAACCAAGTCCGACACGATGTGTGGCCGAAAATTGGTTTTAAAGCAATTCTTCCAATTGCACTTTCCATTTGTTAAATCTCTTAACATGGTAGGACATGAGCTCATATTTCTCCTTAAAAGAAGAAATAGTAGTGTCCAAGGTGGACACACGAGTAGTGAGCTCGTGCATTTGGGTTTTAAGAGAATCATTCTCAATACCCAATTGTGTGTTTTGTGAAATTAAATCATCACCATCTTTAGAAGAAACATGATCTAATTGAAATTTGAGGGAATTCACCTCATTTCTCAATGTGCCATTTTGAGAAACCAAATTAGCTTTCTCAAGTGTGAGTGTGTCAACAATGGTGTCATTGTTGGTGATGGATGGCATGGATGATTTACTAACATTCAATTTCTTCAAAATAGTATATCTAAGCATAAGAGATTGATACTTAGAAAATAACTCTTCGTTAGCTATACGAAGTTCATCCATTATTACCTCGGGTTCATCGTTCTCGCTATCGCTCCCATTGGAGAATGCATCTTCTCGAGCCATGAAGCACATCTGTGCACTCACCCTTTTTATCCTTGGATTCGCTTGAAGAATCTCCACTCGAATCATCAAAGGTGCTGACGAGTCCTTTCTTCTTATCCTTCGTGAATTTGTCGGACTTGTGGTACTTTGGTGCTTTCCACTTCTCCTCGTTCTTTAGCATGGCAATCCTTCTTGATGTGCCCTAGCTTGTTACACTTAAAACATAGAGAAGAGGAGTTGTTAGTAGAATCAAATTTGGATTTAGATTGAAATTTACCTTTGCAAAAGAAGTGTTGGAACTTCTTCGCCATGATCACCATTTCTTCCAAATCCATCTCGTTCTTGGACACATCACTATCGGAGGATGAAGAGGTAGCTTTGAATGCTAACGCCTTCTTATTTGCCTCTGTTGGCTTCATCATGCCTCTTATCTTTGTTGGATACAACGTGTAGGTGGATACAACTATCGATGACTTCGTGTTTGATGATAACAAACATGTGTGAACAATATGATGTGTGTGCTAAGTGTTTTCAGGAGTGGAAAGCTCGTAATACTCAAAGGATGACCTAGTCAAAGTGATGGAGAAAATTGCTACACATATGAAGACTTGGTCAAAGATGGAGAAAATTGCAATTCATTTGCAAAGTGGACTTGGTCAAAAAGATGGAGATATAAGGAGGGATCACATTCATATCAAAAGTGATTGAATCAAATCCCATTGCAAATCCTATTATCAATTGCCATGCAATCCAAATCTCATGCAAATCAATTTGTGATTAAATGAGATCCTATTCAAATCCCATTGCCATTCAAATTCAAATCCTATTGCAATCCAGCTCAAACTCCTAATCCTATTGTGATTGAAAGAGATCGTCCATATGATTATTTCAAATCCTATTCAAGTTAGGATTTCATCCAATCTCTTATTATTAAGGGATTCTCCTAAAGCCTAATTGATCTCCACCTCTCCTATATAAACCCACATCCAAAGGAGAGCATAGGTGCGGCCAACACAAAAAGAAAGCCAAAGCTAAAAAGCCAAAATCCCTACTTCATACCATTGCCGCAAGTTTGTATATCCTCTCCATTGCGCAATACATCAAGCTCCTTCAACCTCTCCTACTGTCGCAACACAATGAGAGAGATCCTCATCCCCTTGCCGCAAGCCTCATTGTCAAGTGCTTCAACATCTCAACGCCATAAGCTTCAAGGGGTCCTCCATCTACTTCCATTGCCGCAACAAGCTTCAAGGGATTAAACTCCATTGCCGCAAGTTTGCACATCTCCTTCTCCATTGACATAAGCTATCAAGGGTGCAAACTCCATTGCCGCAAGTCCATCCTCCTAAGACCGCAAGCTACCAAGTGTTCAACATACCAAGGCCGCAAGTTGCAAAGAGAGCTCCATCAATTCTCCATTGCCGCAAGGTGCTGAGAGCTTCTCTTCATCCATTGCCGCAAGCTTCAAAGCCAAAGAAGGAGACCGAAACATCTTGGGGATGCCACGACTTAAGACACACGACTACATATTGTCAGATCAGATCTGACCAGCGCTGAACGACAGAGACAACGTCATCTACACGAACTGAGCTATTCTGAACTCTATATTTATTTTACATTCGTGTATTGGTGTGTTGATCTTTGTAGGTTACTTTTACATTCGTTTTTGGGGTCTTGTCTAGTCGGCGCTAGACAAGAGGGTCTTGACTAGTCGGTGCTAGTCAAGAAAGATTTTTACTAGATTAATAGTGTTTGGCACTTTGGTGAGTGCGGTACGAACTTGGTGAGCGTAGAGTCGGTGCTCATAGCGCTTTAGTTGTACCCTTGACATATTAATACTACTATCTGCTTTGGGGCTGGAGTAGGTTGTTGGTGCGACCGAACCAAGGTAAATCTATCTGTGCACTCTGTGATTGTCTTTATTTTCTCTGCATCTGATTATTTGTGCTGATAACTGCATGTGTTCTCGAAGAATTTTATTAGCCTATTCATCCCCCTCTAGGTTTAGATCCAGATCCAACAAGTGGTATCAAAGCAGGTTAGAGGATCTAGTCTAGATAACCATGAATATATCTGATTCAGCTTTTGCTAAAGGCCAGTCTACAGTTAGACCCCCTAAATTTAATGGCATTGATTTTGCTTACTAGAAAACTAGAATGCGAATTTATTTAGTGTTTGTTGATTATGATGTATGGGATATTGTTGAAAAAGGAGATGAACTCCCTACTATTAAAATTAAAGATACTGAAATTCTAAAACCAAAAGATAAATGTGATGATGCTGATAAAAACGTTTTTCTCTGAATGGTAGGGCTATGAATGCACTTATTTGCTCTTTAAATAAAGCTGAATTTAATCATATCTCTCAATGTCAAACTGCGCAGGAAATTTGGAACATGCTTGAGGTGACACATGAGGGAACATCGCATGTGAAGAAGTCCAGACTTGCTTTGCTCAGCACAGAATATGAAAGCTTTCGCATGCTTCCATCAGAGTCCATTCATGAGATGTTTGCGAGGTTCACAGACATCGTCTACAAGTTTAGCTCTCTTGGAAAGCCACACTCAAGTCTGGAGCAAATAAGAAAGATCTTGAGGGCATTGCCGAGCTTCTTCAGTCCCAAAGTCACAACTATTCAGGAACCAATGATCTATCAAAGATGGTAGTGGAAGACTTGATAGGTAACTTGATGTCACATGAGCTTGAGCTGCAGAGTATAGAATTAAGAGAGAAACTAGAGAACAAGGCTCCCAAACCACTAGCTCTTCAAGCTAAGGAAGATGACGATGATGATCTTGATGAGGAGCAAGCACTGATGGTCAGGGGTTTCAGAAGATACATCAAGACCAACCAAGGAAGAGCTGAAATGGCACAAAGGTTTAATCGCTCTAACAAATGTAATCCTGCTAGAAATACTTCTAAACAGAATAATACTGATAAAATTCAATGTTTTAAATCTAGGAAGCAGGAACACTTTATGATGAATTGCCCACAAGAAAAGAATAACACTGCGGATAAGAAGGGAAAATCTTTGGCAGTAACGTGGGATGATGATAGCGAGGATGAGACTCAGAGGAGACTCCTCACTCCTCCATTTACTTGATGTGAAAGCATGATGAGGTAAAATCTTGCACTAAAGTTGAACTTCTGACAATTTGCAAAGGCATGCAAGATGAAATTAAGATTTAGAATCTACGGTAGATTGCTTAAGAAATTCTAACTTTGAACTGCAACAAAAAAATTGTGACATGTCTAAAGAAGTCGTTAAAATTAAAGATAAAATTGTTGCATGCAATTCTACCATTAATCTGTTGAAAAGAAAAAATCTAGCATGCATGATAAAATTGAATGCCTTAATTGTCCTACTTTATTAAAAGAAAATAACATGCATAAAGAAAAATTGATTAAACTAGAAACTGAAAATAAAGGGCTTATTGAAAAGATGTGCATGCTAAAAAATGAGCTTAAAGGAAAAATGATTGATTCTGAAAAAGAAAGCTGAAAACATGAAAAGAATGAAGAGGAAAACAAGAATGCTTTCATTAGTAAATGTACTTTGCTTGTGAAAGAAAATATGTATTTGAAATCTAAAGTCACGAACCTAGAACTGGCCATAAAGAAATTTGGTGTGGGGAAACAATCTTTGGATATAATTCTTGGAAACTAAATATATGGCAATAATAGGCGTAGACGTGGATATGATTTGAAACATGCTGAAAAATCAAAATATAGGAAAGACCACACTGAGACAACAAAAGCCAGAAATATTAATTCAAATTGCTTTACATGTGGTTGTGTTGGTCATACCTCTTATTATTGCAAATATAGGAACAAGAACATTAAATTCAAGCAAATATGGGTTCCTAAAAATTTGTTGACTAACATGAGTGGACCTTGTTGGATTCCAATGTCACACATAACATCTTCCGTGTAGGTAAGATGGAGTGGCTAGGAACTATGGATTAGACGTCACATTTCATTAAAAAGTTCCGTAGCCAAACAACAACGCGAAGGTATGGTTTCTTCTTTGAGCATAATGTATACCTTCATAGCATTCTTTGTTTGCTTGGTTTGTTTTTATTTGTGTGCTAGTTTGTTTGCTTACTAGCTTTAGTTCTTTATAAAATCAAAAAAATGAAAATACAAAAAGCTATGAAAATGGTACTTAATGTGTATCTGTCTTTTAAATCATTAAATTGGTATTAATGAATGAGATTCATATACATGTAGAAATCGATTTATTATTGTTATAGCTACATGTGCATGTTTGATTTTCTAAATAGCCATGACATGTTCAATGATTAGAATAATTCGATTTCTACACCTACACTTTTACTTCCACAAGTATTAAATGTTGTTGTACATTTGGAGATAACTTTTATGAAATATTGAAAAGTGAATGTAGTATGAAAAATAACTGAAAATTTAAGGGATATGCTGTGTCTTGCCTTTGATAAAAAATAGAGATCAAAAGAATTGAATTGAAAAAAATATAAATGAAAAAGAAAGAAAAGAGCTCCGTATGAAAAATGGATACGATCCATGGCAACGACACTACCCACGAGTATTCAATATAAGCTTTAGAGTAAACTTTAGCATTGGTGTTATACTTGTCAAGCAATGTCACCACACATCTCAGAGTCCTCATAGGCTATGTTTTGGGTGTGGTAACTTGAACTCATTTCTAATGAGATGGGGAAAATCAATCCTAGATGATATCATGCTACATGAAAAAATGTATTGGTTTTGGTTGAATTTTTTGAAAGTTCTCCTTATGTGCTTCAATATTTAATCATCACACTTACACGATGGTGTAGAAGTCTTTGTTATAATTCTCATTAAATTTGACTCGGTTATTCTAAGAATGACTACATGCAAGTGTTTGTTATAGTTTATAATACTCTCTTTTTGCATGTGATATGACATTGACTTCGTTGTACACTTTTGATGATAACAAAAGGGGGAGAATGAATGTGCTTAATGAATATGTGTTCAAGGGGGAGCATGAATATTGGGGGAGCATGCATATATGTTAAACATCATTGCACATCAGTTTATTTATATTAATTCCTCCATCACACTTCACATACACACATGTCACGATGATATTATTCGGATTGTTATTGCTCAACTCTTATATTGGATTGTCATCATCAAAAGGGGGAGATTGTTGGATACAACGTGTAGGTGGATACAACGATCGATGACTTCGTGTTTGCTGATAACAAACGTGTGTGAACAATTTGATGTGTGTGTTAAGTGTTTACAGGAGTGGCAAGCTCGTAAATACTCAAAGGATGACATCGTCAAAGTGAGTAGAAAATTGCTACACATATGAAGACTCATTTGCAAAGTGGACTTGATCCAAAAGATGGAGAGATAAGGATGGATCCCATTCATATCAAAAGTGATTGAATCAAATCCCGTTGCAAATCCTATTACCAATTACCATGCAATCCAAATCTCATGCAAATCAATTTGTGATTAAATGATATCCTATTCAAGTCACATTGCCATTCAAATTCAAATCCTATTGCAATCCAACTCAAACTCCTAATCTTATTGTGATTGAAAGAGATCTTCCATATGATTATTTCAAATCCTATTCAAGTTAGGATTCCATCCAATCTCTTATTATTAAGGGATTCTCCTAAAGCCTAATTGATCTCCACCTCTCCTATATAAACACACATACAAAGGAGATAGGGATGGCAGTAATGGCCTGACCCGACTGGCCCGACCCGGCCCGACCCGGTTTTGACCCTGCCCGCCCCGGCCCGCAGACGGGTCGGGGCAAGCTTGGGCTTCGTATGCGGCCCGCCCTGCCCCGGCCCGCCCCGATAAACTATAGAAGTTCTAAAAAAATCTTACTATTTTGATGCGGAACATGCGACCAGTCCATAACCCATAACTCATACTCTGTTCCAATGTTCTCCCAATTGAGCCAATTCCCAATTCCAAATTACCAAATATATCACAAGTCTCTCAATTTTGAAATAAAAATTTTGTTTTGGATTCATATGGATGGTAGAAATGACCTGACCCGACCGGCTCAACCCAGTTTTGGTAAGAAGTTACCCGCGCAGCCCCGGCCCGAGACCCGCCCTGCCCCAACCCGTAGACGGGACGGGGCAAGCTTGGGTAGTTAAATAGCTGCCCCGCCTAGCAATATTGACATTCCTAAAAGGAGAGCATATGTGCGGCCAACACAAAAAGAAAGCCAAAGCTAAAAAGCCAGAAACCCTACTTCATACCATTGCCGCATGTTTGTATATCCTCTCCATTGTGCAATGCATCAAGCTCCTTCAACCTCTCCTATTGCTCCTTCAACCTCTCCTATTGCCGCAACACCAAGAGAGAGATCCTCCTCCCCTTGCCGCAAGCCTCATTGTCAAGTGCTTCAACATCTCAAGGCCACAAGCTTCAAGTGGTCCTCCATCTACTTCTATTGCCGCAACAAGCTTCAAGGGATTAAACTCCATTGCCGTAAGTTTGCACATCTCCTCCTCCATTGATGCAAGCTATCAAGGGTGCAAACTCCATTGCCGCTAGTCCATCCTCTCCTAAGGCCGCAAGCTACCAAGGGTTCAACATACCAGGGCTGCAAGTTGCAAAGATGGCTCCATCAATTCTCCATTGCATCAAGGTGCCGAGAGCTTCTCTTCATCCATAGCCGCAAGCTTCAACACCAAAGAAGGATACCACAACATCTTGGGGATGCCACGACTTGAGACATACGACTACATATTGTCAGATCAGATCTGACCAGCGCTGAACGACAGAGACGACAGCATCTACACGAACTGAACTTTTCTGAACTCTATATTTAATTTACATTTGTGTATTGGTGTGTTGATCTTTGTAGGTTACTTTTACATTCGTTTTTGAGGTCTTGTCTAGTCGGTGCTAGACAAGAGGGTCTTGACTGGTCGGTGTTAGTCAAGAGAGAGCTTTTACTAGATTAATAGTGTTTGGCACTTTGGTGAGTGCTGTATGAACTTGGTGAGCGTAGATTCGGTGCTCGTAGCGCGTTAGTTGTACCCTTGACATATTAATGCTAGTATCTGCTTTGGGGCTGGAGTAGGTCGTTGGTGCAACCAAACCAGTGTAAATCTATCTGTGCACTCTGTGATTGTCTTTATTTTCTCTGCATCTGATTATTTGTGCTGATAACTGCCTGTGTTCTCGAAGAATTTTTATTAGCCTATTCACCCCCTCTAGGCTTAGCTCTAGGTCCAACAATCTTCAATCGGTTCTCCTTTCTTACTTCGTAAGACATGAGAGTACCGATGAGATTCATCACGGTATAGTTCTTAATGTCATTACCTCCTCAATGTCAATTGCTTTTCTTTCCCACTTTGAGGTCATTGACATGATTATCTTTCTTACCTTCTCTTGTTGTGTATATGTTTGTCCGAGGGCTTCAATCTCATTGGTGATGTCGATGAAGCGTCCAGACATCGTTGCAATGTTCTCACCTTCATGCATTTGAAACATGTCGAGGTTTTGTATAGCAACATATAACTTTGACAATTTTACCTTGATGGTTTCCTCGTGGGTGACGATGAGATGGTTTCAAATTTTATATGCACTCTTATATATGCATATCTTGTTGAAATCATCCGGTTCCAATACACAATGAAGAAACATCTCCATCCGACGCTTCCAATAGCCGAAATTCGTGACATTGAAACGCGGAGGACAAACCGTTGATTGTCCTTTGAATACGAAAGAAGTACCATCACGATCATGATTGTTGTACGACGTAGGAGGAGGAACATTGTTGTTGGATGCCATAGCTATAGACTAGCTCTGATACCAATTGTAAGGATCATGGCTATGAGGAAAACACTAGATGGAGGGTTGAATAGTGTTTATAAAATTTAACTAAGAAATTACGCCTAATTAAAATCATAATCCAATAAAGATGCGGAAATAAGAATTAACAACAATGACCAATGCTAACACAACTATGTTTCAAGGGTTCGGATTACCCAATTCAAACCCGACTTGTTCCCGGTAATCTTACGTCCCTTCCACCCGAATACCTCCGGATACTCAAGTTAGAACTCTAACTTGAGGTTTCCTTTAAACCAACTTGTAGCAACCCTACAAGTGTAATCGACCTACAATCGATGTCCTTGAATCCCATAACTTGTGATCAAGCAAACCATTATCACAAACCGAGTGAATTCAAATATGAAATTAAAGAAATTTGAAATGACAACACTTATAAATCATATATGCCTTGAAGTAGAACTTGAAGGAGCAAAGTGTGTTGTGTGTTGATGTCTCTTCCAAGAAGAGAGAAGCCCTTGTTCTTGTCTTCACCAAAGCTAGAGGATGATGAATGGGTTCTAATTGGAAGATAAGATGAGATTGAGATTTAGGGCTTGAAAGAGTTAAGAGCTTGATAACTTATAGATGAGATCAATGAAGGGTGCGGTTGTTGCTACCTTTGATGGGTTTCTATTTGTAGAGTTTTGGGTCTCATGTAAGGCTTGGGAAAGGCTTTATGGGTTCAAGTATTGGAGGGTGTGGCTGTGAGGGGTAGGGCCCTAGGTTGGTTAAATTTGAATGCTTAGGTGCATGTGAATATGTGGAATTCTTTTGGGGTTTTGTTATTGCATTGGTTCAAGTATCAGTAGGGTTGGGTGCAATGAGAAAAACTGGGTTCCCTATTGTCTTGGGTTAAAAATGTAGGAGTGTGCGTGAGTAACCTACCTGGGTTCATTGGGTTCGACCATATGGGTTCAAAATGGGGTGGGCTTTGTTTTATTAGGAAATGTTGAGTAATAAAATTAGATTGATTGTGTTATAATAGGGGAGTAATTAGGGCTAACCAATTTTAGTTATTAGGTTTAAATGGGTTTAATTTGGAAAATTTTCAAACGTTGAATTTAAAAGGTTTAAAGTTTTGAAATTTGAATTTGAAATTTAAAACTAATTATTAGAAGAGGTATTTCATAATAGGTTTTAAAAAATAAAAACAATTAAAATGTATAGGGATAAGTAGCTGATACGGGTACGGGGTTAGATACGACTAACTACGGATACGAAGAAAGATAAACACACGAGCGGACACAGACAACGTACCACTAAAACTGGTCGTTACAATAGCCCGGTCGGAGGACTAGCGTACGACATCCTAACAGGTCGGACCTAGTCCCACCAAGCCCTTTTGAGTCCATCACTAACTAAAGCATCAGATGGGATTTGGTCGGGCCCCAGACCCGACACCCTGATGATCTTCTTGTGTTGCAGATAACGAGGGAGATAACACAGTCCCTACTTCCATGGCGCAGATCGGAGCCCTGCCAATCGGGGGTTAGCTCATCCAATCGTCCACCTGCCACATGCCATGGCTACCCCAACCAAGTTCATTCAAACAATCGACATACACCTTTGATGTGCGGATTTATTCCGTAACAGTACCCATAAGGAAAACAAGGACAATTGAGCTCGATGGCTCATACAAAGGATAAACCATGATAACAACCAATTTCTACCCTAGTAAAGAAAGTAGACGCATGTAGAAACCATTTAATGATATTCTATTTTCTATTGTTGTCATGAGTTTAGTCATGGTATATTATATAGTATAAAGTACAAGTATATGTAATTACATTTTCAAAATAAAAAAATTCCAAATTTTTCTTAACTTGACACCTCATCTTACATTTGTCCTCATTCTAAGCTTGACACATAAACCCTACACTTGTCTTTCTCTTATCAATTACCATGATGATTAATGGAAGAGAGAAACATAAAAGAGGAAAATAAAAGGAAAAAGAGAAGAAAATAAGATGTAAGCTAACTCTCTCTCTCCCCTTAAGGTCGGCTACCCTCCTCCCTTCTTCCTCCCTTGGGCCGAACCACCACCATTACCCCCTCTCTCCTTGCTTCCATTGATCGAATCACCACCACCACCATCCTATTGGTAGCAACGATCTATGAACTTCGTGTTTGATGATAACAAATGTGTGTGAACGGTTTTAACGTGTGTGTTAAGTGTTTCAGGATTGACCAGCTTGCAAATACACAATGGGAGACTTGATCTAAAGGAGGAAGCAATTCAAAAGTATTTGGTTTGATTCTTATTTACTAGAACCCATGCAAAACCCCACCAAATCATCCAAACTCCAAATCCTCCTTTCAATAGGACTTCCTTATGCTGCACACATCCCTAGCCATGGAATCTTATTGGTGAATTGATCCTAGCCCTAGATCAACCCCCTCATGCCGCAATAACCCCCAGGACCCCATATATAAGCTATCATTAGTTGATGAGGGGTAATAACGAAGCCAAGCCGCAATTTTAAGTTGCAAATCCTCAAGAGGGCCGAAAAAAGGGGAACACAGGAGCCACAATTTTTCTAATAAAAATCCCAAGAGCTCTTCACCAAATCAAAAAGCACTCACGCAATTTTCTCCATAAAAAATTCCCAAAGCAACAGCCGCATGCTTCCTTATAAAAAAACCCCAAGAGCACAAGCTGCCGAATCTTTTTTTCTCTTCATGAAAGTTCCAAGAGGCAGCCAAAAACCATCTCATCAATCTCCAAGACCTCTTCACAAAAACCCAAAGGAAAAATCAATTCAGCCGCATTGTTTTTCTCTTAGTTGCCGAATTGTTTTTTTTTGTTCTTTGAAAATCTCAAAGGAAGCCAGCCGAAATCTTTGAAAACTCTTTCTCCCTGCCGCAACTCCCCTCCAATGAGCAAGCATCTTTGCATTGCATGAAAGAGGTAAGTTGTTTTAATATTTAAATCATCTCTATATATCCTTGTTTTTTTGTGTGCAGGTACATGACGCAAGCTTTTTGACTTTTGTTACCCAAAGGAAAAATCAATTCAGCGGCATTATTTTTCTATTAGTTGCCGAATTGTTTTTTGTGTTCTTTGAAAATCTCAAAGGAAGCCAGCCGAAATCTTTGAAAACTCCTTCTCCCTGTCGCAACTCCCCTCCAATCTGCAAGCATCTTTGCATGGCATGAAAGAGGTAAGTTGTTTTAATATTTAAATCATCTCTATATTTCATTGTTTTTTTGTGTGCATGTACAGGACGCAAGCTTTTTGACTTTTGTTTGAGGCAACAAAAATTGAAGGCTGCCGCAATAATTGATTTTTGATGACCCAATCCGCAAGATTTGAACTCAACCCAGCTGCAATTCTTTTGAGTATCAAACATCCAAGAGCAGGCCGCGATCATCTTTGCAAATCCCCGAGAGCAGCTGTTGGGTTTCTTTACAATTCAGACATCCATTAGTCCTGCCTCAACCTAGGAAATTGAGGCCGTGACTTCCAATCTGCAACCAAGGAGCGTTGCTATGATTACAGAGAGGACTACTACATGTCAGACTGCTTCTGACTACGTGCTGAACGACAGAGACACCAACGCCGTCACAACTGAGCGATTCTAAACTTTATATTCTATTATATTTGTGATTTTGGCGTTTTGATCTTTGTAGAACTATTTTATTATCTTTTTGGGGACTTGGCTAGTTGGGACTAGCCAAGAGAGAGCTTTACTATGATTGTTATTGTTTTGGGCACTTTGGTGAGTGCAGGTACTGAGAGCCAGGTGAGTGTAGAGTTGGTGCTCTAGCTACAGGTTGTACCCGTTAACTTTAATAATCTAGTATTGCTTTTGGGGCTAGACATAGGTCGTTGGGACGACCGAACCAGGGTATATCACCTGTGCATACTGTGACTGCTTTATTATACACTGCGTCTGATTGATTGTGCTATAACTGCCTGAGATTTCGTGTGGGTTGCACGAATATTTTTATAAGCCTATTCACTCCCCCTTCTAGGCTTAGGTCCAGATGCAACAAGTGGTATCAGAGCCAGTTTAGAGGATCTAGCCTAGTTGACCATGTCTATGAATATGTCTGATTCTGCTTTTGCTAAGGGTCAGTCTATTTCTCGTCCCCCTAAGTTTAACGGTGTTGATTTTGCTTATTGGAAAACTAGAATGAGGATATACTTAGCTGTTGTTGATTATGATGTGTGGAGCATAATAGAAAAATGATATAAACATCACACTATTAAAATTGAAGATAATGAAATGCTAAAACCAGAAGATACATGGGATGATCATGATAAGAAACGCTTTTATTTAAATAATAAAGCTATGAATGCTCTGATTTGTTCTTTAGATAAAGCTGAGTTTAACGTATATCTCAATGTCAAACTGTGCAGGAAATTTGGCATACTCTGGAGGTGACTTATGAGTGTACATCACAGGTGAAGGAGTCCAGGCTTGTATTGCTCTACACTGAATATGAAAGCTTCCGCATGCTTCCATCAGAGTCAATTAAGGAGATGTTTGTGAGGTTCACAGACATCGTCTACAAATCTACCTCTCTTGGAAAGCCGTACTCGAGTCTGGAGCAAATTAGAAAGATCTTAAGAGCGCTGCCTAGCACCTTTCATCCCAAAATCACAGTTATTCAGGAAGCAAAGGATTTATCGCAGATGAAAGTGGAAGACCTGATAGAGAACCTGATGTCCCATGAGCTAGAGCTATAGATTATTGAACTTAGAGAGAAAGATGAAATCAAGACTTCAAAGGCACTAGCCTTTCAGGCTAAAGAGGATGAAGATGGAGATGAAGAGGAGGCTTTTTTGGTGAGAAGCTTCAAGAAATATATCAGAACAGGCAATGGGAGATCAGAGATGCTAAAAAGGTTTAATCGATCTAACAAGTTTAATTCCGCAAATAAATTTTCTGAGCAGACTACTACTGATCATGTTATATGTTTTAAATGTAAAAAGCAGGGACACTTCATGAAGCAATGCACTCAATCAAAGAACAACGCTGTGGATCAAAAATGAAAATATCTAGTGCTAACATGGGATAAGGACAGCAAGGATGAATCTTAAGAGGAAGTTGTGCACTCCTCCCTTTGCCTGATGGGAGAACTAGATGAGGCAAAATCTCTAACCAAAGCTCAACTTGTGACTACTTTTAAAGAAATGCAAGATGAAATTCAAAGCTTGAAATCAATTGTTGAGTTACTTGAATCCCATGTAGAGAAGTTTAAAAATGCTAACTTTGAACTGCAGCAAGACAACTATAACATGTCATTAGAAGTTGATGAAATAAAAGAAAAGCTTGCTGAATGTAATTCCACAATTAGTTCATTGAAAAAAGGAAAATCTAGCATGCCTGCTGAAACTGAATGTCTTAATTGCTCTATTCTGCTTAAAGATATTAGCATGTTCAAACAAAATATAATTAAGCTAGAAGTTGAAAATGAATTGCTAAATGAGAAAAGTTGTATGCTAATCAATGAAAACAAAGAGCTAGAAAAGAAGATGGTTAATCTGAAAAAGAGTGAGAAAGAGAACAAAAAGGCCTTTACTAGTAAATGTACCATGCTTGTTAATGAGAACATATTTTTAAAAGGGTTAATTGCATAAAAATACCCTCACGTTTGGGCCATTTTCACGTAAATACCCTCAGGTTTATTTTGTGATAAATTGATACCCTGTAACGGAAAATGGGCTGACGGAGTTAAATTGGACCATTTTGCCCCTCTCTCTCACGTTTGTGTAAATACCCTCACGTTTGGGCCATTTTTACGTAAATACCCTGATGTCTCTTCTCTCTCTACCGATTCTCTCCCTCTCTATCTCTACCGATTCTCTCTCTCTCTCTCTCTCTCTCTCTCTCTCTCTCTCTCTCTCTACTGATTCTCTCTCCTCTCTACAAATTCTCTCTCTCTCTCTCTCTATACCGAATCTCTCTCTACAAATTCTCTCTCCCCCAATTCTCTCTCTCTCTACCGATTCTCTCTCTCTCTCTCTACCGATTCTATATATATATATATATATATATATATATATATATCTCTCTCTCTCTCTCTCTCTCTCTCTCTCCCGATTCGCTATATATATATATATATCTCTCTCTCTCTCTACTGATTCTCTCTCCTCTCTCTCACTACAAATTCTCTCTCTCTCTCTCTCTACACCAATTCTCTCTCTATCGATTCTCTCTCTCTTCCCCCAATCCTCTCTCTCTCGGGTGGGATGGTGCATGTGGTGGGTGAGTGGGTGAGTGTGCGTTCATGCGTGGGATGGCCCCTTGCACACACACATGCCCACACCCACACCCCATGCACGCATACACCCACACACAAACCCATGCACCAACCACCCTGATGCGCGTGCACACACCCCTCCATGTACACACACCCTCCCCATGCACACACACCCATGCCCACACCCACACCCCATGCACGCACATACCCACACACAAACCCATACATAAACCCACCACATGGACACACACCCTATGCCCACACCCACCCACCCATGCACACATCCACACATGCACAGACTCACCCACCCCATGCACACACTCACCCACCCATGCACACACACCCTTCCCATGCACGCACGCACGCACACCCCCCATGCACACACACCCCCCCCCCAATGCGCGCGCACACACACCCCACACCCATGCACCCACCAACCCCAATGGACACACACACCCAATTCAGGGTATTAGCTTATAAAAGGCCCAAAGGTGAGAGTTTTAACTTATAAAAGGAACATTCATGGGTAAATTTGTCCAAATTTCTGTCTTTTGAACGGAAAATTTAAAAAGGGTATCAACTTAAAAGCGTCGGAAAACGTTTGGGTATATATTTTGATGAAAATAAACGTCAGGGTATTTACGTAAAAATGGCCCAAACGTGAGGGTATTTTTCTGCAATTTACCCTTTTTAAAATCTAAAATATCTGATCTTGAATTGTCTATTAAAAAATTGGTGTTGGAAAGCATTCATTAGACATTATTCTAGGAAATCAGATACATGTAAATAATATGCGTGATTTGGGCTATGGAAATAAAATTGATGAAAGGCCTAGAATTAATAGAAAGTATCAAAAAGAAACTGGTGTAGGAAGAAGTATATTTGCTAAATGTTATACATGTGGTGGTGTTGGTCATGCTTATTATAATTGCAAGTATAGGAACACCAACATCAAATTTAAGCAAATTTGGGTTCCAAAAATTAAAGTGACTAACACTAGTGGACCTATTTGGATTCCTAGGTCACACGTATCATGCTCTTCTTATGTGTATGTACATGGCACGGATAAGGGACAATGGTGTGAGTGGTACTTAGACTCTGGCTGCTCAAGACACATGACAGGTTATAGCGAAAAGTTCATTAGCCTTGCCAAGCATGAAGGAGGAAGTATTACTTTAGGGGAAAATGGAAAATGCAATTCAGCTGTGAGACAAAGGTGAAGAAGATGCCACACTATGTCATAGACCATTAGCACATGCAAGCATGGGATTGAAAAAGAAGCAGGAAAACAAAAATCTGGTAAGAGGACCATCGCATCAGACATATGAGAATGGTAAGTTGTGCGTGGCATGCACAAAAGGTAAGCAAACTAGATCTACTTTTTCTAGCATTAATAAAGTTGCCACTACACGCATATTGGAATTAGTGCACATGGATTTATTTAGTCTCACAGACATTGCTAGCCTAGGAGGTAAAAAGTATTGTTTAGTATTGGTTGATGATTTCTCTAGATATACGTGAGTTTTACTTCCTAGCCAAAAAATCAGACTCATTTGACAAATTTCAAAGCTTTTGCATACAAGATTCTAATGAAAAAAATTCTTCCATAGTAAAAATTAGAAGCGCCCATGGAGGTGAGTTTGAAAATGCTATTTTTGAAAAAATTTGTCTTGAAAAAGGAATTTTACACGAATTCTCTTCTCCACCTCAACAAAATAGGGTGGTCGAAAGAAAGAATCACACATTAAAAGAGATGGCTAGGAGTATATTAAATGAATATAGTTTGCCTATGTTTTTTTGGGCTGATGCCATTAATACTGCATGTCATGTAAGAGTTATGCTTAGACCTATACTAGCTTAGACCATACTAAATAAAAATTCTTATAAACTATGGCATGGCAACACCCCGAAAGTTTCTTACTTTAGAGTTTTTGGATGCATGCGCTATTTACTAAATTCTGCAGATCAGCTTGACACATTTGAATCTAAATCAGATGAGGGAGTGTTCGTGGGATATTCAATAAGGAGCAGAGCATACATGATTTATAATAAACGCACCCTTGCTATTATTGAATCTATAAATGTTAAATTTGATGAATCTGATATAAATTCTTTGGATTGCAGCAGAACGATGAAGAGAAAAATGTAGAATAACAAAGCATTTCAAGGAATAATGAGGAGCAACCTGAAGAGAAGAGGAAACTGAAACTGGCACATCTGAAATGCAAGATGAAGCAGTTACCAGATGAGAGCTGAGATTCAATCCAAACCACCCATCAGTTTTGATTCTAGGTGAGCCTACGGCAGGTATTCACACATGTTCCTCTTTTAGAGATCTTTGTGCTCTATATATTTATGGTGATTTTATTTCTGAAATTGAGCCTAAGAATATTGAAACTACTTTAGAAGAGGAAAGTTGGGGTTTGGCCATGCAAGATGAATTGAATCAATTTGTTAGAAACAATATTTGGAAACTTGTGCCAAGACCCACTGATTATCCCGTAGTTGGTACTAAATGGGTGTTTAAAAATAAGCATGATGAGTCTGGTAATGTTATTAGAAACAAGGCTAGGTTGGTAACTAAAGGTTATAATCAAATTGAAGGAATTGATGTGGATGAGACTTTTGCACCAGTTGCTAGGCGTGAGTCCATTAGAATCTTGCTTACTTTTGCAAGTTATAAAGGGCTCAAACTGAAACAAATAGATGTATAAAGTGCTTTTCTTAATGGCTACCTAAAAGAAGAGGTATTTGTTGAGCAACTCCCAGGTTTTGAAAGCCATATTTTTCCAAACCATGTTTATAAATTAGAAAAAGCTTTTGTATGGTCTTAAGCAAGCTCCACGAGCTTGGTATGACCGTCTAAGCACATATTTGTTGGAAAATGGTTTTTACAAAGGGGAGTGCTGACAATACATTATTCTTGATGCATGATTCTGATTATTTTCTCATTATGCAAATATATATTGATGATATTATTTATGGTGCTACTAACGATCTTCTATGTCAAAAGTTTGAGAAAGTCATGCAGGATCAGTTTGAGATGAGCCTTATGAGAGAGCTAAAATATTTTTTGGGGTTCCAAGTAAAGCAAGGAAAAAGAAGGCATCTTTTTGTCTCAAACCAAATACATCAAGGAGCTTTTGAAAAAATTTGGGATGGAGAAGTCTAAAGGAATTGGAACACCGATGTGCCCCAACACAAAAATGGACAAGGATGAACAAGGAGTCGCAGTTGACCAAAAGCTATATCGATGTATGATTGGTTCCTTGTTGTACTTGACTGCTTCTAGGCCTAATATAATGTTTGTTGTATGCTTGTGTGCACGCTTTCAATCAAACCCAAAAGAGTCTCATTTAAAATCTATTAAAAGGATCTTTAGGTACCTAATTAGTACACCTACTTTAGGACTTTGGTATCCTTCTAGTGGTAATTTTGATTTGTAGGGTTATTCTGATGATGATTATGCGGAAAGTTTAACTGATAGAAAGAGCACTAGTGGCACTTGTTTTATGATAGGACACTCTTTAGTTTCATGGTCTAGCCGTAAGCAAAATAGTGTTGCATTATCCACTTCTGAAGCAGAGTACATTGCCTTAGGCAGTTGATGTGCTCAAGTATTGTGGATGATACAAACATTATCTGACTACGGACTAGCTCTTAAAAGAGTCCCTCTTAGATGTGATAGCAAAAGTGCCATTGATTTCTCTAATAATCCCGTACACCACTCTCGTACTAAACATATTGACGTAAGACACCATTTTCTTAAAGATAACCTCACTAAAGAGGATGTGTTTGTTGAGTTCGTTCCCACAGAATCACAACTTGCAGACATATTCACCAAACCTTTTGTTGAGGCTCGCTTTTGTCATCTTCGTCTTGAGCTTGATATTTTTGATAAAAATTAGTACGAGATTTCATGCTTTCTAGTGTGCTTGAACTTTTTTCTTGTTTGTGTACTAGTAGTTGCATTGTTATGTGTGCATGATTTTCTTTGTTTTGTGTGATAGCATTTCATGTTTGCTTTAGTACTTCATGTATAAGAACAAAAACAAAAAAACTGAAAAATATAAAAAAATGGTACTTAAATGTGTATCTTTTTCTTTGAGTCATTAACAGAAGTCTCCATGAATGATTTTCATATCTATGTAAATATTGGTGTATTATTGCTTTTGATACATGCGAATGTTCATCTTTCTAAATATTCATAGCATGTTCAATGACTGAAAATAACTTGATTTCTACACATACTATTTCACTTCCACATGTATTATTATTGTTGCAAATTTAGAGATATCGTTTATAAAGTATGGAAAGTGAATGTAGGAGGAAAACTTAACTGAAAATCAAAGGGATATGATATACCTTTCCATGGATATTGTTACGAGGTGGAACTCGCGTACAATGAATTTGTATTATGGGGAACCAAGGGCACGGTGGTTATATGGAAATGAGGGGTTAGGTAGGCTGTTTTACAAGTGATTAGTGAGGTGAAGAAGTCGGGTCCGTCGCCGATGATGCCCACGGGGTCGAATCTCGTTGGAAGTAGCTAGGGAAGGTTGGATGGCAGGGGACTGAAGCTGACTCCGGTCCAGGGGCGAGCTCTCCTGCAGCACGTGCAACTCGTCAGAAGGGCTGGGTTGGGGTTCAACCCTTAGCCCCTCCGATGCCTAAGTCAGTGATAGGGCTCAAAAAAGGGGGGCTAGACACGCCGGTCGGACTCTCTGTGTATCCGCCGCCCGTGACGAGCTTTAGGTGGGAGAGCAAAGATATGGAAGACCTTAGCTCTCGTGTGTGAATAACAGAATAATGGGGGAATTCTTCAACCCCCCATCCGTAAGAGGAATGGGGGTATTTATACCTGACGGGTGATGACTAGGCGTGCTGAGCTGGCGCGTGTGTCAGCGGAAGCTCCAGACAATGGCGTCGGGACTCGGGTTACCAGGCCTGCTTTCGTCAGGCGGCGCGACGGCCGGGGGGGAGCTTTTGTCGGGGTGTCAGGGCCGAAAGCATTAATTGTCAGATGGCTCAGCCGCCAGGGGGTGCTTTATCAGACGGTCGGGTGACGTATGTGTCAGCCGTGTCCTTATCCTTGGCCGTTTGTCGCTAGCGACGAGCTAAAGGCCGGGCGGTGTCACCCTAGGCGTCGTGGTTCACGGGGGTCGGGCGGGCCGTCCCGCTTGGCCTAGGGGCACGGCCCGCTGGTGCGGAGGGATACGTCCACGCCGGTCAGCAGGCCTGGCCTAGCTGCCCCGGCGTCACCAAGCGCGCTACCTCGGCGGGTCGGGCGGCTGCGGTCGTTCGTCCCGGCCGAATGCGGTTGTTCGCCCCGGCCGGCTGCGGCTGTTCGCCTCGACCGGTTCGGGGAACGCCGCCAGGCGCACCTGTCTCCATGATGCCCCGGACTTTCGGGGCGGCGGCCCCTTTGTGACAGGGCGAGTTAATGGGATATGTTAGCGGATCCGGGCGGGAGCCGGGCTCCCACGATCTTTAGGTCGTAACAATTGCCCTCGGCATTCGAGTGCGAAGCGGAAGCCCGGTTCGGCTCGGATGGCGTAACGTTACCGTGATACTACCTTTTACTTGGGATTCGGACCTGGATCTCGGCTCCGGGGGGTGACGCCGGCCCCGCGGGATGTGTCCCGCTATAGCGGGGTCACGAAGTCTCTCCCTGACTCTGAGCTAAGTGGGGCGTTGTTCGAAAAAAGGAAAAAAAGAAGAAAGAAAGAAAAAAAACGAAAAAGGGAAAGTATTATGCACCAATCTTTATCGGAAATCTCGGCGATATTTACAAGACTTAGGAGAAGATGTGTGGGACGGAGTGTGGTCCACATTTGTTGTTCGTTTTGCCAGGAGGAGCAGATCCCTGCGTCAGGGCGGTCTTCCCGTATGTCGATTACTGAATTCCTACCGTCGCTGTCCAAGGGCGAGCCGAGGAGCCAACCCACGGTCGCAGGAGGGGGTCCTCTCCTTTTCTCCTTCTTTGCTTCCTCGCGTTTTGCCTTGCTGTCGCCGTGCTGGGGGGGTTGCGCGGCCTCGCCGGGGACCCCGCAGACCGAGGGGGAACTCCTGGGTGGCTGAGGATGAGGTGGCGGTGGTGGCGCCGCTGGGCGAGCCGTTGAGGGGTCTTCCCTCCCCCGACACCCTGTGGGGATCGCAGAAGGTGGCGGCGTTAATTAGGGTGTTGCGGCCCGCGGCCAGCTATCTGGACCCGCCTTTTGATACAGTAACAAGCAGGAGGAAAGCTGGCGGGCGGTGCCTCCCATGTGTAAGGGGAATATCCAGTTGGAGGTGGTGGGGCATTTGGGGCCGTTTTGTGCCCGGAGTGAGGGTATGGGAATCCCCTGCATCTCTCTTTTTTTCCTTTTCCCTGGCCTATGGACGGGGGGTATTTATAGCGAGGTTCTGCAGAAGGGTTTCTCTTGAGTAATGCGGGGGATTAGCATTTCTAAGGGGCTCCGCGGAATCACGTGCTTTGGGAATCGCTTTTTCCCGGCGGTATCCGGCACTATGGCCTCTCGGGGATCGTGTTACTACTGACGGCCTGTCGACCGAGGGGCCTTTCGTTATGGTGAGTCGCATCGCGGCACTGTTCTGACGAGACAGGGCACTGCCTTTTCAGTATTGGGCGCGTACTTCGCGGCCTCTGCCTCGGGACCGGTCCATTCCGGGTCGTGTTGTTTTGGCATCTTGCGGGGGTTACGCAATTACCAATCATGCCCCCAACATTCCCGTGTCCGAGATCGCGAGGTCTGGGGGAAGGGGATGTTGTAGGCTTGTGTTGCTTTTAGGCGGGGTGGGGGGTCGGCGGAGTGGTTAGCGGCGATTCACGCTATCCTATCGTTATTTGATCTCGGGTCGACCCTGTTACGCGGGGCGGGTTTCAGTGCCTCTTTTTCCCCCTGGAGGGAAAGGTGTCGGTGACTTTTAGTGAGCGGGGCTCGTGCTGTAGGCGTTGATTTCCCGGAAGTCCTATGCCAGTTAGGAACGAAGGGTGTAGTGCGTCGCTAACCCAGAGCTTGGCGGGGGGATGGCTATCCGCTATGGTGTTCTCCGAAAAATCTGAGCGTATAAAGAACATTTTATTTAGGTTTGTAAAGGCTGATTTACAGCTTGTACAGGAGTTCTTAGTTTATCGCCCGTTGTGGGGTCCGACCCGGCTGGGGGGGCCATAGAACTGTCCTCGCCCGTGGTTTAATGACCTCCGGATCGGGTTGTCGTTGTGGGCCGGGTGGGCCCTTCGTAACTTGAATTGAGCCCGGCGTGGAGGAGAATGGCCGCCTTCCGTGCTGAAGTGTTGCAAGGTCTCTTTGGCGATCGTGCCACCTTCCCTCCGTTGCTTCGTCATCTCTCTCCGCGGAAAGGGTTTTCCTCGGTCCGGAAGGGGCGCCGAGGAGGGAAGCCGTCTTGCTGCGGCTTGCTCCTTGGGGAGGTTCCTGAGCATAGGGCCATCCCCCGCCGCCCTGTGTCTTGCTGCTTCGGTTTGAGAGTGGGGTTCGGCGCCCGATGGTGCATGGGCGAGCTGACATGCCAGGACTCGCCGTTTGGGCTTGTCGGGGATGCAGCCTTTCCGCGGTCCTCGGTCGGAGGTTGAGGGCGGGGAGGTACCGTCCGGCTGGCGCTGGGGGCTTTCGCCCGCCCAGTCGGCTTTGAACGGATGCCATTCTTTCTCCGACTCGTCCTTGCTCAGGGGACGGAGGCGTGAAAGGTGGATTTCCCTTGTGTAAGTGGAATATCCGGTTGACGATCCGTATGTAAGTGGAATATCCGGTTGACAGTACTGGAGATGCAGGCATCGCTGCCCTGGGCGGCGGGAACCATTGATGGCCAGTGACCTCTCTTTTGTTAGGGCGTCGTATCTCGACCCGTTTCCCGGTGGGTGGGGGGATCAAGTGGCGGTTTCTCATGTCTGCCGGTTCTCTTATTTTCTGGAGGAGTGGCGTCTTTATAGGGAGATCTCGCTGACGGTTTCTCCCCTAGTTATTGCGACGAGTTGGAACCATTAATAGGCTCCTCGAATTCATGCCCGTAGGAAACCGTCTTTGCCAGGTGGCTCTCACGGGTCCTCTTTTGGAGCGAATTATTAATGGTGGCGTGTTTCTCGAGTGGCCTTTCGTTTCGTCGAGTCACATCGGGGCCGCCTACTCGGGAATAGGCGTCGTTTCGTCCCGGTGCGCGTGCCCCTGTTTTTAATTTTCCGAGGTCCACGGGCCCGGGCCCCTGGGTGGCTAGGGTTGGCCCTGCCCCAGAGGTCTGGAGGGGGGGCGGGCGCGTGGCCCGGCCCGTGCCCTTCTCTGGTTTGGGTGGCTAGGGTTGGCCCTGCCCCAGAGGTCTGGAGGGGGGGGCGGGCGCGTGGCCCGGCCCGTGCCCTTCTCTGGTTTGGGTGGCTAGGGTTGGCCCTGCCCCAGAGGTCTGGAGGGGGGGAGCGGGCGCGTAGCCCGGCCCGTGCCCTTCTCTGGTTTGGGTGACTAGGGTTGGCCCTGCCCCAGAGGTCTGGAGGGGGGGCGCGGGCGCGTAGCCCGGCCCGTGCCCTCCTCTGGTTTGGGTGGCTAGGGTTGGCCCTGCCCCAGAGGTCTGGAGGGGGGGAGCGGGCGCGTAGCCCGGCCCGTGCCCTCCTCTGGTTTGGGTGGCTAGGGTTGGCCCTGCCCCAGAGGTCTGGATGGGGGGAGCGGGCGCGTGGCCCGGCCCGTGCCCACCTCTGGTTTGGGTGGCTAGGGTTGGCCCTGCCCCAGAGGTCTTGAGGGGGGGAGCGGGCGCGTAGCCCGGCCCGTGCCCTTCTCTGGTTTGGGTGGCTAGGGTTGGCCCTGCCCCAGAGGTCTGGAGGGGGGGAGCGGGCGCGTAGCCCGACCCGTGCCCTTCTCTGGTTTGGGTGGCTAGGGTTGGCCCTGCCCCAGAGGTCTGGAGGGGGGGAGCGGGCGCGTGGCCCGGCCCGTGCCCTTCTCTGGTTTGGGTGGCTAGGGTTGGCCCTGCCCCAGAGGTCTGGAGGGGGGGAGCGGGCGCGTAGCCCGGCCCGTGCCCTTCTCTGGTTTGGGTGGCTAGGGTTGGCCCTGCCCCAGAGGTCTTGAGGGGGGGAGCGGGCGCGTAGCCCGGCCCGTGCCCACCTCTGGTTTGGGTGGCTAGGGTTGGCCCTGCCCCAGAGGTCTGGAGGGGGGGAGCGGGCGCGTAGCCCGGCCCGTGCCCTTCTCTGGTTTGGGTGGCTAGGGTTGGCCCTGCCCCAGAGGTCTGGAGGGGGGGAGCGGGCGCGTGGCCCGGCCCGTGCCCTTCTCTGGTTTGGGTGGCTAGGGTTGGCCCTGCCCCAGAGGTCTGGAGGGGGGGAGCGGGCGCGTGGCCCGGCCCGTGCCCTTCTCTGGTTTGGGTGGCTAGGGTTGGCCCTGCCCCAGAGGTCTTGAGGGGGGGGAGCGGGCGCGTAGCCCGGCCCGTGCCCTTCTCTGGTTTGGGTGGCTAGGGTTGGCCCTGCCCCAGGGGAGCGGGCGCGTAGCCCGGCCCGTGCCCTTCTCTGGTTTGGGTGGCTAGGGTTGGCCCTGCCCCAGAGGTCTGGAGGGGGGGAGCGGGCGCGTGGCCCGGCCCGTGCCCTTCTCTGGTTTGGGTGGCTAGGGTTGGCCCTGCCCCAGAGGTCTGGAGGGGGGGAGCGGGCGCGTAGCCCGGCCCGTGCCCTTCTCTGGTTTGGGTGGCTAGGGTTGGCCCTGCCCCAGAGGTCTGGAGGGGGGGAGCGGGCGCGTAGCCCGGCCCGTGCCCTTCTCTGGTTTGGGTGGCTAGGGTTGGCCCTGCCCCAGAGGTCTGGAGGGGGGGAGCGGGCGCGTAGCCCGGCCCGTGCCCTTCTCTGGTTTGGGTGGCTAGGGTTGGCCCTGCCCCAGAGGTTCGGAGTTTTGTCGAAACTGCAAAACTTGTGCAAGAATAACCATATTGGGAAGAACGGATGGATATGTACACTGCGTATAAGAAAAGGAAAACTCACAACTATTGGTAGAATTTTAGCAGATGTTTTGCGTTCCAAGGGTGGGCCAGTTCGCTCCCTTCGGGGGTAGCCAGGATGTACGTGGCCGGCCCGACAATGTCGATGACCGTGTAGGGTCCTTCCCAGTTAGCGGCCAGCTTCCCCCGCTTTGCAGTCTCGGGGCGGAAGGTGGCATCTCGGAGGACCAAATCGCCGATCCGGAAGGTCCGCGTTTTCACCCGGGAGTCGTAATACCGTGCCATCCTTTGGCTGTGCTTGACGAGGCTAGTCCAGGCCCGGTCTCGCACCTCGTCTATCAACTCCAAACTGAGACCGAGTCCTTCCCCGTTGGCTTCTTCGTCGAAGAGCTTTAGCCGGAGTGTCTCCTCGCCGATTTCCACGGGAACGACCGCCTCCGACCCGTATGCTAGCACGAAGGGGCTTTCCCCAGTCGAGGCCTTGTGGGTGGTACGATAAGACCACAGGATCCCCGGCAGCTCGTCGACCCAAGCCCCCAGAGCGGCGTCCACCTTCTTCTTCATCGGGTTCAGGATACATTTATTCGCGGCCTCCGCCATTCCGTTGCACTGTGGGTGGGCGACTGACGCGAATTGGAGTTTGATTCCCCAGCCTGAGCAAAAGTCGCGGAAGCCCTCGCAATCGAACTGCTTTCCGTTATCCGTGACGATGGAGCGGGGAATCCCGAAACGGCATATGATGGATTGCCAGATGAAGCCCTTCATGTCCGTCCACGCGATTCGCGCCAGCGGCTCTGCTTCGATCCATTTTGTGAAGTAATCCACGGCGACGACTAGGTATTTCCTTCCCCCGGAGGCCTTCGGGAATGGCCCCAGGATGTCGAGCCCCCACTTGGCGAAGGGGATCGGGCTCAAGATGGGCATTAGGTTGGCCGGGGGTGCAGTCGTCCGCCGACAGAACTTCTGGCATGCCTCGCACTTCTTGACGTATTGTACCGCATCCCGGATCATCGTCGGCCAGTAGTATCCTTGGCGCATTACTTTGTGGGCGATGGTGCGCCCGCCATGGTGGTTTCCGCAAAAGCCCTCATGCACCTCACGGATGATTTGCTCAGCCCGCTCCGGGCCCAAGCATTTCAGGTAGGGCAGGACGTCGAAATTGGCTCGACGGCGGCGGTACAGCACTCCGTCGAGAAGTACGAATGAAAGGGCCCGCCTTTCCACCTGTTTTGCCAGCATCCGTTCCTCGGGTAGCTCGCCCGTCTCTAGGTACTTCATTATGGGGGTCATCCACGACGTCCTCGTGCCCGCGCACATCAGTTCTCCCTCGTCGATGGTTGGCGTCGCCAGGCTTTCCACGTAGATTGCCTTCCCGATCTCGGCCGCCGAGGAGGAAGCCAACTTAGACAGGGCATCTGCGCGGAGGTTGCTGGAGCGGGGTAGGTGTTGGACGTCCGCTTTCTTGAACCTTCGGAGTTCGATCTGAATGCGATTTAGGTATCGCTTCATTGTTTCCTCTCGGGCTTCGAAGCCCCCCAGGATCTGTTGGATGACGAGGCGGGAGTCACTCAGGAGCAACACGTTCGTCGCCCCCACCGCCCTAGCGAGCTTTAACCCGTTAACCGCTGCTTCGTATTCCGCGACATTGTTGGTGGCCGGGAAGCTGAAGCGCAGGGCGTACTCCAGCGAGCATCCATCCGGGGTTTGAATGACTATACCTGCCCCTGTCCCTGAGCCTGTTGCGGAGCCGTCGACGTGGATGGTCCATAAGTCGCCCGCTGTCGTCGGGGAGGGTGCTGAGGGTTCACCCACCTCGACCCTCCGTGAGGACGTGGTCACCGATGGGAGCTCCGTCCGGTCCCCCGGCGGGATCTCCGTTGTGCATTCCACCACGAAGTCGGCCAGCGCTTGGGCCTTGATTGCCGTCCGGGTTTTGTATGTTATGTCGAACTCGCTGAGCTCGACACTCCAATTGAGCATCCTCCCCGACCGCTCCAGCCTTTTCAGGTTCTTTTCGAGGGGCATGTCGGTGTGGACGATTATGGGGTGGGCCTGGAAGTAGGGTCGGAGCTTCCGGGCCGTGGTGACTAGGCAGTAGGCGGCTTTCTCGATAGGGCTGTAACGAGTCTCCGCCTCCCGGAGGATCCGGCTGGCATAGTAAACGGGGCGTTGCACTCCTCCTTCCTCCTTGATCAGGACGGAGCTAATGGCCCCCTCGGTGGTCGCCAGGTACAATCCCAGGGGTTCGCCCTCCCCCGGCCGCGCGAGGAGCGGTGGGCTCTGTAGGTATGCTCTCAGCTCCGCGAACGCCCGGGCACAGTCGTCATCCCACGGGATCACCTTCCTTTGATCTTTAGCTTCGCCCAAGGCTGTGCGCAAGACCCTGAAGAAAGGGAGCGATTTCTCCGCCGATTTCGACAGGAATCGCCCCAAAGCTGCGATCCGGCCGTTCAGTCGCTGCAAGTCCCGGATCGTCCGGGGCTCCGTCATATCGATGAGGACCGCCACCTTGTCGGGGTTCACCTCGATTCCCCGCTTCGTTATCATGAAGCCCAGGAATTTTCCCGATTGCACGCCAAAGATACACTTCGCGGGGTTTAGCCTCAGGTTGTACTGGCGGACCCTCTGGAAGGTTTCCTGCAGGTCTGTGAGGTGGTCGGGAGCCCTTCCGCTCTTTACCAGCATGTCGTCGATGTAGACCTCCAGGTTTCGCCCCACTTGAGGGCCGAATATTCGGTCAACCATTCGTTGATAGGTCGCCCCGGCATTCTTCAGTCCGAAGGGCATCTTGGTGTAACAGAAGGTGCCTTTATCAGTGACAAACGAGGTCTTCTCCTCATCTTCCTCCGCCATCGGTATCTGGTTGTATCCCGAGAAGGCGTCCATGAAGCTCAACAACTCATAGCCGGACGCCTGGTCCACCAAGTGGTCGATTCGGGGTAGAGGGAAGCTGTCCTTCGGGCATACCTTGTTGAGGTCGGTGAAGTCAACGCACATGCGCCACTTCCCACTGGGCTTCTTCACCAGAACGACGTTGGCGAGCCAGTCGGGGTAGTCCACCGGCCGAACAAATTTGGCCTCGAGGAGTCGCTCTACTTCTTCCTCGGACGCCTTCTTCTTTTCACCCCCTGCACTTCTCTTCTTCTGTCGAACAGGTCGGGCTTCCGGGTCCGCATTCAACCTGTGGGAGATTACTCTCGGGTCCACCCCGGGCATGTCTGCGGGTGACCACGCGAATATGTCCGCGTTTTCTCGGAGCAAGGCAACGAGGGCCGTCTTCAATGCGGACGGGAGTTTCGTCCCGATGGAGACGGTTTTTTCCTCGTCTGAGGCCACTGGGACCTCCTCCACTTCCTCCGCCGGGGTCGGCCGCTGGTCGCAGAAGTCCTCCCTCTCGTCAGGGACGAGAGCCGTCAGGGGCCGCCTCGGGCTCCTGGGCAGGGGTGGCGCCTGGCTGTGGTCACCGGGCACCTCCCGTCCTCCCCGCACCTGTCCCACCCCCCGCGGAGTCCGGAACTTCATCGTCTGATGTTGCAGGCTGGGGAGCGCCTCGATGGCCGTCATATATGGACGCCATATGATTCCGTTATACGCCGAGGCGACGTTGACGACGACAAATTGCGCTTCCCTGGTGACGACCATCGGTTCCTCCCCCAGGGTCATGGGTAAGGTGATCGTTCCCTCGGTGGGGATCGCGTGGCCGGTGAAGCCGGCGACGGGGCCCACACAGGGCTCTAAGTCTGCGCGGCCCCACCCCATCTTCTCGACCGTCGTCAGGAACAGGATGTCACAGGAGCTACCGGTGTCAATCAGGAGCCGGCCGACGTCCATCGCCCCAATCCGAGCCTCGATGACGAGGGCGTCACTGCTCTGGCTCCATGCCTTCTGACCGTCCTCCCCGGTAAAGGTGATCGGGGGTCGGGGTATCTTCCTTCGCTTCGGTCGGTGGCCGGCGCCTGCCATCATCACCGGTCGGGCCTCGGCTTCCAGGATTGCGGGCGCCCGTCCCACCGAGGTTGGGCCTCCAGTTACCATCTCGATTCGCATGACTGCCTTCGGGGGGCGGGGCTCCTCCTTATCGCGGTCCATCAGCGGACCCCGTCCCCCCTCCTCCGGGGGGTCCCTCTCTCCTGTCGCCACCCGTCTTCCCGCGACAAAGTTCCCCAGGTGACCCGCCTGGATTAGTCGTTCGATCTCTCTTTTAAGGGAGTAACAATGGTCGGTGTCGTGACCGTGGTCCCGGGGATAACGACAGTATCTCTGGGGGTCCCTCCTCGCCGGGTCCGTCCTCATCTCCCGGGGGGGCTCCGACAGTAACCCGGCCCTTGTCGCCGCGGCCAGCACCTCCATCATGGGGGCATTGAGTCGCGTATATTGCGCCGGTGGGGGGTCCTCCTGTCTTGGGATGACTCCGGGGGGCCTCCGCGCCGGGGCGAACTCGCGCGCCGGGCCAAGCCGATCTCGTGGGCGAGGCTCGGGCGGCTCCCGCCGCGGTAGGGCCATCTGATCGCGGCCTCGGCCCCTCTCTTCCCGCCTCGGCCGAGGGTGCAGCCGGGGTCCGTCCTGGGATGGTTTCGCTGGGGGGGGTATACGACCTTTGCACCGAGGGTCTCTTCGGCCAATGCGTGCCTTTCCGCCATTGCCACCAGCGCTTCGTAGTCGGCCGGCGGGTCCCGGAGCAGGGATTTGTGGAGGCTCCGAGTCCGTAACCCCGCCTTGAAGGCCAGCATTAGCACCTCATCGCCGCATGTCACCACCGCCCGCCTTTCTTCCTGAAAGCGGCGGAGGTATCTTCCCGTTCTCTCCCCTTCTCCTTGGACTATCGTGCAGAGATAGTCCAAAGGCTTCTTCTTTGTCCGCCCGGCCCGGAACTCTTGGTAGAACTTGTGTGACAGCTCGCCAAAGCTCCCGACGGATCTCGCGGGCAAGCCGAAGTACCAGTCCAGCGCGGCGTCCCTCAGGCTTTGGGAAAAATGCCGGCATAGGAACGCCTCGTCCACATCCTGCGCCTCCATCGCCCCTCGGTATTGTTGCACGTGCGTGAGGGGGTCGCCTCTCCCGTTGTATGTGGCCAAGAGGGGGGGGTTTGAACCTTTTGGGCCTTGGGGCGGACGTGATCCACCGTGCGAGCGGCGTGGCCTCCTCCGGATAGGTAGGGCGATCCGGGGCCTCCCCCCTCCGCCATTCGGGGGTCCGGCTCCGATCGCGCCACGGCCGACCACGGTCCCCCGCCTCCGGGGAGTAGCCCGACGATCGTCTGACAGGGCTCCTCTCCTGGGCCGAGGACTCGACGGGTTGTGGGCTACGGCTCTCCCAGCGCCAGCGCCTCCCGGCTAACTCTCCTCGGGCCTCCATCCGTTCCTGATTCTCGCGGAGGAGCCTTTCGCGCTCGGCGGTGAGGAAGCGTAGCTGTCGACAAACGGCTTCCTCGTGCAGGGTATCGGAGGGGTGGTGCTGGTGATGCGAGTCGCCTTCTCCATGCGGGGACCTGTTCAGCAACGGGTCCCGTCCGCCCCCGGGCCGCCGGCCCGTCGCCGTCTCTTCAAAGACCTCTTGGTTACTTCTGTTTTCTCTCCTCAGCCTCTCGCGTTCCGCGACAATGAAGCGGAGTTGGTGGCGGGCGGCCTCCTCTTCCTGGTAGGCCCTCCGGGCGGTCTCGGCCGCCTCGTCCACACGCCTTTGCGCCGCGGCCGCCTCCCCTAGGCGCTTCCACCGCTGCGCAACTTCCATCTCCTCTTCCATGAGCCTCTGCTGGGCCGCAATCTCCTCAGCGAGCCCCCCGTTTTCTCCCTCCTCCTCGAACTGAAGGTGGAGGTTCCGCCTCACGTTCTGGGGCTCCAAGGGGCCGGGCGGTGGCCCCGTTCCGGTTGTCTGGTAGCCTCCGCCGGCCTGAGTAATGGCCTCGAAGCTTTTCAGGACGACGCGGGATGAAGTAGGTTCAGTTTCGGTGCGCACGCCCGGAAGGGCGTCGGACGCCGGGGTGATTTGTAGAGAGAGCGGCTCCTGATCCACGGGATCCTTGCCGTGTTCAGGGTTCCGCGAAATTGGCATGGAGTCTAACATGGGTGTGACCCTTCGTTCCCACAGACGGCGCCAATTGTTACGAGGTGGAACTCGCGTACAATGAATTTGTATTATGGGGAACCAAGGGCACGGTGGTTATATGGAAATGAGGGGTTAGGTAGGCTGTTTTACAAGTGATTAGTGAGGTGAAGAAGTCAAGTCCGTCGCCGATGATGCCCACGGGGTCGAATCTCGCTGGAAGTAGCTAGGGAAGGTTGGATGGCAGGGGACTGAAGCTGACTCCGGTCCAGGGGCGAGCTCTCCTGCAGCACGGGCAACTCGTCAGAAGGGCTGGGTTGGGGTTCAACCCTTAGCCCCTCCGATGCCTAAGTCAGTGATAGGGCTCAAAAAAGGGGGGCTAGACACGCCGGTTGGACTCTCTGTGTATCCGCAGCCCGTGACGAGCTTTAGGTGGGAGAGCAAAGATATGGAAGACCTTAGCTCTCGTGTGTGAATAACAGAATAATGGGGGAATTCTTCAACCCCCCATCCGTAAGAGGAATGGGGGTATTTATACCTGACGGGTGATGACTAGGCGTGCTGAGCTGGCGCGTGTGTCAGCGGAAGCTCCAGACAAGGGCGTCGGGACTCGGGTTACCAGGCCTGCTTTCGTCAGGCGGCGCGACGGCCGGGGGGGAGCTTTTGTCGGGGTGTCAGGGCCGAAAGCATTAATTGTCAGATGGCTCAGCCGCCAGGGGGTGCTTTGTCAGACGGTCGGGTGACGTATGTGTCAGCCGTGTCCTTATCCTTGGCCGTTTGTCGCTAGCGACGAGCTAAAGGCCGGGCGGTGTCACCCTAGGCGTCGTGGTTCGCGGGGGTCGGGCGGGCCGTCCCGCTTGGCCTAGGGGCACGGCCCGCTGGTGCGGAGGGATACGTCCACGCCGGTCAGCAGGCCTGGCCTAGCTGCCCCGGCGTCACCAAGCGCGCTACCTCGGCGGGTCGGGCGGCTGTGGTCGTTCGTCCCGGCCGAATGCGGTTGTTCGCCCCGGCCGGCTGCGGCTGTTCGCCTCGACCGGTTCGGGGAACGCCGCCAGGCGCACCTGTCTCCATGATGCCCCGGACTTTCGGGGCGGCGGCCCCTTTGTGACAGGGCGAGTTAATGGGATATGTTAGCGGATCCAGGCGGGAGCCGGGCTCCCACGATCTTTAGGTCGTAACAGATACAAATTGAGCATTAAAACAAAAATGATACTACAAGCATAAAAATGAAAAAGAAGGTTAATTGCTCCGTATGAAAAATGGATACAATCCTCGGCAACGGTATTACCCACGAGTATCCAACATAAGCTTTATGGGTAAACTTTAGCATTGGTGTATTTACTCGTCAAGCAATGTCACCCCCACATCTAAGAGTCCTTATAGACTATGTTTTGGGGGTGTGGTATCTTGAACTCATTTTTAATGAGATGAGAAAAATCAATCCTAGGTGATAGAATGTTATATGGAAAATGTGGATTGGTTCTGGTTGAATTTCCTAAATGATTCTCCTTATGTGCTTCAATTTTAATCATCACACTTACACGTTGGTGTTGAAGTCTTCGTTTGCTTAACATCATTAGATTTGCCTTGATTATTCTATGGTAGTATACATGCAGTTGTTGGTAATGGTTAATAACGCTCTCTTTTTTGCATGTTATATGTTATTGACTTCGTGTTTCAACTTTTGATGATAACAAAGGGGGAGAAAAATTGGAAAGATTTGGTACTATAAATTGGTATTGTGTGCTCTAACTTGGTATTTGGTACTATGAATTGGTATTTGATATTAATGCTCATGAGAATCTGAATGCTTAATTAAGGGGGAGCATGAATATAGTGGGGAGCATGCATATTGTTAACTTTGCACATCATTGTTTGCACATCATAATATCTCATTGCATGTCACCCTCTATCATCACTCTTTCACACACACACTATTTAGAAATTTATTGCTCAAATCTTGTACTTAGTTTGTCATCATCAAAAGGGAGAGATTGTTGGTAGCAATGATCTATGAACTTCGTGTTTGATGATAACAAATATGTGTGAACGGTTTAACGTGTGTGTTTAAGTGTTTCAGGATTGACTAGCTTGCAAATACACAATGGGAGACTTGATCTAAAGGAGGAAGCAATTCAAAAGTATTTGGTTTGATTCTTATTCACTAGAACCCATGCAAACCCCCACCAATTCATTCAAACTGCAAATCCTCCTTTCAATAGGACTTTCCTATGCCGCACACATCCCTAGCCATGGAATCATATTGGTGAATTGATCCTAGCCCTAGATCAACCCCCTCATGCCGCAATAACCCCCAGGCCACCATATATAAGCTATCAATAGTTGAGGAGGGGTAATAATGAAGCCAAGCCGCAATTTTAAGTTGCAAATCCTCAAGAGGGCCGAAAAAAGGGGAACACATGAGCCGCAATTTTTCCAATAAAAATCCCAAGAGCTCTTCACCAAATCAAAAAGCACTCACGCAATTTTCTCCATAAAAAATTCCCAAAGCAACAGCCGCATGTTTCCTTCTAAAAAAACCCCAAGAGCACAAGCTGCCGAATCTTTTTATTCTCTTCATGAAAGTTCCAAGAGGCAGCCAAAAACCATCTCATCAATCTCCAAGACCTCTTCATAAAAACCCAAAGGAAAAATCAATTCAGCCGCATTGTTTTTCTCTTAGTTGCCGAATTGTTTTTTTTTTGTTCTTTGAAAATCTCAAAGGAAGCCAGCCGAAATCTTTGAAAACTTTCTCCCTGCCGTAACTTGTCACGCCCCGTTCTCCAGGATACCCGGCATTAATTTTTTTTTCCAAATATCCTGAAGAGTGTGGATGATGAGAAAGGAAAAGGGAGAGAAAGAAGAAACTGAGTATGCATGCCACTGCGCACATGCTGGGATAGTACAAGTGAAGCTCCACTATAATATCAAACAACTCATAATAACATAGAACAACAACACATTTTATATAACAAGTTTCATTTATATACATAACCCAAATACATCATTACACATACACCAACACTCTCCACCTCCCAAGACAACCAAGTCACTCTACCAGCTACAGTTCGCACCGAGTACTACCCCTGAAACACAACTCCAAGTCACCTCCAACCATGCTGACCCTGCTACCTGGAAAATAGGGAGGAGCACGTCAATGCATGCCCCAGTAGGAACCAACTTGAATTTGGAACACCGTTCTAAAGTTATTAATCCACAAGCAAAGGCAAGGGAAGCAAACTAAGTAACGTATTGAAAAGTAATTGGCTAGGTAAGTGGATCATACCTGCGGTCCAATGTCGAGCTGCTGCAAGAAAAGGGTTAGCACGAATAATAATAATAATAATAATAATAATAATAATAATAATAACACAAGTGTTCAGGCAACCATCATCTACTAAGATAAGTGCAAGTGCATGAGGCATGATACAGAGTCACAAAGAAAAAGGCAAAGGGAAGGGGAAGTGTTGCCAGTAGAAGGAGTAACACGCAAATTCTTATTTTTATTATTTTATAATTGAATTAATTGGAACTTGGGTAAACTGTGTGATACCAGGACCTGGACCTCACCCCAAATTTGGGGTGATATAGCACACGGCGCAGTGGACACGGGCACTGTATAACACCGGGCCTCTCAGCTCCCCCGTCCCTGGCAGGAGTGAGGATCTCCACATAATAACACAACCTCCGTATGTCCCCTCCACTCCCGGTAAAGGCGAGTGGGTGTAAATATCCCCTTCACTCCCAGTAAAGGCGAGTGTGTATAAATATCATATATCACATAATCATTCCCCAACTTCTCAGTCCAGGCCTCATATCCACAATTTACTCAAATCCCACCTAAAACCCGGGTTTTGTTAACTCACCCTCATTAAAGAGGACTGAAACATTCAAGAGTTTCATTTTATCATTTTAGTAATGAAGGAGTCATGTTGCATGGCGTCACGTACCACATTCGTACCAACGTGGGTCATGCACCTAAGTGTCATACCCTCCATCATAGCCATATCAACCCATCATCACATCACATAAGGTACCATGCATGACATGCTCTCAACATCACATGTTTATATCAAATCTCATATCTTAACCATAGAATTGAGTATTACACACATTTCTGGTATTTGCCTTCACTTAGGCATTTTTACAAATACATGGTAGGCATCATGTTCCACATATCAATCACTTCAGCAATTTATTAGTATATCACAACCAATCAACCTCCCTTTAGGTAATAACAACAATCATGAACAGTAGGAGTATAAATGGCAATATTACACAATTCATATCACCATGCAAAAGCTACAGCTTGCAGGAAACGTACATGCTGTCATAAAGAGTGGCTGATATCATCCATTTATATACAGAATTTAGCAAAACTTCCTGAATGAAACTTGTAGATATGATAGTTATGGATTCACAGATAAATTTTCAGCCAAAAATATTAAGTGGGTGAATTATGGTGAATTATTTGGTGAAGTGTGTCAAATCTGTTTTTCAGACAGATTTCAGTGTCTGTATTAAAAGCCAATTTTGGGCATAATGCAGCCAGAAATTCAACATATAAGGACTTGTTAACTTTCCAACAAGACCAAGAACATGAAATTCCATTATGTGTGCAGGTGTTGAAATCAATTTTACTAAACTGTGTCAAAACTGAAAATCAAACAGACGTATTGTAAAGATGGAATTTTTGCTCCTAATTTCTGAATTGAACATATATCAAAATTTATATGATTTTAGGGTAGAACTTCAAGATCTACAAGCTCATATTTTTTCGAACCCTAATTCGAGCTACAGTAACCAGAATTAAGACAAAAACAGACATCAAGATTTCATAATTTCAAAGAGGGTGGTAATTTTGCTAAGAATTTTCAAGGGAGATTCATGAAAATTGAACATGGCATATTAATTTGATTACCACTACTTCATATTGATAAAACATGATGTAAAAACATGATAAAATAAAACCCTAATTAAATTTCCAAATCCAAGTTTGATTCCTACCTCAAGAGTTCTTTCTTCTCCTCTTCTCTTTCTCTTCCTCTTCTTCTTTTTTTATGTTAGAGAATTTCGGCCATGCCATGGGGGAGGGAATGGGTAGGTCAAGGAGGAGGAGAAAATGAGAAGTGTGTAGAAGAAAAATGAAAAGAAAGGGAAAGAAAGGATAAGAATGAAGAAAAGAAAGAAAACCTAAAATTTTCTTAAGAAAAATCTCTCCATCCTCATCCTAAATCATCATGACAAATATAAAATGACCAAAATACCCTTGCCTAAATACCCCTCAACTTTCAAGTAATCACAGGTTTATCATTACTTTATGCACCGACCACTTAAGTATGTACACACAGCACTTTTGGTCCAAATGACCATTTTGCCCCTCGCCTTTCTAAAATTTTACGGGGGTTGCCATTGACCCCTAACCCCTTCCACACTTGCATGGCTTTCCTATGCTAGTGTTTTTTGTTAGAGGAATTCGCATACTTGATAGAGGGAGGGTTTCCCTCTATTTATAGGGTAGGGGGACGTCTTCACCACGCCAGATGGTCCCACATTCTCTTTTGTAACCGATTTGCCAGCCGTCGGCAGGGTTTGCGACAGAATTACCAGGATTTCGGTCGTGACTGTCATAACCGCTCCCCTAATAAAGCCAACCACACACCTTCCTAGCAAAGGGGAGCGTCGGCGCCCCTTACGGCACTGCTAGTCCCATACGCCTTGGACGGTCTAGGTGATAACGACCCGGAGCCGGTTCAGGTCTATAACGTGAGGGCGCCACGTAGAGTGGGCCGGGCCATGTTAAGGTCAGGCTGGGGTACCCTTTCGGGCAAGATCAGGATGTCCCTGGTAGCGGGTCTCATCTGACATGATGTGTTGGGCAGGCACCAGTGCTAGCTTGGGCCCTATTGCTGACAGGCTGGGCTAGCGCCCCCCCCCCCCCCCCCCCCCCCCCCCCCCCCCCCCCCCCCCCCCCCCCCCCCCCGGCTTAGGGGCCCTAGTCAAAATCGGTATCCACGGCTGGCAATACATGTATTATACGCATGTAAATACATGTATGTGCGTGTACATACCATAGAAGCTTATATCCTTGCAGAATATCCTTGCAGAAATTCCAAGACTGCTAAATCATACGTTTACACTTGAGCATATTTAGCCACAAAACTTGGGTACCATCCATGTGTTCATGTATCTGTGCATCAAATAAGACAGTGAAAACCCCACGATTTTACTATGTTTAAATTTTTTTGAATTGCACCAATATCCACGCGCCAGGCTTATCATTAAAATATCATTAAATAACATATTTAAAAAGAATTTTTATCCTTTGGAAACTCCTTGCAAGTAGCATCAGATAAACATATTTAAAAAGAATTCTTATCATCCAGCAACTACTAGCAACCTACAAGCTATCACTTAGGGCATCTCTTTTTGTTGAGAATGGTTTTATGAAAAGTTGAGGGGGTGTGGAACCTTGACACGATTAAAGTTTGGTTTTGTGTTTTTTTGGTTGGAAAGTTGATTGGGAAGTTGTTTTGAGAAAGTTTTATGGTCTCACACAACTTTCTTGTGTGTGTTTTTGTTTGGAATGTTGTTTGGAAAATTGGATAAAGAATAGGGTGTGCGGGTCCGGGTACCCTGTTTTTTTAAGTTACCCGGGCCCTACCCGATAAGGGACCGGTTTCTAAAATTTGGACCCGAAACCCAACCAATTGGACCCTATACCCAAAACATACCCGGACCCTATGGTTCCGGGTAGATCTGGGTACCCCGTAAAAACACAGTAGACAGGCGAGTGGATGCTAAAACCCAATAGAACGGAGGTTGTGCGATACTTGTGCTTCTGTAGCAGGAGTGTCATCTTCATACTCTACGGCACCATAGAGAATGTCAGTGAACAACAAGGTTGAATAAATATGGATAAATTGCCTTGGTGATCAGGCTAAGGTCTGAATGATATGCTCCTCCATTGGCAAATCTTGCTGCTTGTTCATTTTCACATGGCTGGGGGAATCGATCGCTCAATTTCCTGGAAGAGTGAACATCTCACCTTCATCGTTTGACCCATTAACCACCTCGATTTCAACAACCATGGCCTGTCTCCTCTTTGAATGCCACACCGACAAGATCTCAATATAAAATCAGAGACATTGAATGACAAGAAGCATACACTTGCTGATATACTTGATGACCGCACCGAATTCTGATCAAGTTCAAATATAAAGATAACAGCATTATACGTTGATAGAAAAGAAAATTGTCAGCAAACTTGATATCTCATAAACAATCGGGTCCGGATATCCGTTTCGGGTCCGGATATCCGTTCCCTATAGATGTGAACCGGAACCGGACCTGATTCACACTGGTTCCTCATTTTTCTACCCGGAACCTATCCGAACTAATGGGTATCTACCCAGAACCTACCCGTTCGGCTAGGTTCCGATCGGATATCTGGGTACCATGTACCCGTGCACACCCCTAATGAAGAATGTTTATATGGGGCCCAATAATTATTAAACTAACATTATTAATTATACTCATTAAACTAACCATTTAATAATTAACTAAACTAATTAATTAATTAGTTATTAATTAATTAAATTATAATCATCAAACTAATTAAATATTTAATTATAATCATTAAACTAATTAATTAATTAACTATTAAATATGTTAGTGGGAAATAAAAAATGTTAGTGTGAATTAAAAAATGTTAGTGGAAATTAAATATTTACAAAACCAATTTAATTGCTCTTTCTGCCGTCCACGCGAAAAATTTGTGAGGAGTGAACAGTGCACCCACGGGATTACTGTTCACTCCTCATCGAATGCGACAAGGTTTGCACGCAATTACAATTGGCTTCTCATCGAATGGGACAAAAATAGAACGGAAAAAAATTAAAAAATTCCTCCGCACGGCTCTGATTGGCTGGCAAGTGAAGAGAGAGAAGAGGTGGGACCCGCAACTGAGAATCCCAAGAATAATCCCTGGATTTTACGCGAATTGTGGGTTTGAGAATTCCAATGCCAGCTCAGGGCCATGGAGGCAAAATTTCTCAAAAAAAATTTCAACAAAAAGAACTGAACATAAAGAAAGTGATCCAAGAAAGTTGTGAATAGTGCCTTGAACAGTGGACGAACAGTGTAATTTTTGCACTTTCACGCCCATTCTCAAGAAAAAGAACATGTTCTTATCTTTTAAAAAAGGGGTTTTAGCATATTTGTCCCTTATATCTTGCATATTTTGATATCTGTCCCTCAAATCTTCGTATTTGCTCATAAGTCCCTCAAATTTTAAACGTTAACATTAATAGTCCCCCAACCTGTTTTCTGTTAAAAAGTTAAATTAATTAATGATTAATTAAGGATTATGGTTAGTTAATTAAGAAATTATATTAAATGAATCATTAACCCCCTTAATTAGGTTAATTACCCCAACCCAAAAAACAGGGGTGAGGGGGCGGCGCCGCCTCCCCCTCCCCCTCGTCTGAGGTGGAGGTGGAGGTGGAGGGGGCGCCGCCCCTCCCCCTAGAAAATAGTGGGGGGGGGGGGGCGCCGCCCCTGCCCCCTCCGCCTCAGACGAGGCGGAGGGGGAGGGGTGCCGCCCCCTCTGCCTCAGACGAGGCGGAGGGGGAGGGGGAGGGGGAGGGGGGCCCTCCCCCCGAAAACAGGGGGAGGGGCGCCTCCCCCTCCCCCTCCGCCTAACACAGCAGAGGGGTAGGGGGCGGCGCCCCTCCCCCGAAAACATGGGGAGGGGGCGGTGCCCCCTCCAGCCAGAAAACACCGCCCCCTCCCCCTCCGCCGCCTGCGACGTTGGGGAAGGGGGCGTCGCCCCTCCCCATCCTAACCCTAACCCTAATCTTAACCCTAACCCTCCAATTAACCCCTTAAACTAACGGAATATTCCTATTCCGTTAGATTTTAACAGAAATTTAGAGAGAGGGACTATTAAGGTTACATGTTTAAAATTTAAGGGACTTGAGAGCAAATACCAAGATTTGGGGGACATATATCAAAATACGTAAGATGTAAGGGACAGATATGCTAAAAACCCAAAAAAAAAAGGTCTTCGTGCAAAAAGAGGGGGGAAAGTGCACAATTTTTTTTTGAATGTCATCAATATCCAAATCCTATGCAAATGGCCATTAAATATCATGTATAGCTTTATCGCTAGAAGCTACGTTGAGGCTATCATCTCTCAAAAATTCACCATGTAAAAGACCAAAAGACAGATAAAGAAAAGGTAACAGGATAGAGAAAAAAAGAAATTGCATTCCTTTTTATCTTTTAATTTTACAGGATAGAGAAAAAATGTAATTATCTTCCCTCTCTACCTTGCTACCCAAGGGATAATTCTTGCAAAGGAACCATAAGGTAATCTTTCTCTTTCAAATCAATTTAATTTTTCTAGCTTTTGTTTTCTTAAAGTAGTTTTCGGGTTAAATTTTACAAAGCTACCTTGAACTTTCGCCCGATTTGTAATACTACCCTAAACTTTGAAAATCAAAAACAAAAGGCTACCTTAAACTTTCAAAGTTCTACAAAGCGACCAAACGACGGTAACGAAAAATACAAAATGACCAAAATTCCATCCTTTAATAATTTTCATGAAACTGACATTTACCTTTTGGATATGTTTCAAAAAAACTAGCATATCTTTGGAAAAACATACAAAACTATTACACATTTTCTGTTTCAAGTTATATTTTCACTATTCAAGAATTTCCACTCCAATTGTTTTTCTATTTTCTTATTTTATTGTCATTATTTCAAACCTTTATATTTAAGTTATTGCATTTGTTAATTATTATGTTATAATTTTCATGCTTTCTGATTGTTACAATCTTTCATCTCTAATTTTTTTTCTTCTATCTTTTTTTGCTTGTTCTTTGCTTTAAACTTTTCTATTTACAATTTTTGTAATTAATTTTTTTTGCTACTTCTTTTTCTTATAGTTTTTTTTTTGGTTTGTTCTCTCTTATAAAACTTTTTTTTTCTTTTTTGTTATTTCATTTTCTTTCACTATCTTTTGTGTTCTTATCATAATTAAGAAAACCCTTACTGTTCATTTATCCCGCAAAGATTTATATAATAAATCAATACATATTATATTAATTAATGCGTATTTATTCATGCGTATAGTTATTGTTATTACATGTAAAGTAATAAATTTTAAATAGAAAAATCACATTAAAATTGGAAATTTAAATATCATCTAAGGTGCAATCTTACCGTCTAAACTTACAATAACTCATGCATCTAATCAAATGGAAGATAGCATTTCGCCCGCCATCTAAAGCAGCTACATAATTTCGGTGGTGATGTCCATCAGACCAAAAAATAAGAGGGTTAAGATGGAGAAGAAGGGTGTAGAGAAGAACTCTGAAAATGAAGTGCAAGTAAAAGGAGAATAGAGAGCTCATAAATGAATTGTCAACAGCGAGCATGCATTAAACTCATGTCAGCTATTTCAGTATAAAGAGAAAACCCTATCAGGGAGAAGGGCATAAAAATATGGAGAACAAAACATGACCTGTTACAAGAATGCTCACCAAACTTCCTTTATTCATGAACATTCAATAATTCTCAAATCTCAATTCAAGAATAGATTAACAATGCAAATGCATGGAACATCAAAACATGAATTGGACTTCTTGAATTATTCCAGTATAACACTTGAATCAGACAGTGAAGGAACAAAAAAATGGAGATAATATTTTCTTTTTCATAGGCATCCTTTATGGAATTGCATCCATTTTTCTTGTCAGATACCACGAACACTAAAGCTCCCACATTTCTCATTTTAAAAATCCCAAAATCCAATAAAATCCTCAGTAACTCACCTGTGCTCGACATCAAGTAGATATTGTCCTTCTCGATGAGGCCCATTGAGGAGAGATCACGTTGCTACCTTTAAGGGTCTGATCTAAACCGCAGCCCCACAATGAATGAGGGAGGCAGCGGGGGTGGCCTTCATGAGATGGCGATGTGTGGATGCCGTGGAGTGGCAAGACATCTTGAAACTGGATCGGAAAAAAATGTGCCAAATTCAACCCTAACCCTAGATCTGATCTCTAGGAGAGGAGACCGTTTTGTGTTTTTTAAAATTTATTTGTTACATTAAATAGAAGGGGAAAGGTAGTTTGGGCATTAAAGATAAGTGTCATGAAATTTTCTAATATATAACTTAATTTTATGGAATGTGGCATAGAATATCACTAACTATTCTCCCTAGTAGAAAATGCTTATATGCAGATATTGAACATGTTAAATTTCCATGATAACCTCTAGTTACCAAATTACCTTGAATAATTACATGGATCATTCTAGGAGAAACCATCAAAACCAACAAATACCAGACAAACTACATGCCAGATAGTATAACAGTGGCCTATGCATTCCTCCCATGCAACTAGAGGGTGCTTCTGTTTATATTTTATACAACAAAGGCACAAGGATGTTTCCATGTGTGCCTGGATCAAATTCTACCGAGCTTGATCAGACCTCATCCAAATCATGTGATTTGTTAGCTTCTACACAATTATCATGTTCTTCCTCAATCTGAGGGATGAGTTCATCAGTGGCGTAACCAGGAATTTTTTTTTCCCTGGGCGAAATTAAAAATGTTGTAAAGAATTATTTCTAAATATTAAAACAAAAAATTTAATCGTCAACATGCTTTAATTATTTATTTTAGTAGCTACAAATATAATATATAACATATAAAATGTATATTTAAGATGAAAAAAGTATCATACATATAGACATGCATCCCTATGAAAATAATATTTTAAAAACAAAGTAACAATTTAAAATTAATTTTTTACACTAATACATATCCACACACAACATATTGAAATAGTAATTGATATAGATTTTTTTACATTAATTTAGAGATATAAGTGAGGGAGGCTTAGGGAGAAGATGTAGAGAAGTGAGATGCAATGTGATAGAGAGATTGAGAGACAAGTCAGAGAGAGATGTTGATTATACATAATAAAAAAATTATTGGTTTCTTGCACTGAGCTGCTCAAGTCAAGTTTTACATAGTTACGTCCTTGCGTAGTATAATACCATATGAATCAAAATCAAAATAAAAGGAACGGAAGTACAGTAACACTATTAGGAATCCAAATACAAATAGGAATCCAAATACAAATCGCACTTTAAAATACAGATTATGATAAGTAACAAATAAAAAACATGCAAAAAATAATATAACATGTAAAACATAATAATATGCAACAAATAATCAAAGAGTTCATTTGAGACCGATCCCAAATGCTACACTTTTTAAAACAATGCATTATCCCAGACTCATGTAGAGCACGCAATGATATTTGATTTTTTTTCCAATAAACAAAAAGAATTTATATAGTAAAAAGTTTATGAAATAGTAAATGATATCGCTGAGAATCAAACGCGGCACTCTGGTTTGGGACGACGACGCTTCACCCGCTGCGCTATGATGAGCTACTGGGATAGAGTAATAATAACATTTATTTTATCGTGTTTCCATGGGCAGCTGCCCAGGGCAACGTCAATGTAGTTCCACCCCTGGAGTTGATCAACCCAATTAAACTATCCAGATGACCAATATTAGATATCAAGCAATGTTATGCAAAGAGGTTAAATTGTGGCACCCTACACCGTACAAGGCAACATTTGCATATCCTGGACTTCCACCTACATCGAACTACTTGATCAATTGCCCACAATTGGAACAATGCAACAAGATAGATGCAATCATGGCTGTTCCTCGAATAAGTATGAACAGTGAATACCAACAAGAGAAACGCATGACTATTCACACTCAAGATAAACAAAACAAAGGCAAGGAAATTCCAACACATCCTAAAAGGCATCTTGTAGCTTCTCTTTGTACAACCTCACGATTGTGCACCTTTATGAACAAATCAATGCTCCTTCACATACGGGCACTTAACTGAGACCCCGCTAGACTTGAGTATCAATATAGACACAATCCATAACAACAATTAATCCTGGGAGAGTACTACATCCATTAAACTAGCAATTAATCCAAGTGATTCTGACGTATAACCGAGCATATACTAGTGCCATCCGTACCTCTCTAAAACCCAACCCTCAATGAAAAGGAGCAATTATATGCGTAGGCATCAATGATGACAATCTTTACAAAACTTCTCCTTTTAAAAATATAAACCCTTTCTGTTCCAATTCTCTTTCAGCCCAAATTCTAAGTGCCTCACGGTTTTCAACTACCATGGTCCCGTTCGGAAATGGATGTAAGGTATCTTACCTTCAAGTTTTGGAGGTAAGTTATCTAACCTCCAAAATCCCATCCTCTGGGTCAAATTGTTGTACAAGGCCTAATAAAGCTCCACTTAATCCACCGCTCACACTTCTCATTTCTGGGATAGCTTTAGCATCTCTTTTAGCCTTTGAACATGTTATATTTTATGAAGGATCTTCTTATGTTGAATTATACATAACGATTTTATAAGTTCATAGTAGTAATCATCAAAAAAGTATTAGTGTAATTTCTCCTTCATTTCTTACTTTTTTTTCTTTGTTTTTTCTATTGTTATTATTTTTTGTCCATATTATTATTGCGTTTCCGTCTGTGTTTTTTCCGCTTAAGCGGTGTGGCAAGGTGCCTTTTTTTTGCAGCCACTTTCCACAACCTTGCTTAGCTGTTTGATAGCCCACACAAAGCTTCCATGCATCCATCTTGTGGGGTACAAATAGAGATAAGGGTGCAGGTTATGAAAATTCGTAAGAGTGCAAGTTATAAACATTCACTCTTACCTCCATTTTATCTCTGCCTCCTTGAGAAAGAAGAACACTCATCATCTCTGTCTACCCTTCTCTTCTTCTCCCCAGATCAACCCATTGGTAAATAGAGGTAAGACAAGCAGATATATCTTTCGTATGAAGGTATGTGCATGTAAAATGAAGGTTGCGTACCCAATACCCCTACTTAAAATTTATATCAGGTTATCTTAACTCTCATCCCAAATGGGGCATAGAGTTCAAGCAGAATCAACCGTTCAAATCCTGAAGATTAACTATTGCCTTGAATTGCTGTATGATAGTATATTCTAAATGATTAAAAAAATGCGTCCAATCCGAAACAGAACAACGTAAAACGTTATTTATTTTCCCTCCATTTTCCTCTCTCGAGGAGTTATAAATAAACCAGAAAGCATCCAATTATATGCCAGAGTTTCAAATTGGCGAATTATGGTTTAAACCTAAAAAAAATATGCAAGAATTCCAAAGGATTCAACCTAGCCCTAGACCGAAGCAAACCAACACACAACGCCACATTTCAATCTCACTAACATATACATATCATAAACTAAATCGTTCCAATTTCAAAATAAACCCAACAATTTCATCAATCAAATACAAAAAGGCGTACCAATCAATTCGATCCATGAGAACAACATCCGCTTGGCCCCGCCATATTCTCCTTGGGATCCGATCCACGGCCGCAGCCTCCACCCTCGTCATCATCGCTGTCGTCCTCGTCAAAGGGCCTCTCTTTGTGGAAGATGCAGCACTTCTTTGAGCTCTTCCGATTGAGGAACTCGTTGTCGACCGTCCCCTCCTTCCACGTCACCTTCTTATTGGCCCTCTTGAGGCGGAGAACTAGGGTTTGAGGGGCCTGGTGGCGGGATGAAGCCGAAACGGATAGGTCTTCTGGATTTAGGGTTAGGGTTTCGGTCGCTGAACCGCTCGGCCTATGCAATGATCTCGACATGGTTTCTCTCAATAGGGGGAATTTTTTTGTTTATCTTTTTTTTTTCCGCGGAAAATCGCTTTTTGAGGGAACCAGCGGGGATAAATACATAGACCTAGACTGGTCCGCGGCGAAGTATAAACCTTGATATGTGCTATATACACCCCTACTCATAGGGGTGTATATAGGTTTTAGGGCCAAAATTTTCTTAAAATAGAAAAGAACTGTTATGAATGAGGGAGGCCATTACTCACTCTCATTAGTCCCCATTACTATGAGTAATGGGGACTCTTGGTCTCCTTGAGGCCTTTCATCTCCCTTCCCTGATTTAATATATAGAGAACCATGGCATATGGTCATGGTTACTCATTCCATTTCTAAGAACCTAAGTCTCTATTTCTTCTCTAGTTTGATTATCCTATAACACGTTATCAGCACGTGTTCTCCTCTTGAGCACAAATTTTTCAACAAAATTTTCATCTCCTACGCGAAAGGAATCTATAGTTGCTGCAGCGAGGAATCTATTGGTTGCAGCGTTGCGGCATCCTCAAAGCGTTCGGGAGCTCGGATTTTTATTTACGGTTCTAATCTACGGTCGTCCCTAGATCATCGTTCTAGAGGTAAAATTCTATTTCCCGTAGATTACAATACATGAAAATTTTTACATTGTTAAAATATAAGTAAAAATTAAAAAAAAACCCTAGCCTACTCTCCCGCGCCGCCGTCCCCCCCCCCCCCCCCCCGTCGGGGGGGGGGGGGTCTTTGTCGCTGCGCCCCCCCCCCCCCCCCCCCCTCCCCGTCGGGGGGGCCTCCGTTGCCGCGCCGCCACACCCCCCCCCCCCCGGTCGGGGGGCCCTATGTATCGGCACCCCCCCCCCCCGACGGGGGGGAGGGGGGGCTGATCTGTCGCAGCGCACCCCCCCCCCCCGTCGGGGGGTTGATCTGCCCCCCCCCCCCCCCCCCCCCCCCCCCCCCCCGTCGGGGGGGGCCCTCTGTATCGGCGCACCCCCCCCGACGGGGGGGGGGCTTATTTGTTGCAGCACACCCCCCCCCCCCCCGACGGGGGAGGCCCGATCCGCCGCCCCCCCAGTCGGGGGGCCTCTGTCACCGATCCGCCGCCGCCCCCCCAGTCGGGGGGGCCTATGTCGCCGATCCGCCGCCCCCCCCAGTCGGGGGGGGCCTCTGTCGCCGATCCGCCGCCCCCAGCGGGGGAGGCCTCTGTCGCCGCGCCGCCGCCCCCCCTGACGGGGGGCCGTCCGATCGAGCCCACCCACCACCCCCCCCCCCCCCCCGTCGGGGGGGTTCTTCCGTAACACTGCCCCCCCCCCCCCTGACGGAGGGGGCCGGCCTATTATCCCCCCAGCAGGGGGGTCTACTGTTGCGAAGCCCCCCCCTCTGATAGGGGGGTCTGATTGGTTGACTGGCGGATACTGGCAGGAAAGGGGGACTTCTGTCCACCGGCGAAACCCGAAAAAAAAATAAAAATAATTAACATATGGGTTAGAATTTGAGGAGACAGATTTAGGGATTTTCTGGTGTTCCCCAACCTAAAGTAGGCTAAATTTAATTAAAATTGATAGTTGGGCCAGAAGCCCATTTGTGAGTATCAATAACACAAATATTTTAATTGGGCCTGCAGCCCCTATTACCTAACGGTAAAAATTATATTTAGCCTACTAAATAATTGCCTGAAGCCAATTCTTTAACGGGACTCTCCCCTGAGTAAAATCAAAAATAATCTCTATATTCCTTGTTGACCAATTATTTTATACATCCCTCTTGCATATTATAATCTATGGTTTACTAGGACTCTATTTTTCAAAATATAACTATCTCAAAGATCCTGAGACCGCTCTGCCGTTAGTCAACTAACCTAACGTTGTATGACGTTTCCACGTGGTCTACGAGATAATTATATTTTCTAGTTTCCTTTACAAATATGTTTTGCTTGAGATATATGCGTGGTTGTTCATTTTTATGCCAGTAGCATATTTAGAACTGCGTGGATGTTTAAATAAGTAAAAATGTGTTTTTCGGGATCGGCCATTGTATACATATTTACATTCCTGCACTTTTATTTTTCTTTTGAGAGAATTTGTAAGTGAGGAAATTTGTATTAAAAGCCAAAGCTCGGTGCAACAGCATATGAAGACGGAGATATAGGGACCCAGTTTGGGTTTCCAAAGTTGTATTTTTCTTTTTCTCTTATGGACTGTAAACGAACTTTGGACTGTGTACTATTTTGGGTATCTGGCCGATCCCCGCATTTTTACTTGTTTATTTCTTTGTGCATGAATATTTGAATTTTAATTAATTCATGCTCATTTTAAATTACGTAGATAAATGGCAAAATTGACAAGCGTCGATTTCGAAGTCCTTGATTCTGCAGGGACAAATTACCTGAGTTGGCGAGTGGACCTGAAGTTCCACTTGCGTTCGATGGCCCTCCTTGGGTCCATTTTGGCTCCTTCCTCGGCCCCAGCAGCGGCCGAAGCTTCTGGTACATCTAGCAGCAGCCCTACAACCACTGTATCCGATGTAGATAAGGCGAAAGCCATAATCTACATTAGGAAACATATAGATCGGACCTTAAAGGTCGAATACTTAATGGTTGAGGACCCAAAAGACCTATGGACAGCGCTGAAAGCACGGTATAAACATCAAATTGATGTTATATTACCCCGTGCCAGTTATGAGTGGGAAAACCTCAGACTTCAGGACTATAAGTCCGTCGCTGAGTATAATTCTGCACTTCATAACATCACCTCACGCCTGAAGTTGTGCGGTAAAGAAGTGACAGAACAACGCATGTTGGAAAAAACATTTACCTCGTTTCACGAGAAAGATGCAATCCTCATGCAGCAGTATCGTGAACACAACTTCACGAAATTCTCTGATCTGATCTCATGCCTACTTAGGGCAGATCAAAATCGAGATTTACTGCTTGCAACTCATAACTTGCGTCCAGCTGGCACTGCCCCAATCCCTGAAGCCCACCATGTTTCTCCCCAGAAGTGGAAAAACAAGAGGAAGCCTAAAACACTAAAGGGAAAGCGGTAATGAAGCAACCAAGAGGTGCAGCTCCCCAGACAAACAAAAACAATAAAGGGAAAAGAAACTTCACTTGGAAGCGAAAGAACACCGAGCACGTTTCACTTCCAAAGAAGACCTGGGAGGACAAATGCCATAGATGCGGCATGACTGGCCATTGGTCCAGAAACTGCCGCACTCCTCGCCACCTACAGGATTTATACCAGGCGAGCCAGAAGTCTCGACCTGAGACAAACTTGGCTGGTGTACTGCCGCCAACTGTCTTTACTGCTAAAGACTTCGAGAACGACGACCTGCTCGATTGAGCACTATCTTTTATCTATGCATTTAGAATTCGATGTATCTTCATCTTTATTTTGCTTTAGTACGATCTTTTATTTTCGAATGTTATCTACACTTTCACTTAAATAAAATTTCGCTTTTACTTATATAGATGATGTCTGAGTGCCTAGTGGACAGTGCCTTGACGCACACAATCCTTCACGATCATTGCTATTTTAATAGCGTAAACAAATATGACGGTCCAGTTATCACAATTTCAGGACTGTCCCAAATAATCGAAGGAACTGGTGAAGCAATTATATTGCTCCCAAATAACACAAGACTTCAAATAAATAATGCATTATTGTAACGACTGCTTTTCATGAATCTGGATTTAATATAATATAATATATGTTTTGGTGGATTTTCTCCTCTTGTGTGGTTTTCGTCTCCGTAGTTTCATTTTCGATCGATTCGTCGTATTTTCTCGCTTCTTCCTTAGGATTGTCGATTTCGAAGTATGTCACTCGTGACGGAATTCATAACGGTCGTATCTAACTGTTAGATCAAGCCTAGGAGTCTTAGGAATCGATCCCGGGGCCCCGCGCTCCGTATCGGAACTTTTCTGTGCTCATTAGCCGGTGTAAGAAGGGCCACCGACCGACTAGATGACGATCCAGTCGGTCGGCAATCCTTCTTGGACCGACTAGTTAGCTTTCTAAATTTCTCAGGAGTTACTGTTTATCGTTAGTCGGTTTAAGAACGTTGGTTGACCGACTAGGTTGCAAACTAGTCGGTCAGCAATGCTTCTTGAACCGACTAACACATCATCTAAATTTTACTATCAGTACTGTTCATTCTTAGTCGGTCTAAGTTCATCTTTCGACCGACTAGTTGTTAAACTAGTCGGTTAAGTTTTGTACTCAGACCGACTAATTCTTGGTTCTACTGTACAGTCGAGTTACTGTTTACTCTTAGTCGGTCTAAGAACGTTCATCGACCGACTAGATGCCAAACTAGTCGGTCAGTACTTGTTCATGGACCGACTAACTCTAGAATCCTATTTTCGTTCAGGAGTTACTGTTTGCACTTAGTCGGTCTGCGTTGGTCGACCGACCGACTAGTTGCCAAACTAGTCGGTCAGTGGTTGCTCTTTGACCGACTAACCAGTGTTAAAACCCTAATTTCTGGGCAGCCGCCAGCTCAACCTATTTATACCCAACCCAAACGACTTCTTCTTCTCCAACACGACCCAAAACCCTAAAATCTCCCCCCTTCAGCCCCCATCTTCCTCCAAGCTCCATTTCTTCATTCCAAGCCTCAAATCCATCATCCAACCCATCCATTCACTCCATCTACCTCTCATCTTCCCCAAAATCTCATCAAAACCCATCAAAATCCCCAAATCCCCCAAATCCCTAATTCTCCCAAACTTCTCCAATCTTTTCCAGATCTGATCCTAGGGTTCCCCGGAGTGTTTCTTCCGTCTCCTCTTGGTAAGAAATCGTTCTACCGTTGTTTTCATAACTTATTGATAATTTTGGTGAAACCCTAATTAATTCCATGTGTTGGTGTTTGTTTCCCCCTTAACAGCGACTTCCCCCGTAGATAGCATCCGTGTGACGAAGTGGTCGTCATCCCCGGTGCTAGGCAAGTGAAACTTGCCACTTAGGGTTTAGGCCATGTTTTAGGCCATTTGCTTGTTGTAGGCGTAAAAGAGGCTAGGCGACGAAATGATACTCGCCTAGGCGCAAATTGGGGAACTAGCTTGACAACGAAGCTAGTTCCAACACATATAGCATGTTGCACAATTTCCATATCATGTTTACTTTCCATTAACGGTACGCAATTTAATTGTCATGTCATTGCATTCTTAAGTGTTTCTGTGAATGCGTAGCTTTGCTACAAATGCTTGTGTTCCTGGCTCGTGTTCCAGAAGCGGGCCATGTGTTGGTTGATAGCCAATGCCCGAATTGCGTGTTTCCGGCTAGGTGCACCCCTACGCCAAATGTTTAATAATGCGAGCTCATGTGCGGGGCAACCCTGGCTCACTTGCTGGGCTCATGTTCAGGGACCCTGGCTCCATTACGTGTGGGTATTGGGGGTAAGAGTTAAGCGACCAATCAACTGGGAGTCTGCCCGATCAGCAACTGCAGTGGTAAGGCGTAAACTCTTGGGTTTGGGGTAGTTGTTAAGCGGCCAATCAGCGAATGTGAAACCATTCAGCTGTAAGGCGTAAACAATCTACAAAACAACGTGAATAGTGAATTGATTGAGATTGATAGTAGTGTAGCTACTCTTGTCTTGTCTTGTCTTGTCTTGTCTCGATAATTGTTCCCTTGTACAAATTGTCTTGCCATGTTTTAATTGTGCACTCATGTTATAACTGCCATGTCATGCATACTAAACTGCTAGGTTGCTAGTTGCCTTACTTTCAGTTTCCTTGCCCAAGTCTTTTAGACTTGCTGACATGTGCCCCTTTACTCTTTTGGGTGACACATGTTAGATCCTGAGCCTGAGTACCTCGTTGAGGACGAGGTGTTTGCTGACGCCGAGCCCGAGCTTGTGTTTGACGGGGAGTACGTGGACACTGGGGACCAGTCCTAGTGTCTTCGTCGTGTTTTACTTTTGTTAGACAGTTGTTTTGTTATCGGTGCGTGGCACCCATACTTTGTTGTTGTTATTGCTTTTGTTGGCCTTGTTCTGGGCCTTTAGACTCTTTTCTTTTAGCCTGGTGGCTTTTCTGGATGTTGGACTTTTGTTGATGTTGGACAATTTGTGAGATGTGGAATTTTATTTCAGTCTCGCCTTGTGTTGTTATTGTTGTTCTGTTGTGGTTACCGGGACTTGTTTATGTATTGTGGACGCTTATCGGGTTTGGGGCTTCACAGCTCCACTCTCGTGCGGACCTTTTCACGTCTCGCCTCCATTTTAGGGAAGCGGGTCGTGACAATTATTCTCTCCTAAATCAAATAGGAATCTCGTAAGTTTCAAGGATTTCCGTTTAAATGGATATCACTTAGAGACCAGCGATGAAAATAAGGTTGAATATCTAATTGTAACTCGCCAAAAAGATGACCAGAAGATCATCTGCGAGCGATTCAAGGGACTCCGTCGGGTCTCTACCAAACATACATTCAACCAGTAGAAGCCAATATGATTGAGCACCAGACGTGCCAATCACTGCCAGAGTTCCAACTCTGGCACAATAGACTTGGTCACCCTGGAACAGCAATGATGCGCCGCATCATCCCTGAATCCCGTGGACACAAATTGAAGAACCTGAAGATTCTTCAAAAGGGTGAATTTCCATGTCTCTCTTGTTTCAAGGGAAAACTAATAACGAGACCATCCCTCCTGAAAGTGGGATTAGAGTCTCCTGGTTTCCTTGAGAGAATACATGGCGACATTTGCGGGCCTATTCACCCCGCAAGTGGCCCATTTTGGTACTTCATGGTACTGATTGATGCATCAACCAAATGGTCTTATGTGTGCCTCTTGTCCACCCGCAACCTAGCTTTTCCAAAGCTATTGGCACAATTAATAAGGTTGCGTGCTCATTTTCCCGATAACCATATCAAGAAACTACGTCTTGATAATGCTGGAGAATTTACTTCACAAGTCTTCGAAGACTATTGCCGGGCAACGGGTATTGAAGTTGAACATCCGGTAGCACATGTTCACACCCAAAACGGATTAGCTGAGTCTCTTATAAAGAGACTCCAATGGATTGCACGTCCATTGCTTATGCAATCCCAGTTGCCTGTGGATGCTTGGGGGCATGCTATTTTACATGCCGCATCACTTATTAGGATAAGACCCTCTGGAGGTCACACTTTATCCTTGCTGCAACTAGCATACGACGCACCACCAGATATCTCTCATTTGAGAGTGTTTGGTTATGCGGTATATGTCCCAATAGCACCACCTCAGAGGACCAAAATGGGTCCCCAGCGTCGTCTAGGTATATATATTGGGTTTGATTCACCCTCTATTATCAGATACCTTGAACCCCTGACGGGTGACGCATTCAAGGCACGTTTTGCTGACTGTGAATTTAATGAGAAAATTTTTCCAAAACTGGGCACACAGTCTAAGAAGCCAGAAGCTTCTGAGACCATTAGTTGGGACCAGAAGTCTTTGTCCCTTTACAATCCGCGTACTAATCTGTGTGAAGATGAGATCCTGAAGATCCTTCACATCCAGAATACAGTACATCTATTACCGGATAAATTCACGGACAACCAGAAGATTGTCTGTTCACACGTCCCTGCTGCCAATACGCCAGCTAGGATTGACATCCCCATAGATGGATGCAACCCACCGGCAGCAGATTTGGCTGTACCTCAAATGAAAAGAGGACGCCCACCAGGTTCAAAAGATAAAGTTCCTCGAAAGAGGAAGACTCCTGGTGATACTAAGAATATCCCTCCACAGGATGCTGAGCTCAGGCCAGCTACTTCTCCCCTCCTGATTTCCCCAGCAGAGGAAACAATAGGAGAAACATCATTAAATTTTGTACGTACTGGAGAAGTACTGGACAGAAATAGCATAGTCGTCGACGACGATTTTGCGTTCGATATTGCCGTTCACGTCACTGAATATGACGATGACGTCGAACCACGATCTTTAGCGGAATGTAAACACAGAGATGATTGGCCAAAGTGGGACGAGGCAATAAGAGTAGAGCTGGACTCACTCTTGAAACGCAAAGTCTTTGGACCAGTAGTCCAAACACCAGTAGGTGTAAAACCTGTGCGATATAAGTGGGTTTTCATAAGAAAAAGAGATGAAAATAATGTGATCGTTCGCTATAAGGCACGCCTTGTAGCCCAGGGATTTTCCCAAAGACCGGGGATTGATTACGAAGATACGTATTCTCCGGTCATGGATTCGATCACTTTCCGATTTTTAATAAGCCTAACTTCTCTGGAAAGCCTAGAAATGCAGCTCATGGATGTTGTGACTGCATATCTATATGGCGATATAGATAAAAATATCTATATGAGACTCCCTGATGGGTTTAATCTACCCCAAGAGATGAAAGAGATACATCGGGACGTATTCTCTGTAAGGCTACATAGATCATTATATGGTCTAAAACAATCGGGAAAGATGTGGTATAACAGACTTAGTGACTTCCTTGCACAGCAAGGATTCACGAATAACGAAGTCTGCCCTTGTATCTTTATCAAAAGAACGGGAACATGATTCGTCATCATAGCTGTATATGTAGATGACTTAAATCTCATAGGATCTCCTGCAGAGATCAAAGAGATATCTGAAATCCTTGAACATACTTTTGAAATGAAAGACCTAGGCAAAACAAAGTATTGTCTTGGCTTACAGATAGAACACCTAAGAGGTGGAATCCTATTACACCAATCTAATTACACAAAGAAACTTCTACACAAGTTTCATATGGATAAATGTCATCCTTTAGGTACTCCTATGGTCGTAAGATCACTAGATGTACAAAAGGACCCCTTCTGGCCACTGGAAGAGGGGGAGGAGATACTGGGTCCTGAAGTACCCTACCTCAGTGCCATTGGAGCACTTCTATATCTGGCTAACTGTACGTGTCCTGATATAGCGTTTACAGTTAATCTTCTAGCCAGACACAGTGCATCGCCCACAAAGCGCCACTAGAACGGAGTAAATCATCTTCTGCGATACCTTCAGGGTTCCATTGATCTTGGACTTTACTACCAGAGAGGTGCCTCCCCCAAATTGTTTGGTTATGCTGATGCAGGTTATCTCTCTGATCCGCACACGGCAAAATCCCAAACCGGTTTTGTTTTTACCTACGGAGGTATTGCTATCTCCTGGAGATCGGTGAAGCAAACCACAACAGCTACATCATCCAACCATTCAGAGCTCATTGCGATCCACGAAGCAAGCAGAGAGTGTTATTGGCTACGATCCATCGTCCAACACAGTCTTCAATCTACTGGCCTGAAGACCGATGATTTGGAGCCTACCGTTCTGTTTGAAGATAACACTGCATGCATTGCTCAACTTCAAAAAGGCTACATCAAGGGCGACAGGACGAAGCACATATCTCCCAAGTTTTTCTGGACACATGAGCTAAAGGAGGACAAGCAGATCGAAGTTCAGCAGATACAGTCCTGCAATAACTTAGCTGATCTTTTTACTAAGTCTTTGCCCAAATGTATTTTTGTAAAACTTGTAAAGAACATTGGCATGCGACAACTGAAAGACCTGCAAGCCTGAAGCTTGTACGGATCAGGGGGAGTAACCTGTGGGTTGCACTCTTTTCCCTTAAGCTGTTGGGTTTTTCCCACTGGGGTTTCCACAGCTAAGGTTTTAACGAGGCAAACACTCTTACTCTGGATCCAGAAGTATCCACCCCTCTTTGCCTCAAATGCTCAGACCAAAGTGATGAATGGGTAAGGGGGAGTGTTATGAATGAGGGAGGCCTTTGGCCTCCCCTCCTTCATTACCCACTCTCATTAGTCCCCATTACTATGAGTAATGGGGACTCTTGGTCTCCTTGAGGCCTTTCATCTCCCTTCCTTGATTTAATATATAGAGAACCATGGCCTATGGCCATGGTTACTCATTCCATTTCTAAGAACCTAAGTCTCTATTTCTCCTCTAGTTTGATTATCCTATAACAAGAACAATAATTATTTTACAAGCAAATCAACTGTTTTACTAATTTTGGAAATGAAAAGTCCATACACCCCTATGAGTAGGGGTGTAGACAGCATAACCCTAAACCTTTCACCAAGCGGGCGGGTTAAATTGACATAAAAAATTGTTGATTTTGAAAATTTGTTAAATCTGTCCCGTCAGTTCGGGATACATACGTAATAGAATAGATTATCCATGGTAAAATAGACTATTAATAACACTCCTTTGTCTTGCCATTAATGTGAAATCCTACTCATGAATATTTCGAGATTTCGAGTATTGTGTGAGTATAGTTAGGGGTAGATACTTCAGGATCCAGAGTTAATGAGATTTGTCTCGCTATAATCTATGGCTATGGAAAATCCAGTGAGAAAACCAAGCTAAGGAAAAAGAGTACAATTCTCTTTTAACTCTCCCTGATCTGTACAAGCTCTAGGCTTGCAGATCTCTTAGGTGCCTCATACCATTCTTTTGTACAAATTTCCGAAAAGTAGATGTTGGAAGAGCCATAGTGAACATATCAGCCAAATTTTCACTAGATTGTACTTGCTTCATGTTAATTTCGCCATTCTTTTGCAGCTCATGTGTCTAGAAAAACTTTGGAGAGATGTGAGTTATCTCATTGACTTGATGTACCCTCCTCGTAGCTGGTTTATACATGCGGCATTGTCTTCAAATATGGTGGTTGGCTCAAGGTTATCAGTCTTCAATCCGGTCGTCACCAGAATGTGATATACAACTGAGCGTAATCAAACACACCCTCTCTGCTTGCTTCATGAATAGTGAGAATTGCTGAATGATTGGATGAAGTCACCGTCATGATTTGCTTTACAGATCTCTAGGAGATTGTCGTCACACCATATGTAAAGACGTACCTAGTGTGTGCCTTCTCATTATAGTACCTAGTGTGTGCCTTCTCATTATAGGGGTCGGTCCTAAAACCTGCATCTGCATAGCCAATAAGTGTGGAGGATGATCGTTTCTTATAATATAATACCAAATCTATTGATCCTTGGAGGAAGCACAAAAGATGCTTAACTCCGTGGTGCTATGTATGCGCAGCAGTGTATCAGGCTTAATAAGTTCATATTGAACGCTATATTGAGACACATGTTATTTCCCAGGTAGAAAAGTACTTGATAAGGGATTCAGGACCTAGAATATCATCCCCCTCTTCCAGCTGATGAAAGTGGTCTTTTTGTACATCTAGTAAACGTACTACCGTAGGTGTAATCAGTGGATGACAATGGTTCTTGTGTAAATTCTTCAACACACTCTAGGTATATGAAGTCTAATGTAACAAGATTTCATTTTTTAGATAATAAATATGTGAGCCATGATGTTTCTTTATTTTCCTAGGTCTTTCATATCATATTTGATAGTCAGACTAAAACAGATGTTTTAGTTTTCTCTTCAGGTGATCCGAGGACATTTAAGTCGTTTACAACTATAATCTCAAATCAAGTACTTTGCTCTTATAAAGATGCAAAGACAACCTTTAGCAGGAATCCTTACTTTGTCAAGGGACTCACTTGGTTGTACAATATTTTATTAATAGAATAGATGTCTCAAAGTCTATTCAGGCATTTAAGGAAATGAGGAATGTATTTTTATCAAGATATACATAGTGATATACTCTCACAACATTCAATAACAGTATATCTAAAATTTCATTTTACCAAATTGTAAGGTATTCGCAACTATAATCAGGGAGTTTGATGCATCATTTATATAAGTAAGTCAAGCTCATCTTACTTGCTTATTTCCCAGATTTAGCACAAAAACCTTAAGCTATAGGCTGTATCTTATGTCATACGATTTCATACTTATATTCATATTTATACAATACTCATTATGCCCACAAGTTTGACACAGTTTGGTGTCTGGATTTTATGTCCGAACACTTTATGTTTCATAAAACAAGTCCAGCTCAGCTTTTATTACATAGTTCCACATTGGCCAATCTCTACGTTTGCATCATAACAATGGAGTGTGGATCGATATTATATAATTTTCATCGCTTTTGCGATGTAAGTGGCAATATGATAAGTGAATATATTGTCGACAATTATGTTTTATATGTCCAGCACCTCCCCACTACATACAAAATTTAATGATATTTCAGTTTCTCCCAGATTCTCCTCTTCTTTGGGTTCCAGGAGGGATGAGGGTATGGACATGAGCTCATTGTCCTGTGGTGGTATTGTCTCACGACCTCTAGGAGTTTTTCTCTTTCTGGAAATTTTATCATTAGAGCCTGGTAATCTGCCTCTTTTCAGTTGAAAAACAGTCACTTCTGTTGCTAGTGAATTTCATCCATTCTCGGGAGACGTCAATCCTAACTGGAGTGTTAATAGCAGAGATGTATGAACTGACAATTTTTTTGTTACAGTAATTATGTCCTATAATTGTTGAACAGTTATCTTAAATGTGGAGGATCTTGAGGATCTCATTATCACAATTTCATAATTCTCGGATCATAGATTTTTATTTTTATTTTTGATATTTTAAATGGTCAGTGTATCTTCATGATTCAACCGAGTTAAGATTAATGCTAGGAATGTGGACATGTCAATGCACGGTCTTCGAGACGTGCTTTTAACGCCTCCCTTGTTTGGGTGTTTGGGGTGCAACGTATCTATTAATTTAGAGTGAATTAAAACCGACATAGATTTCAAGACCGTGTGGAGGTCCTAATTTTATTCTCAGTGGTGATGATATAGGGATATTTTTAGTGCATCAAAACATACAAAAATAGGAGGTCAGTGTTGCACCGTATATTAATTGCATGGGAGGCTAAGTCTGGCGCCTTCAGGGCCTAAGACGAATCAATGACGCTACATGCAAAATGGCATGTTCCCATGCAATGACCAACGACTGGAATTTATTAGTAATAGATGATTAATCCATAGTAGTCATTTTAATAATTGACTCAGCCAACCCATTTTGGATGTTGACCGTCCGCCCGTTTGGCAATCAAATCGGGACGGGGATACGAGGGTTAAAATTTGTAACCGTAAGCGCACGGTGTCGAGGTGTGGCTTGGGGGTCGAACACAGGGAGGCGTGTGTTGTGCTTGAGAGCAAATTGGGAACATGATCACCGGGTGGGTGAGCTAGCTTAATCACTTAATGGGTTGTCACAATAGAAAATTAATGCAAAAGGGTGTAAGATATAAAAAGGCAACCTATGACCTTAGCTTTCGCCTTATCATGAGTTCTCACTATTACGACCGACGGATAGGAATGCGATCGGATTCTAGGGTTTAGCGGTGAGACGTTACCTTTAAAAGTGGTACCAAACGTCCCATAGGCCTGATATTTCGGTCGATGCCCAAGATGATACGCTAGGTCTACCCGGGTTCGGACGGTGGGCATTCCCATGTCCAGCACCGACCGACTCCGGGAGCACTAAGCTCGCAACGATTGCTCCTGACATTTCATTCAAGCCGTTCCCACGCACGAGGAATCAATGTCTACGCTAGGGGCGTGAGCTATGGCTAGGGGATCAAACTCCCGTTTTTATTTTCCCTTGGCCCGATGATCAAAGGCGGTCTTTCTCCCGCCAGAGACAATAAAACACCCTCCGTAACCATCTAAATCCCTATATCCTATCGAATCCCTAATCCTATGGTCGTTCTAGGTAGAACCTACGAAAGGGCTTCCACCAATGTCCCAGATTTAGAAACTACTCACTAATCATGGCGATAGATGCAATAAAACAAATTTCAGCCATTGAAATGAAAATCAATTCATAGATAACTAGAGCAAACGGTATTATAAACGCAATATTAAAGCATTAGAAAGATCAAAGAACTTACAAAACGAGTTTAATTGAAAGCAGCAAAACCCCCCTAAAAATAGCAAAAATGGGGATTACGTTTTCTGGGAAACCTAGGGCTATTTATACATTCTGGCAAGATGCCAGGGAATATTCCCACTAGAAGACAAAAATAAACACTCACCTGATCGGTTGAAACATCAACCGATCGGTTGAGGCAGCGGTTGGAATAGGTCTTCGGCTCTGAATAACCCCACCCGATCGCTGAACCGATCGGGTAAGTCGTTGAACTCTCGAGCTGGGGAAGCTTCTGCTACATGTGAACCGATCGGTTGACAAGTCAACCGATCGGGTGAAGTTGGTGCTCAAAAACAAAGAGTTGCCCCCATCCACCCGATCACTGAACCGATCGGGTGGAATTGGCTTCTTCTTCGGGTCTGATACGGGGGCACGAACTGATCGGGTGGATCTGTCCACCCGATCGGTTGGGAGCGGATACATGACTTGTCCTTGAAGATTGGCTCCCAGGGTCTTGTGCGACACCTCCCGTTACTCCGGGGACTCGTGATGTTAGCGTTGGATGTCCCTTACGCCAGCAATCCTGCAAAAACATAAAAACACAACGAAAGTGAAAAGGAACTAAAAATCACAAAAAGACGGACTCAAAATAACGAAAAACAACGGGAAATCATGGAAAAGACGTGCGTGAATATATAAAATATAAACGCATGTCAAAATCCCCCAAGCTGAACCCTTCCTCGTCCTCGAGGAAGACGAGTGAGAGTAGGAGCTCGGAGGGGAAACTGGAAATGAAGAAACAGAAAAAGAAGAGAAAATCCTAAATTACCCGTCAGAGCCAACGAAAACTAATATGCCACACTAAGCAAGCATGCGATAAGCATCGCACTAAACCCAGGAATATGAGTCCCTACTAGTGTCGTGGGGCCATGCGGTGAAGCACAAGTGAGTGAGGTCGTGAGCTAGCAGACGGTGTAACTATCTAAATTGGGCAATAAAGCTCCATATACACATACCCCATGGAATGACCCAAATATCGATTCGAGTAAGTGGTTAATAATAGCTCAAGCATGCATGAGAGTAGAGTAAGAATAGAAACATATCATGTGTCAGGGACTCTACTGCTAGCAACTAGGAAATCACCACATGATTACCTAGATAATCGCTAGAAAGCTCCTATGCCAAGTGTGTTCGAAAACGAAGGGGGTTGAGTAGGTGTGGAGGAGAGCACTTGGTACAAATTCTCGCCTTCCCTTTATCCACGGTGGATAGGAGTAATATTCACAACGGGAATTTTTTTGGGTTTTGGGTATTGTATATTTTTTGGATTTTTGGCTATGCATATTGTTTCTTTTCTCTCTCTCTCTTTTTTTATTTTTGGATTTTGGCAAAGTTGTGTACTCTCCCAAGTGGATGAACAGTACACGACAAGGGGATTTACACCAAGTAAAAATTCTAAACACTTGGGCAAAAGGAAAAATTTTCGCGGATCAGAACATAATCAAAATGGGTTATCCTAGTCCTATTGGTAGAGTCCTTACACATGCGAATTGAAGAGTAAAAATATAAATAATTTATGCATAAAGAAGCAGACAGCGGAGGCAAAATACCGCATATTTGAAATTGAAGCATGATAGTCTAGGGGTCATCCAAGGACATGCATATAAAACAAAATCACAACGTAGAAGCACACCAACTAGCTAGTCACGGCACACAACACACAAAAAAGCAAAGTGAACACACGAAGCATAAAATGCAATAGGACTCGGCTTCCTAGGGTTAGTGAGAATGATTATCGTAGCTAAGCTATGTGTGTGTGTGGTTCCGTGGCAGTTCATCATGTGGGGTCATCTCTAGGAGAGGGAGAATAAAAGGATGAGAAGAAAAAAAGAAAAACACGACGAAAAATGACTCAAAACGGTGAAAAAGACGCAACTGACGCACATAGTGCGACTCCCCCAAGCTGAACGCTGTATTGCCCTCAATGCAATAGGAGTAAATGCGGGAGGACAACGAAAGATGGGAGGGAAGTACGCACCGACAAATAAACAGGAAAAACATGAAGAACACACAAGAAGAAATATAGAAAACTAAAAGAAAATAAATAACGAAACCAACTATACAAAAGATATACACACAGGCACACAAAACAAGCACACATCAAACAAGACACACGACAACAATCACAGAAAATAGATTTCCCCCAAGCTGATCTCAATAGTGCTAGAAAAAAGATATGATCAAGATGAATCAGAAAAAAAGGCTAGGGGAAAATCAGAAAAAAGGGAAATCAAGGTGCAGGAGCGACAGGCTCCTCATCCTCCTCGGAAGAGACCTGAGGGGTGTGGGCAGGAGAGGTGATGGGCGTGCGAAGGAGTGGAGAAAGGGGTGGAGATGGTGGACGGATGGGCTCGGTGGGGGTGTGAATGATGGGTGGGGTGTCGATGGTAGCGGAAGGTGGTAAGGATACGGCGAGGGACGAGGGGGAGTGGGTAGTGTCACGACCCGCTTCCCAAAGATGGAGGCGAGACGTGAAAAGGTCCGCACGAGAGTGGAGCTGTGAAGCCCCAAACCCGATAAGCGTCGATAAAACATAAGCAAGTCCCTGTAACCACAAACGGAACAACAATAATAACACAAGGAGAGATAGAAATAAAATCTCATATCTCATAATTTGTCCAACATGAAAATTAAGTTCAACATCCAGAAAAGCCACCAGGCTAAAAGAAAGAGTCCAAGGGCCCAGAACAAGGCCAACAAAAGCAACAACGCAACAAAGTATAGGTGCTACGCACCGACAACAAAACAACTGTCTAAACAAAAAGGGAAAGCTCAACGAAGACACTAGGACTGGTCCTCGGTGTCCACGTACTCCTCGCCAAACACAGGCTCGGGCTCGGCGTCAGCAAACACCTCGTCCTCTACAATGCATTCAGGCTCAGGATCTAACATGTGTCACCTAAAAGAGTAAAGGGGCACATGTCAGCAAGTCTAAAAGACTTGGGCAAGGAAACTGAAAGTAAGGCAACTAGCAACCTAGCAGTTATAGTATGCATGACATGGCAGTTATAACATGAGTGCACAAGCAAGACATGGTGAAACAATAAGTACAAGAGAACAATTATCGGGACAAGTCAAGAGTAGCCAAGCTACTAACAATCTCAATCATTCCACTAGTCACATTTCAAGTTGTTTGTAGATGTTTACGCCTTACAACTGAACGGTTTGGCATTCACGCTGATTGGCCGCTTAACACTACCCCAAAACCCAGAGTTTACGCCTTACCACTGCAGTTGCTGATCGGGCAGACTCCCAGTTGATTGGCCGCTTAACTCTTACCCCCAATACCCACATGTAAACGAGCCAGGGTCCCTGCACACGAGCTCAGTAAATGAGCCAGGGTTGCCCCGCACAGGAGCTCGCATTCTAGTTCACGACTCATAAGCATTTGGCGTAGGGGTGCACCTAGCCGGAACAAGTAGTTCGGGCATTGGCTATCAACCAACACATGGCCCGCTTCTGGAACACGAGCCAGGAAACACAAGTATTGTAGCGAAGCTACGCAATCACAGAAACACTTAAAGAATGCAATGACATGACAATTAATTTGCGTACCGTTAATGGAAATTAAACATGACATGGTAATTGTGCAACATGATAAATGTCGGTTCTAGCTTCGTTGTCAAGCTAGTCCCTAAATTTGCGCCTAGGCGAGTATCATTTCGTCGCCTAGCCTCTTTTACACCTACAACAAGCAAATGGCCTAAGACATGGCCCAAAACCCTAAGTGGCAAGTTTCACTTGCCTAGCACCGGGGATGACGATCAACGAGGGTTCGTCCCACGGACGCTAATCTACGGGGAAGTCGCTGTTATGGAGAAACAATCATCAAAACAACATTCATTTCATTAGGGTTTCACAAAACACAACGGGTTATGAAAACATTAAGAGATCGATTATTATCGTATCAGAAACGGAAGAATGATGCCGAGCAATCACGGCAACGGAAGAAACGCTCCGGTGAACCTAGGGTTCAGATCTGGAATAAATGGGGAAAATCTGGAGAAATGGGTTTTGATGTGGATTTTGGGGGTTTGACGAGATTTTTAGGAAGATGAGAGGTAGAATGTGTTAAGGGAGGGTTTGGATGATGGAGGATGAGCTTGGGATGAAGGAATAAGGGTTTGAGGTAGTAGGGGGCTCAATGGGGGAGAAACTAGGGTTTTAGGTCATGAGGAAGAAGAAGAAAACGTTTGGAGGGGTATTTATAGAGTTTGGTGGCGGCTAGGGCAAAACTAGGGTTTCCTGTACTGTTTAGTCGGTCAAAGAGCAACCACTGACCGACTAGTTTGAGAACTAGTCGGTCGGTTGACCAACGCAGACCGACTAAATGTAAACAGTAACCCAGACGAAAATTAGGATTTAGATTTAGTCAGTCAAAGAACAATTACTGACCGACTAGTTTGACATCTAGTCGGTCGATGAACGTTCTTAGACCGACTAAGAGTAAACAGTACTCGACTGTACAGAAGAACTAAGAATTAGTCGGTCTGAGTACAAAACTTAACCGACTAGTTTAACAACTAGTCGGTCGAAAGATGAACTTAGACCGACTAAGAAGGAATAGTAACTGGCACCAAAAATAGTTAAAGAGTTAGTCGGTTAAAGAAGCATTGTCGACCGACTAGTTTGCAACCTAGTCGGTCAACCAACGTTCTTAGACCGACTAACAATAAACAGTAACTCCTGAGAAATTCAGAAAGCCAACTAGTCGGTTCAAGAAGGTTTTCCGACCGACTGGATCGTCATCTAGTCGGTCGGTGCCCCTTCTTACACCGGCTAATGAGCACCAAAAGTTCTGAAATGGAGCGCGAAGCTCCGGGATCGATTTCTAAGACTCCTAGGCTTGATCTAACAACAAGATATGACCGATATGAAGCCCGTCACAAATGACTTACTCCAAAATCGACGATTCTAAGGAAGAAGCTAAGAAAACCCGACGAAACGATCGAAAATGAAAGCTACGGAGACGAAAACCACGCATAAGGAGAAAATCCACCAACACATATAATATAATATAATAAATCCAGATACATGAAAACCAGTCGTTACATCCTCCCCAACTTAAGAAAAATTCTGTCCTCGGAATTTCCCAACACTCACGTGTCCGGGAACAAAAGTGGGAAACGCTCTCGCATCTCATCCTCATTCTCCCAAGTAGACTCTCTAGGCGAGCCATGTCGCCACATCACCCTCACAAGATTGACAACCTTTTTCCGAAGTGACTTCTGATGCCTGTCCAAAATCTGCACTGGCTGCTGGTCATACGTCATGTCGGGGCGAACGGTAATCTCCGAGAAATCCACAGCATGAGATGGATCGCTAATGTATCGACGAAGCTGCGACACATGGAAAACATTGTGAACTCCCTCCAAAGACGGCGGCAAGGCTAAGCGGTAGGCTACCTCGCCAACTTTCTCCAGAATGTCAAACGGTCCAATGTATCGCGGGCTCAACTTCCCTCGCTTCCCAAAGCGAATCACACCACGATTCGGGGAAATCCTCAGAAACACATGATCGCCCGGCTGAAACTCCAAAGGACGACGTTTAGCATCCGCCCAATGCTTAAAACGGTCCTGAGCAATCCTCAACCTCTCCCGAATATTTCTGACGACCTCCACAGCCTCCACAATTATCTCAGGCCCCAACAGCTCCCGATCGCCAACGTCATCCCAACTCAATGGCGATCGACATTTCCTCCCATAAAGAGCGGCGAAAGGCGCCATGCCAATACTCGCCTGGAAGCTGTTGTTGTAAGAGAACTCCACCAAGTGTAAATGATCCTCCCACGAACCCTCGAAATCCAACATGCACGCCCTTAGCATGTCCTCCAAAATCTGAATCATCCTCTCGGACTGGCCATCCGTCTGCGGATGGTACGCCGTGCTGAAACTCAGACGCGTACCCAAACTCTTCTGCAAACTCTGCCAGAACTAAGATGTGAACCTCGTGTCTCTGTCCGACACGATACTCACGGGGACTCCGTGAAGTCGCACGACCTCCTGCACGATTCACGTTACATCACTATCCAAACTAGGAAAAGGAAATAAAAACGGAGAGTAAAAGAATTTTACCTCCATATATCTCCTCGCTAGCGCCTCAGTGGACTGTCCCACTCGGAATGGAATAAAGTGCGCGGATTTGGTCAATCGATCTACGATCACCCAAATCGCGTCATTCTGCTTCGGACTCTGAGGTAGTCCAGTCACGAAATCCATAGTGATGTGTTTCCATTTCCACTCCGGAATCGGAAGCGGTTGTAGCAACCTGGCCGTACGCTGATGCTCCGCCTTTACTTGCTGGCAAACCAAACACTTGGCTACACTCCGAGCCACACTCCTCTTCATGCCATGCCACCAAAAGTTCAGACGAAGATCCTGGTACATCTTGGTGCCACCAGGATGCACAGAATACGGCGAACTGTGTGCCTCCACCATCAACTCCTCTCTAATATCCCCAGCTGGCACACACAACCTGGCTCCAAACCTCAGCGAGCCATCCTCATGAATCAAAAAGTCAGTCTGCAGACCGGCTTCCACCTGCTCCCGAATCTTCACCAGCTTCGGATCTCCAGCCTGGCCAGCCTTGATCCGTTCCACAATCATCGACTGTATCTGCATACACATCAACGAAGAAACCTCCCCAGGAAGAACAATCTCAACACCAGACTCGCAGAAATCCTGCTGCAATCTCCATTACGAGGTCAAAATCATCACCGCTGGAAGCCTACTCAGCGCATCGGGAACCACATTCACCTTGCCAGGGTGATACTACAAATCAATCTCATAATCCGCCATGAGCTCCAACCATCGACGCTGTCGCATGTTGAGCTCCTTCTGAGTAAAAATATACTTCAAGCTTTTGTGATCGGTGAAAATTTTCACTTTCTCACTCAGCAAGAAGTGCCTCCAAATCTTAAGGGCAAACACAACAGCAGCCAACTCCAAATCATGCGTCGGGTAATTCTTCTCATGAACCTTGAGCTGACGAGACACATAAGCCACAACATGCCCGTGCTGATGCAACACACAACCGAGACCCTTGCCCGAAGCATCGCAAAAGATCTCAAATCCACCGCTGCGATCAGGCACAACAAGAATAGGGACAGTCGTCAACTTCTCCCTCAGAACACCAAAAGCATTCTCATAATCACCCGACCAAACAAAAGGTACATCCTTCCGCGTCAACCTGGTCATCGGCTCTGCAATACGGGAAAAGTCCTTAATGAAACGCCGATAATAACCAGCAAGTCCAAGGAAACTCCGAATCTCAGACGCAGACGACGGAACAGGCCACTCTCTGATGGCCCTAATCTTCTCGGGATCCACTAAGATACCATCTCCAGTCACCACTTGCCCCAGAAAAGCAACTCTATCCAGCTAAAACTCGCACTTCGAAAATTTAGCATACAACCGATGCTTCCTCAAAATCTCCAATACCGTCCTCAAGTGCGAGGCATGTTCCTCCTCCGACTTCGAATAGATCAGAATGTCGTCAATAAAGATAACGACAAACTTATCCAAAAAGTCGTAGAAAATCAGGTTCATCAGATTCATGAAAACTGCGGGTGCGTTGGTTACACCGAAAGGCATAACCACAAACTCGTAGTGTCCATACTTCGTCCTGAACGCTGTCTTCGGAACATCTCCCTTCTTCACCTTCAACTGATGATAACCACTCCTCAAATCCAATTTAGAAAACACCCTCGAACCTCCAAGCTGATCAAAAATATCATCGATGCGAGGCAACGGGTATTTATTCTTGATGGTCACCGCATTCAACTCCCGATAGTCCACGCACATGCGACGCGAACCATCCTTCTTCTTCACCAGCAGCATCGGTGCTCCCCACGGAGACACACTAGGATTGATATAACCCTTCTGCAAAAGCTCGTCCAGCTGCTTCCGCAACTCTTCCAATTCTGCAGGCGCCATACGATAAGGCGCCTTCGAAATCGGCTGCGCTCCCAGAATAAGATCAATAGAAAATTCTAAAGCTCGATCAGGTGGCAGACCAGACATCTCCTCAGGGAAGACGTCATCGAAATCACGCACCACAGCCGGCCTCTCCAACTCCATCTGCATAGCCACAACCTCCACCGGCCTGGCCCGAAACCTGACAGGACCAAGCGAGCTGCTACCACGGCTGAACTCAAACACTGGATGTCCGGGAATCTCGAACACCACCTTCTTCCTCCGACAGTCGATCGTAGTATAGAAGCTTGCAAGCCAGTCCATCCCAAGAACTGCATCATAGTTGATGATGTCGTGGACAATGAAATCAGCGTAAAGCTCATGTCCACAGACCACCAACGAGCAAGAATTGCAACCACGATGCACCGAGACCACGCCATTCCCTGTAACGATATTCCAACTCTTGGGAAGAGGGGACGTCGACAAGGAATGCTTCTCAACGAAGCTCCGAGAAATAATGCACATCGATGCACCAGAGTCAAAGAGGACTCGTGCAGGAAATGTGCACACCAAAACCACACCTAACAAGCAATTAACAATCAAACCCTAGTCTAGCAAACAATCATGTTCAAGCAAACAACACAATCTATCAATCAAAACCAGCTAGGAAAGTAACAGCTAGATTGAGGATTACCTGCGATAACCTCATCCACAGCCTCGCTCTCCACAGCGGTCATCAGAAAAGCCTGCCTCCTCGGCGGAATAGCCAGCTGAAAAGCCTGCCTCTGTGGAACAAGAGCTGCTCCACGTCCAGCAGGAACAGACGCTCGCTACTGCAACAGCTGTGCTGCAACAGGTGCCCTCCGCAGCTGATTTGCATGCCGACAATCCTTCGCGACATGAGAAGCATCACCACAAACCAAGCACTGGCCCAGAAACTTCCTACACTGATCCTTGATGTGGCCAGGCTTGCCGCAGAAATGGCAAGTCTTCTGAATAGGCCCTCCTGGCCTCTTAAACTGAGCTGGCTGATTAGGCTTGAAACCAGGCCTACCCACCGCCCTGGCCTGCTCCATAGGCCTCTTCCCAGCACCAGAAACATGTCCTCTCCTCTGACTCAGGTTCAGCTCCTGCCTCCTCGCAGCGACCAGAACCTTCTGATAAGAGTCCATATCAGAGGAAGACACAAAACTCTGGAGCTCCAAAGCAAGTCCCTGCAGGAACCTCTGAGCCCTCTCATCAGTATCCTGCACCATCTTCGGTGCGAACTGACTCAGCCTAGTGAATTCTTGGTGGTACAGGTCCACCGTCAAGCTCCCTTGCTTCAGATCAATAAAGCGCTGCAGCATCTCCTTCCTAGCAGCCTTCGAAAAGAACTCCTCGTCAAACCTGGACTTAAAAAGGTAGTCCAAGCTATCGGCTCCACCAGCATCTTCTCTTCCGCATCCCACCAGTTCCGAGCATTATCCTTGAGTTGCCTCTTCGCCATATCAACCCATCCAGCCAGGGTGATCTTGGCCATCTTCAAGTTATCCTCAATATTCCGAATCCACTCATCGGTAGCCAGAGGACCCTCAGACCCATCAAGATATGAGGGACCCATCTCCCGAAATTGCTTCGCTCCCGGCTCGGAACGAGGGGCATCCGGAAGTGCCCGGGCAGCTCGAGCAAGTGGAGCGTTCTGGACTTGCAGGAGCACGCCCTGCTGCACTTGCATCATCTGGAGCATTATCCGCATCATCTCTCCATTGGTGGGTTCCCGCTCAGGCTCCTCATCATGAGGGGGCGCACCACCACCTCCACCACGGGTGAATTGCCTTCCTGCCATCTAATGACACAGAAAACGAAACAGATTAGACTCATAGCTTATGACTCGGACGTCGAACTTAGTTTATTGGACGTTCTAATATTATTATCGTTATTCCGATAATCGCAGTTACAGAAGAGGACCTGCATGGGCCACCAACAAAACCTGTCACGACCCGCTTCCCAAAGATGGAGGCGAGACGTGAAAAGGTCCGCACGAGAGTGGAGCTGTGAAGCCCCAAACCCGATAAGCGTCGATAAAACATAAGCAGGTCCCTGTAACCACAAACGAAACAACAATAATAACACAAGGAGAGACAGAAATAAAATCCCATATCTCATAATTTGTCCAACATGAAAATTAAGTTCAACATCCAGAAAAGCCACTAGGCTAAAAGAAAGAGTCTAAGGGCCCAGAACAAGGCCAACAAAAACAACAACGCAACAAAGTATAGGTGCTACGCACCGACAACAAAATAGCAGTCTAAACAAAAAGGGAAAGCTCAACGAAGACACTAGGACTGGTCCCCGGTGTCCACGTACTCCTCGCCAAACACAGGCTCGGGCTCGGCGTCAGCAAACACCTCGTCCTCTACAATGTATTCAGGCTCAGGATCTAACATGTGTCACCCAAAAGAGTAAAGGGGCACATGTCAGCAAGTCTAAAAGACTTGGGCAAGGAAACTGAAAGTAAGGCAACTAGCAACCTAGCAGTTATAGTATGCATGACATTGCAGTTATAACATGAGTGCACAAGCAAGACATGGTGAAACAATAAGTACAAGAGAACAATTATCGGGACAAGTCAAGAGTAGCCAAGCTACTAACAATCTCAATCATTCCACTAGTCACATTTTAAGTTGTTTGTAGATGTTTACGCCTTACAACTGAACGGTTTGGCATTCACGCTGATTGGCCGCTTAACACTACCCCAAAACCCAGGGTTTACGCCTTACCACTGCAGTTGCTGATCGGGCAGACTCCCAGTTGATTGGCCGCTTAACTCTTACCCCCAATACCCACATGTAAACGAGCCAGGGTCCCTGCACACGAGCTCAGTAAATGAGCCAGGGTTGCCCCGCACAGGAGCTCGCATTCTAGTTCACGACTCATAAGCATTTGGCGTAGGGGGTGCACCTAGCCGGAACAAGTAGTTTGGGCATTGGCTATCAACCAACACATGGCCCGCTTCTGGAACACGAGCCAGGAAACACAAGTATTGTAGCAAAGCTACACAATCACGGAAACACTTAAAGAATGCAATGACATGACAATTAATTTGCGTACCGTTAATGGAAATTAAACATGACATGGTAATTGTGCAACATGATAAATGTCGGTTCTAGCTTCGTTGTCAAGCTAGTCCCTAAATTTACGCCTAGGCGAGTATCATTTCGTCGCCTAGCCTCTTTTATGCATACAACAAGCAAATGGCCTAAGACATGGCCCAAAACCCTAAGTGGCAAGTTTCACTTGCCTAGCACCGGGGATGACGATCAACGAGGGTTCGTCCCACGGATGCTAATCTACGGGGAAGTCGCTGTTATGGAGAAACAATCATCAAAACAACATTCATTTCATTAGGGTTTCACAAAACACAACAGGTTATGAAAACATTAAGAGATCGATTATTACCGTATCGGAAACGGAAGAATGATGCCGAGCAACCATGGCAACGGAAGAAACGCTCCGGTGAACCTAGGGTTCAGATCTGGAATAAATGGGGAAAATCTGGAGAAATGGGGTTTGATGTGGATTTTGGGGGTTTGACGAGATTTTTAGGAAGATGAGAGGTAGAATGTGTTAAGGGAGGGTTTGGATGATGGAGGATGAGCTTGGGATGAAGGAATAAGGGGTTGAGGTAGTAGGGGGCTCAATGGGGGAGAAACTAGGGTTTTAGGTCATGAGGAAGAAGAAGAAAACGTTTGGAGGGGTATTTATAGAGTTTGGTGGCGGCTAGGGCAAAACTAGGGTTTCCTGTACTGTTTAGTCGGTCAAAGAGCAACCACTGACCGACTAGTTTGAAAACTAGTCGGTCGGTTGACCAACGCAGACCGACTAAATGTAAACAGTAACCCAGACAAAAAATTAGGATTTAGATTTAGTCGGTCAAAGAACAATTACTGACCGACTAGTTTGACATCTAGTCGGTCGATGAACGTTCTTAGACCGACTAAGAGTAAACAGTACTCGACTGTACAGAAGAACTAAGAATTAGTCGGTCTGAGTACAAAACTTAACCGACTAGTTTAACAACTAGTCGGTCGAAAGATGAACTTAGACCGACTAAGAAGGAACAGTAACTGGCACCAAAAATAGTTAAAGAGTTAGTCGGTTAAAGAAGCATTGCCGACCGACTAGTTTGCAACCTAGTAGGTCAACCAACGTTCTTAGACCGATTAACGATAAACAGTAACTCCTGAGAAATTTAGAAAGCCAACTAGTCGGTTCAAGAAGGTTTTCCGACCGACTGGATCGTCATCTAGTCGGTCGGTGCCCCTTCTTACACCGGCTAATGAGCACCAAAAGTTCCGAAATGGAGCGCGAAGCTCCGGGATCGATTCCTAAGACTCCTAGGCTTTATCTAACAACAAGATATGACCGATATGAAGCCCGTCACGAATGACTTACTCCAAAATCGACGATTCTAAGGAAGAAGCTAAGACAAAACGACGAAACGATCGAAAATGAAAGCTACGGAGACGAAAACCACGCATAAGGAGAAAATCCCCCAAAACATAATAATATAATATAATAAATCCAGATACATGAAAACCAGTCGTTACAGGTAGTGATCTCGCGTGCATAGCGATCGGCATCCTGCGATGCGAGTAGGCGACGGTGATAGAAGTGAAAGGTGGCGGAAGTGGAGGGTCAGTGGTGGAGGGAGGGGATGAAGTGGCGGGAAGGGAAATGGTGGTGGTGGAAGGAGATGATCGCCTTGGGGGTGACGGAGGAGGTGATGGGGGTGGAGTTGGTGGTGGAGGACCATGGACATGGGTAAGAAGGCGGAGAATGGCGGCGACGTTTCGCTCGAGAGCGAGGAAACAAGGATGTGATAGAAAAGAAGTGGAAGGATCTGAGGAGGAGGAGGAGGATGCACCAGCGCACAATGCAGCCATCTCGGCCTCGAGAGCGAGGCGAGCAGAAGTAGCGTGGTGCATGGCAGAGTGTGTACCGGAAGCAATGGGTGTGTCGACATGAGAGGCCATGCCATGCAGGGCCGTGATCAGGGCCTCGGAAGAAACGGTGGTAGCAGCCGGGGTGGTGACACTAGATCCAGCCCCAGGGTCTCTTCTGAACGCAGTGATATCCTGCTCGCCCAAGTGGACGACAGGGAAAGGAGGTCTAGGAGTGTCAGGGAGAGGAAACTGTAGGTGTAGCCCCCCTACAAACTCAGGATCTGGTGGAAGAGACCAATCTCCCGGAAGCTCGATGGATACACGGTCAGGGTTGGGGAGAATGGTGTAAGGAGCAGGGGGTGGCCATAATGAAAATCAAACCGACCGCTGCCAAGCCGTTTGATCATATGGGTGTGCCTTAGGACATCGATATCAAGATAGGTGGATCCTAAGGCACGCGGCAGATCGGGGGGATCACGATGTTGAAAGGAGGGTGTGAGGCAATGATAGTGATGAGGCCACCGCAGCAATATTTTCCCTTGTTTGTGCGGCTAATGTCAATGAGATTTTGAATCAGCCATGCATCGGCATTGATACGTACGTGCGGTGCCTCGAAGGTAATCCCGTCAACACTGGGAATGAAATGGAAGGTCATCGCCCACAGAATGAATAAATCTGGGATGGTCACAGTGTCGGACTCATCCCATGGAAAGAATGTGCTCGAGATGATGCGGTGGGCGAGACGGAAAACCGGGTGGATAATAGAGGAGGCCTTGGCCTTGCCCCTGGGGTAATGGTCGTGCAATGTGAGGCGTCCCAAAAATAAGTCGACATCAAAGCCGGCATGTAATTCATTGGGGAGGATGCCACCCTCTAGATTGGGGAAACCGAAGATATCGTTGATTGTGGTCACAGGGACACGGAAGTTTCGGTTTCGGAGGCGAAAATCGATATTGAACCCCTTCTCAACTTTGAAAGTGGATAGAAATTCTAGGGTGAGGGCGGGGTAAGATAGGGCATGGGAGTGGAAGAAACCTAGCCAACCTAAGTTAGCGAATAGGGACTCGACTTCGGTGAAAACACCGATATCGAGTAGGGTTTGATCATGGGCGAACTTGGTGGCTAGGTGAGAACGTCGGCTGAGGCGAGAATAGAAATCCTTATGTGCTTGGCTCAGAAAACGAACTCCCTGCGGTCATAGCATTGGATCTACCACAGGTATGATTGGTTGGGGTTATGGTTGGGTAGGCGGTGGCAGAAGAACACGTGCATGCGTTGAACGTGTGGATCTTTGTCTCTTGCGAGACGGTTCCTCCTCCACCAGATTTGCGTACCATTGTCTTTATCTTTTGCCATGATTTTGCGGTGATTGGGTGTGATTTGCTGGATGATATATGATGCACGCAACAAATGACAAAATGATAATATAAAAATCCCTGGGCAATGTAAAAATTAAGCTATGGAGCGAGTTTACCCAGCGACGATGCGACTCCTAGCTCCCAAAAGACCTCACGATGCACGATGGAGTGATTCGGGGAGCCGCTGCAAGCCAATCCAAAGAGAACAGAAAATTTTGAAAATTTGGGGTTAGGGCTAAGGTTTCGGGTGATTTGCGGGTTGGATGTGGTCGATGGGAGGGGGTTGATGGTCGGAAAGTGTTGGAGGAAGTGGGGAAATGCGATTGGGAATAGTGGGAGAGGTGGAAGAGATCGTTTCGAATGGAGTGGAAATGAACCGCTCGAATCAGAGATTGCGAGGTCGGGTGAAATGAAGTCGATTGGAGGAGGGGTATTTATAGGGGTTGGGGCGAAATCCGTTGGATCATCTGCTATAGGTGAACCGATCGGGTGGGATCTCACCCGATCGGTTGACCGCTCCCCAAAAACATCCGAACTTTCTATTTTCACCACCCGGTCAGCGACCCGATTGCTCTCTCCATCAACCGATCGGTTGGCTTTCCGACTGCAATCTGCTACTTACTGAAACTATCCACCCGATCGATTGATGTATGAACCGATCGGGTGGGGCAAATCCTGCACAAAAAGTATAAAAATTTCTAAGTATCCCAACAATGATCCCCACTGCAGTATTTATTCGCAAAAAATTAGTAAACTAATCCTATCAGAAAAACGACACAAGTTTAGAACATGGGTTGCCTCCCACGAAGCGCTGTTGTTTATAGTCGTTTGCTTGACTCCCGTTATGATCTTCAGGGTGGTTCGTACGGGTGACGCCTAACAGTCGACGTCCTCTTAGCTGTTGGGGCGGAGTTCCAGATTGTTGGCGGTGATGACAGATGAATGATCTTGACAACTCCCCCATTGGTGTTATCCGGGGGTTTCTCTTTGGTGTTGGCGACGCTCGTCACTCTTTTCAAAATCTGAACCTCGTCAGCAGTAAGCATCAGAGGCTCTTTCCCCTTGCTCTTCGTTTGAGCTCTCTTTCCAGTTCCGGGGGGGGGGGGGGTTGACGGTGGGACACATTCCAGCTCAAAAACCTTCTCTCCATCCAGACTAGTCTACTCGTCGATTTCATCAAAGCCTTCCGGGGGTTCCTTGAAAGAACTTTCCAAGCTCCTGCTTCGTTCATCCTCTCTTCTTCCATTTCCAGGAGGTTGCATTTGGGTTCCTCCGGTGATGACTTCATCGACAGTGCCAAGTCAAATTCTACTTTTTGATCTCCGACGTTCAAGGATAATTTCCCCTTTTAACGTCGATGAGTACGCCTGCGGTTGCCATGAAGGGTCTTCCGAGGATAATCGGAGTGTGATTATCCTCAGGCATATCCATAACCACGAAATCAACTGGCACGCGCACACCTTGGACATTGACCGGCAAGTCGTCTGCTACTCCCATCGGGTACTTCACTGATCTGTCTGCGAGCTGTAGGGCCATCCACGTGGGTTCAAGGTCACCCATATTGATTCTCTTATATAGAGATAGGGGCATCAAATTGACACTCGCTCCCAGATCGACAAGTGTTCTATTAATTGATACCTCCCCTATGGAGCACGGGATAGAGAAACTTCCTGGGTCCTTCAGTTTTCGCGTATTCGCTCGTTGGATTGGGGCGCTGCATTTCGCCATTAGGACCACTTTTTCCTTTCTCGTCCCCTTCGTCACATGGTCTTTCAGAAATTTTGCATACGAGGAGATGGTATATATCGCTTCCAGAAACGGGATTTGCATACTCAGGTCCTTCACCATCTTGAAGAACTTGCCATACTTCTCATCTATTTTTGCCTTGGCAAGCCTCTGTGGGAATGGTATTGAAGGTTGGAAAACCCTCGAGTCGTCGCTCTCCTTCTTCTTCTCTTCAGAAACTCTCTCCGGAGTCACGGGGTTCGATGCAGAAGCACCATTGTTGTTCATTTCCATCCTCAGTTTCTCATTGACAGGTGGTGCTTCATTATCTCTCTCGGCCTCCCGCGTCGGAATTTGCATTTCACTCCTCAGGACAATGGTGGAGACATTTGCTTGACCATGTGTCAAAGCTAGTGTTTGGTTTGGTCCCCTTGGGTTCACCTCTGGTTGCCCCTGCAGTTGCCCTTGTGCTTTCTGAAGGTTGGCCACTTGTAACCCCAGCTGTGTCACTTGATCGGCCAAGGCCTTCTGTCCAAGCTGAAGCTGATGAGTGACCTTCTCCTGATTAGCAATGTATTGAGTCAGGATGTTCTCAATTGGAGAGGCCACTCGTTGGTTATACTGCTGTTGTTGGGACGGAGGCTGCTGATTTCAAGGAGGGTATTGTTGATACATTTGTTGTTGAGGTGGAGGAGGCTGATATAGCTGCTGCTGCTGCTGATGTTGCTAGTACGGTGCCCTGTATCTGAAATTGGGATGGTTCCAGTTGTTGGGAGAATATGAGGGATTTGAACTCGTCCTCGGTGGATAGGGTGTATTTCCCGTCGGATTGTAAAATAGGGCACTCGCTTGATCTACGGGTGCTGAGATGTCTCCACCATCGAAGTCTTCCATTACTTCAGTTTCAACCACTGCTACATGTTGTGGGCTAGCGCCACCGGCTCCGACCATGAATGCTGAAATCTGAGTCGAAAGCAAATCAAATTTGCTCGACAGCTTATCTACTTCCTCAACTCGATGAATTCCTCCAGCTTTCGGTGTAGCTCGTTCATCGCTCCACATCTCATTGTTCGATGCCATGTTTTCCAGAATATTTCCACCATCTACTTCATTCCTTGCCATGAAGGATCCACCCGCTGCGGCATCCATGGATGACTTCAAGTCGTCCCTCAGTCCATTGTAAAACAAGTTGATTATCTGCCAGCAGGGGAGCTCATGGTGAGGGCATTTTCTCTGCATTTCCTTGTATCTCACCCACGCTTCATGAGGGATTCATGACTGGCCTGGGAGAATGAGGAGATTTCGCTCCTTAGCTTCACTGTCTTCCCCGGAGGAAAGAACTTGTTCAGGAATGCATTTGAGAGCTGCTCCCAGGTTGTGAACCTGTTGGGGTCCTTCCCGCTCAGCCATTGCTTTGCCCTGTCCCGCAGAGAGAATGTGAACAATCTCAACCGGATAGCTTTGGTTGATACACCATTGATTCTGAACGTCTCGCACTTCTCTAGAAAAGAGTCTAGATGCTCGATCGGGTTCTTCATAGGAGCTCCAGAAAACTGGTCCTGCTGGATCCAAGCCACGAGTGATGGCTTCAGCTCGAAATTTCCGGTCGTGATGGCTGGAGGTCGGATGCTGGATGTGGACCCAATGGACGGCATCGAGTACTCAAGCAAGGAATTTTGAGGAGTGATGTTTTCTCCCATGTCGACAATCTCTTCCCTTCTTCTTCTCTCGGTGTTCAAACGCCTCACAGTGGCGTTGATCTTGGGATCTAGAGGAACTAAGTCGTCAAGACTTCTCGAGTTCATGTGCATGAAAAATCAAGAAATACCGTGAAGCGCGTATGGTATAATGCCAAATAAAAACAAAAATAAAGAATAAAAATAAAAATTTATAATGTGAAAATTATCACGGGGTAGGGATATGAGCTAGTCTCAGGATGACAAGGTCCTAGAAGTAACAAGCACGTTGCCTCCCTGGCAACAGCGCCATAGAGCTTGACCGCCCGCCTGTTTGGCAATCAAATCGGGGGATACGAGGATTAGAATTTGTAACCGCAAGTGCACGGTGTCGATGTGTGGCTTGGGGTCGAACACAGGGAGGCGTGTGTTGTGCTTGAGAGCAATTGGGAACCAGATCACTCGGTGGGTGAGCTAGCTTAATCGCTTAATGGGTTGTCACAATAGAAAATTAATGCAAAAGGGTGTAAGATATAAAAAGGCAACCTAGGACCTTGGCTTCTGCCCTATCATTAGTTCTCACTATTACGACCGACGGATAGGAATGCGATCGGATTCTTGGGTTTAGCTGTGAGACGTTGCCTCTAAAAGTGGTACCAAGCGTCCCATGGGCCCGATATTCCGGTCGATGCCCAGGATGATACGCTAGGTCTACCTGGGTTCGGACGATGGGCATTCCCATGTCCAGCACCGATCGACTCCGGGAGCACTAAGCTCGCAACGATTGTTCCCGACATTTCATCCAAGCCGTTCCTACGCGCGAGGAATCAATGTCTACGCTAGGAGCGTGAGCTGTGGCTAGGGGATCAAACTCCCGTTTTATTTCCCCTTGGCCCGACGATCAAAGGCGGTCTTTCTCCCACCAAAGACAATAAAACACCCAGTGTAACCATCTACATCCATATATCCTATCGAATCCCTAATCTTATGGCCGTTCTAGGGAGAACCCACGAAGGGACTTCCACCAATGTCCCAGATTTAGAAACTACTCACTAATCATGGCGATAGATGCAATAAAAAAATTTCAGCCATTGAAATGAAAATCAAGCAATAGATAACTAGAGCAAACAGTATTATAAACGCAATATTAAAGTATTAGAAAGATCAACGAACTTACAAAACGAGTTTAATTGAAAGCAGCCAAAACCCCCTAAAAATAGCTTAAGAAGATGGGGAGTACGTTTTCTGGGAAACCTAGGGCTATTTATACATTCTGGCAAGATGCCAGGGAATATTCACACTAGAAGACAAAAATAAACGCTCACCCGATCGGTTGATGTTCGGTTGAAACATCAACCGATCGGGTGAGATAGCGGTTGGGATAGGTCTTCGGCTCTGAATAACCCCACCCGATCGCTGAACCGATCGGGTGAGTCGTTGAACTCTTGAGCTGGGGAAGCTTCTGCTACAGGTGAACCGATCGGTTGACAAGTTAACCGATCGGGTGGAGTTGGTGCTCAAAAACAGAGAGTTGCCCCTATCCACTCGATCACTGAACCGATCGGGTGGAATTGGCTTCTTCTTCGGGTCTGATACGGGGGCACGAACCGATCGGGTGGATTTGTCCACCCGATCGGTTGGGAGCTGATACATGACTTGCCCTTGAAGATTGGCTCTCAGGGTCTCGTGCGACACCTCCCGTTGCTCCGGGGACTCGTGATGTTAGCGTTGTATGTCCTCTATGCCAGCAATCCTGCAAAAAACACAAAAACACAACGAAAGTGAAAAGGAACTAAAAATCACAAAAGGACGGACTCAAAATAACGAAAAACAACGGAAAATCACAGAGAAGATGTGCGTGAATATATAAAATATAAACGCACGTCAGATGTGAACATGGGCTTCAGAGTGTTCAACTTTTATTCCAGTATGCATATTATTATTAATATCCCAGTATTATCCAATGTGCCCGTAATTTTGATAATTTGTCCTAATAGCTTTAGAAAAGCTAAACTGCAGTTAGATAATAGGCCTACTTATGACCATTTAGAGGATACATTGATAAGTACATTAAGGTACTTTATCAGCCCTTCTCGGTAAGTGGATAAGTTCATAAATATTCCTCAAGTACTCTCAAGGAAAAAGTCTCATTTTTTCGTTTTTAATGGAGATATTTTCATACTTGGTTTTACTCCATGATAAGCGAGATATTAAGGTTCGTCCTTCTGAAGAATCATCGTGTACTTCAGATTATATTCATGTGATTGGAGTATGGTGGAGTGCATCATCATCGATCCTCAGTGTCTAAACCACTTGTATCAAAGTATAAACTTATACGAGTCTGGGCAAATTTGTGTACTCCGTTCAATTTTCTCCATTCTTCGAATTTCGTATGGTATGGAACACTCAAGTATGGTATACATGCCATTAATTTTCTTGAGTCATTATATATGAATATTCGGTATTTATTCTTTTAGTTTCAATATGGATTTCGTATCGATGAATATTCTTGAAACTTGGTGTGTTTCTTTTTCCATGTTTTTTCAGTGTACTAGGCATCCTCATGTTTTGTTCAGGAGTTTACATGTTTTACAATGCTTGATCATCAAGCTAAACGTCCGAAGATAGTAATTCGAGACTATCATTAAGGTGAGATGCTTTAGATAGCATGCGTCATGAAAGATCATATGGATGATAAATTATCCATAATTTGTTTGACAAGTTCACTTAGTGAAATAAGTACTCAAACTTATGGCAAAGCATAACCATTTAATTACAATATAATACAATGCATAAAAACATTACCGTTTATCTCAAACTATGTCATGTAAGAAAAAGATTTTATATGCATAAAAATATGTTTAATGCAACCTACAACATGTAAAGAAAAAATACTCCTAATAATTATATTTTGGCAACTAGTCAAGCAAATTTTTGTTTTCAAAATCTTTATGTGCTTGAAGAATAGCTAAGTATACAATAGCTAGATTTATTTCAGCTTTCGGCTTTATAGTAGCTTTATAAAAATCATGTAATTTGCATTGCATACCACAATAGCAATATGGGTCTTGCTAGGACTTCTGGGATAGACTCGGTTAGTCATTGCTATTCATATCCGAGGTATACTTTATCTTCCATTCCACTTTCTTTTGTTGTTCCTTGTAGGTTCTCTGCTCCCCATGTTTCCGCTTTTATAACTTTTTTGAAAGGAAGAAACATTAGCCTCACTAAGGAAATGGATATTAGGGTGGGAGCTCCCCTGTTTATATTCTTCCAGTTTTTATTTTTCTTTTTCAACGATGGAAAAAGAAATATGACTCAGGGGGACAAATACAAGGGCACAATTCTCATGCCTTATCATATATCTCTCACTTATTCTGTCAAGTCATGATTTCAGGAGTGATCTTAATATTATTATTTTTCAAAATAGAATTATTGCCCAGTGCTAGATTCAAGAATAATGTCTCATGAAGTGAGATCACTTAACGGTGGTATGTCATCCTTTTGGTGTCCATACCGGTCTGAAATTAGACCATAGTTCTTATTGGATCTATTTACTATGAGATGCTCATCTTTAAGACTTGTATCTAGAAGATGGCAAAAATGACTTTCGCATTAGCCCTTTGTATTCCTTCATTTGTATTTTATACGGGAAGAAGGGTATAAGCATTTCAGTTGAACTTCGGGTCCAATTGCCAATCTAGAGAATAATTATTTAAAATTTGAAAAAAATAATTGCAACATATGCCATTATATATAATTATTTATAAGCGTAGTTGCATGATCATATATCAATGTATGAAAATGACATAACATTTCATGCAGAATAAGCATAAAGCAAAAAGGACAATTGTGTGGATCGGCCAGTCACTACAAATAAATAATTTTCACAGTCCAAAAAACATAGTCCCTTTTTACATAAATGAAAAAGTACAACTTTGAAATCACACGGGTCCCATAAAAATATTCTTCATCAGGGGTGGCATCTGCGTTCATGGAAGTAGCAATCGGTCATGTGCATTATATTTTATTCCTCACTATATTTTTCTCTTATAAAAAAGAAAAGGTACAGGAAAATAAAAGTGGGACTAAGGCCGATCTAAAACCACAATATATCCATTCATGGCTCAAAACATTTCCATCACATATCACATATAAGACATATAATATTCACAGGATATGAAAATTCAAATATTTTATGCTTAATAATTAATTGGACCATGAGGTAACGTCATACATCATTAGGTTAGGTAATTAACGGCACATCGGTCAGTGGATTCTCATAATTATTAAGCAAATGCTTATAAAAATAAGCCAATTGTATCCCAGAAGCATGTCAAATAATATGTGATATACATCAAATATATATAATTCTAAAGCAATATGCAAAAAAATTAATAATCATGCAATTATGTTATAATCAGGGTTATATGCCCACTAATAATACTTGTTGTATGCCTTGAGTTATGTGACCCGCTCCCGAAATCTCTTGGGAATACAACCGAAAAAGAAAATTTTTTAGAGGTCTGTGGTGTAAGCAGATGGTTGGTATGGACCAGGTCAATAGAGTATTGTTTAGAAAAAAATTGGAAAAACTGAATAAATCCACATAATTTAATTATTTATATTTCTCCTTTTCCCTTTCCCTTTATATTTATTAATAATTTTTTGTGTTAATTTTATAGCTTGCGGGCCTAAAGCCCGTGGCCTGGTCTACGGGCTTTGGTCCGTGGCCTGGTCTAGGGGCTTTGGCCCGTGGTCATCACATTTTTTTGTTTTTTGTTTTTGTGTTATTTTTATGGCATGTGGGCTTGAAGGCCTTGGCCTGGTCTGCAGGCTTCGACCCGCAGCAAACACATTTTTTTGTTTTGAGTTTTTATGGCCTACAGACCTGAAGCTCGCGGCATGGTCTGTTGGCTTCGACCTGCAGCCGCCACATTTTTTTGTTTTTGTGTTATTTTTATGGCTTGGGTGTATGAAGCCCACAGCCTGGTCTGTGGGCTTCGGCCCACAGCCAACACATTTTCTGTGTTATACTTATGATTTGTGAGCCTGAAGCCCGCGGCCTAGTCTGCGAGCTTCGGCCCACATCCAACACATTTTTTTGTTTTATGGCCAAAAATCACTAAGACTAGGGTTTTGGGCAGGGGCAGCGTTGCCGCCTATGGTGGCACCCTTGTCGCCACTACAGCGACGACAGGTGAGGGTGGGGAGGGTGCTGGCAACGCCTCACAGGGGTCTGGCTACCTAGATGCCATCGGCCGGCACAATTTTTTTCTGGCCGGCGCAGCAAGGGGGCGGGAGGCATGTCGGCCGCCATAACCACCGGTTAGGGCAGGTGTCCGAACGGCCGCCACCCATGCTCATTAGCTAAACAAAGCATCCATAGTTACCTCATCCGAGTCTCCATCGCTATCAGTTGAATCATTTTTAGTGGCATCCTCTCGTGCTGTGAAGCATATGTGCTCAACGTCTCCCTCATCATAGGAAGATGAACACCCGGAGGTGGACTCCTTTTTCTCCACTAGCATATGCCATAGTTGATGTGCCATTATAGCCTTGGACAAAAAATCAAGTTTAATGTCCATTACATCATCATTTTTTTCATTAATTCTTTTTGCTTCTCGATACATTTATGTTCAGGAGTGGTCGGTGCACAATATGGCTTCTCTTTGAGCTTCCAATAATCAACATCAATGGATCGAATATACACCATCATCTTTTCCTTCCAAGGTTGATAGTTGGTCCATTAAGATGTGACGGAGTTATCTTTCGGAAGTAGTTGTTGGTTGCCATAGTTAGAACCAATGCTCTGATACCAATTGTATGACCTGAAACTATGTGGAAAACACTAGAAGTGATGAATAGTGTTTTATGAAATTAAAAAGTAAATTACACCTAATTAAAATTCCTAATGCGACCAAGTGTGCGGAATAAAAATAAAAAAGACAATAACACAGAAAATACAAACACAAACAAATGATATACCCTGGTTCGAATTCCGCTAAGTCAAATCCCGACTCACTTGAATTCTACTCCAACGACCCGCTATTAAATCCTGCTAGTGATTAGCAATCCACTAATATTACACTTGCCAAATAGCGGCAATTGTAATCCAATACAACTTTACCACCACTTCTCACAAACTAGAAATGGTCCACTCTCACAAACCGAGAGCAAATCTCAACAAAGGGAAAGAGATAAATTGAGATACTTCAATATGAAATAAATACACAACCTTATGCCTTAACTATGAACTTACTAGAAGTGAGGCAATGAGGTGTGCGTGATGTGCTCTAAATGAGTGATTGGAGTACTTACTAATTTTCCAAGAGAGGGAGCAATTAATGCCAAAGATGTGAGCTTTTTACCCTTGAGGGAAAGTGAAGAGAATGTGGGCTTGAAAGCTTGAAGGAGCTTTGAATGCTTATAGATGAGAGAAATAAATGTTTCCCAAGAGTTCTAAATTGAAGGCATTCAATCCTAATTTTAGCAATCTAAAATCCCATCAAATCTCTTCCAAATGTTTAGCATTAAAATACTGGAACCGGCTTGTAACGGACAAAATCTGAGTCACCAGACGACTGGTGAAGGCCTGTCAAGCGACCGACACACTGTGTAGATAAGACAATAAAATGCGTGTAACGGCTAGTCGATATGTGCCTAAATATTGCTTGCCAGGCATCTGTGGTACTGTGCAGACATCTGTCTCTAATGCACCAGTCGACTCACAGTCAGGCTCAAGAAAGTTGAGCTATTGGAATTTTTGGTTCAAAATTACAGATGTCTATAGGTCAAACCCTAGGCGTTTGACGCACTATGCAGAGTTTGGTTAGACAATTTCATGCAAATGTCTGGGTTAGGGTTTAGAAGCCGTTGAATGCATGCGCGCCAGGCATCTAGTGGGCAAGCACCAGTCGCCTGGTTGAGGCTGAAAACTCTATTTTGAGTTTTAATAAGTTCTAACCCTATGGGATTGAATAATGAATGAACTAATGTGTTGTGTGTGACATATATGTGCTTCTAGCAAGACTATTTAAGGCTCAACATTCTAATTCAATAAAGAAGTAAAAAATTGAAAATATTACAAGTTAACATACTGCTCCAAAATATTGTTGTGCTATTCCCAAGTATAGGAAGTCGGTCAAGTAGTAATCCTGATGAGTCCAGGGTCATATTCCTCAGGGACAAACTAACCTACAAGTTTACAATCTAAAATTAAGTGAGAAAATTATTTATTGAGAGATGAACCACCATTCGAAAGTGAATTTTTTATTGGGTTTGATGCGAGATAACGAACTAAAATAATACGAAATAAAATAACACAAAGGTGTGATGAGATGGAAGTGTTTGTGTTGTGTTTTCGTTAGGGTTGAGGGTATTATGTTTGTTATTCTCCATGGATTCTCAATCCCACAAACCATGCCAAGATATGTGGATCGGATGATGAAACTTTCAAAAGACTGATAATTTTAGCAAATTACATAATCATTGGATCGATCATTTTTCTAAACAACAAAGGATAAATAGATAAATCTTATGGTTGATCTGCCTCATGGCATGTCATCCTAAGTTGATTCCTCGACGGATAGCGTGATGCCTCATGGCATGTCATCCTAAGTTGATTCCTCGACGGATAGCGTATAATTCAATTATAGAAGAAAACAACGTTTCCAACAATTTCGATGATTTCAAGTGCTAATGAAACATGATAACATAATACCCATGAGGCCTAAATACTACACAACACACCCATAAGATATTTAGCTATTCATGATAACAAAAACATCAATCTTCATTAAGAATAATATGCTTTGATTACAATACATAATACAAACTAATAAAAACAAGAGAAAGATGGAGATTTTTCACCCAAAATGAAGCCAAAACACCCCCAAAACCTATCCCACCGCTGCAAACACTTCCTTGGAGCTTGTAGGAGAAGTTCTCATCTCAAAAATGTCGGAATTTGGGAGCTTCTTTTATTAGGGTTTGAACAAAAACCTTAAATAGACCAATTTAAGCCTTAACGGGACTGCGTGTTCGTGGGTTACAAAACCCGCAACCACAGCCAGTTACTAGGGTTTGAACAAAACCCTTAAATAACCCAATTTAAGTCTTAACGAGCATGCAGGTTGCAGGTTTGTGGGTTGCAAAACCCGCAGCCGCAGCCCGTTTCTCTCTGTGCGCGAGCGAGCACGATTCAGATCCGGCGGGCTTTGCCCGACCCGCTGGCAACAGCGCTCAATTGAGCGGGGCTTTTGGGGCTTACGCCAGTGCGTTACGCACTGGCGTCATTTATATTTTTTTCTTTTTTCTTTTTAAAACCATTTTCTGGCTTTTTAATTCCCTAAAATTGCTCCGACGTTCGAAAAATATGGAAAAATAGCCGCTGGATTCGAAAAATTACAATCTTCACCTGAAAAATAACTTGAGACAGAATTAGGCCAAAAAATGATATTTTGCACATAAACAAATGATCTGCTCTAATATTAAATGATATTACAAAATACACATATTAGAAACCAGATGAACATGATATATGCGCAAAATGCTATCTAATGAGGGGTTAAAAACTGTAATATTCTCCTTGAATCACATCCCCTAACTAGATTGTTTCTAGTCTCTAGCAAAATAAATGAACATTCCAAATATATATATCATACACTCCATATTCACTTCAATGACCATAGAATGGATTAAGAATAAGATCACCAAACAAAGTTCAAATATTATGGGTTTCATGGACCAATGCAAAAATTCACAATGTTATCTTATCTACATATATTTAGCATCACACAACTTCATGACATGCAATTGTTTAACTAATTTGTTAACCAAGTGTCCTAGGTTGTAAATCTTCTAAGATTAAGCCATCACAACACCCTACTCATCATGAGCTCATGATATCGAATCTACTTAAAACGTATTCAATATTATTCTCATATCTCTTCTTTTTTTCTTTTTTTCTTTTTTATTAATTACACTTTAGAGCAATCCATGTAGCGAGCATCAGGTCAATGTCTCCCAAACCAGACGGTTTTAGGGCATTAGGTTTTGAAAAACCCCTCAGACTAATATATAGCTCGAAATATCTAAAGATTATTTTCATTATGCACTCCCCCATACTTTATTTTTTTCGACGCGAATCTCCAATGCATCTTGAGACACGAGGACCCGGCTACTACATGCGAGTTGGAAGAGCAATGCATTTTATTATTCACTTCTTTTCTTTTCTTTTTTAAAATCTACATGAGACATGTTTGAGTAGACTTCTCAATCACTTATTAACAACAAGCTTGTGTATGTGTTTGGCCATAATCCTATGAATTTATAGCCTCATTCCTATGATCACCAATTCATAAGCGCATACATGACATGAAATTGCATAACACCAAACAATATTTTCATGAGATTAAACTTGCGGATATATGCACTAATTTGCATGAAAATCATGATAAATTATAGTTTCATGCATGTGTAAAACATTCTCAATCAATCTCTATGAAAGCAATGAATAGGGGTGTTCAATTAAAGACTATGGAATTTCCACTACAAATGGATATATAGATAATTTTAGTGAAAAACACAACTTCCTCATTTATTTTATGCCCATATATTTTTTTTGTATTTTTATGCAAACATTTTTATGCAAACATTTTTTGAATGCAAACAAGAAGTTTAATTTTTTTTAATGCAAATGCAAACAAGAAGTTCGAAAACTTCTACTCCGTCCCCCAACTTAAAATGAACATTGTCCTCGATGTTTGAAGGGTACTAAGAAAATTTTATTTATAACAATATATACTACTACTAGAGAGATATGGAAACAACACACCTAATCACTTGCCACCCGAAGGTGGTTCTGAAATCTCAATGATGTCCTTCTTCTGTGTCCAGGGCTCTTGGTAGTGTTTCAAGCGTTGCCCGTTTACCTTAAACTCATTGACATCCTTCGGGTTGATTAAGGTCATCGTTCCATGTGGATACCTTGTCTTCACGATGTAAGGCACATTCCACCTGGAGCGTAGATTTCCTAGGACGAGATGCAATCTTGAATGTAGACAAGTGCTTTTTGGCCTGTGGTAAACTCCCTCCTTAATATGGTGCGATCATGTACAATTTTCAATCTCTCCTTGGCCAGTTTAGCTTTGCCATAGGCTTTTCTCCTCAGCTCCTCAAGTTCAACTAATTGCAACCTATGAAAATAGGAAGAAGAGTCAGCATCAAAATTCAATTTCTTAACACTCCAAAAAGATTTATGCTCAATTTCTACGGGCAAATGATAATCTTTTCCGTAGATAATGTGGTGAGGAGACATCCCTAATATGGTTTTGTAGGCAGTGCGGTATGCCCATAAAACTTCAGGAAGACGAGTGCTCCAATCCTTTCTAGAAGGGTTCCCGGTCTTTTGGAGAATGTTCTTGATCTACCTGTTTGCCAACTCCGCCTGTCCATTAGTTTGGGGATGGTAAGGTGTGGACGCTTTGTGCTTCATTCCAAACTTCTTCATTAAGCTCGCAAAAAGGCGTTTGCAAAAGTGGGAGCACCCCAAAGCATGTAAATATGTTTTCCTTCATAAACTTGAGCACAATGGATGCATCATTTGACCTTCAAGGGATAGCTTTTACCCATTTAGACACATAATCAATGGCAAGCAAAATAAAAGTATTCCAAAAGAGGAGGAAAAGTGTCCAATAAAGTCAATACCCCAATAATCAAAAATTTCTATTTTTAATATGGGGTTCAAATGCATCACTTCCTCCTAGTTATTTCCCCCAATTGCTGGCAAGGCAAGCATGATTTACAAAATTCAAATGTATCTTTAAACATGCTTGCCCGATAAAATCTACAATGTAATAGTTTTGTGAGCGGAGAAATGTCCCCCACATGCACTTTCATGACAAAAATGTAGGACACTATCTATTTCATGGTTTTGATACACCTCCTAACAATTTGGTCATTGCAATATTTATAAACATATGGATCATTAAAGAAAAATGATTTTACCATGTGATTAAACCTTTTTAGATCCTGATTTGACCAAGTATAGGCAGTCTTACCAGTCACCAAGTAATTGAAAATATCCACATACCATGGAAGTGTGGAGACAGCAAATAGGTGCTCATTGTTGGATCTGGATCTAAGCCTAGAGGGGAGGTGAATAGGCTTATAAAAATTCTCGTGCAACCCACGAGAAATCACACACATTTATAATTACATGTAGGGTAAACAATAAGCAATCACAGATGCACAACAGATTTACCCTGGTTCGGTCGCATCTACGACCTACGCCCAGCCCCGAAAGCAAATACTATATTAATAATGTTACCTGGTACAACATGTAGTTAGAGCATCCACTCTACACTCACTTGGCTCTCAGTACCTACACTCACCAAAGTGCTCAACACAACTAATACTAGTATATGCTTTCACTTGACTAGTACCAACTAGCCAAATCCCTCTTATCTAGCACCCACCAGACAAGACCCCAAAAGTATCACAAATATGGTAAAATTTCCCCTACAGAGATCATTACTACTACACACAAATAATAGTAAAAGAGTTTAGAAAAATCTCAGTGTGTAGTCGTAGTCGACTCTGTCAATCGGCACGGGCTAGCTCTCGTCTGGCAAGATGTAGATGTCTCGTCTCGTTTGCAACTCAAGTTGCCGCTCTCACTTGACTCCTCTTTGAATATTGCGGCCTTATCTTGATGGTGTAGCAGTAGTGTGTGGCCTGAACCCTGCAGTGCATGGACAGAACCCTGCAGTGCGTGACCTGAAACTTGCAGTGCACGCAGACCCTTGCAGTGCACGCGCAGCTCTCCCTTTGGTGCAGCAGCTGTGTTCCTCTCTCCTTGTTGCGGCCTCCCTTTGATGATGCTTGCTTGAAGAAGCTACTTGGCTCTTGGAGAGGAGGATGATGAAGCTTGGATCTTGTGGCTTGTTGATGTAGAGCAATGAGGGATCCAAGCTTGATGTTGCGGCTAGGAAAAGTGGGGAGCTCTTTTGCAACTTGCAAGTCCTAGGGTTGTGCTTGCAACTTGCGGCACCTAGGATTGGGGATTCAAGAAGTTTGCTAGATGGTGAGGCAATGAAGCTTATTGATGACGTGCGCAGGTGAAGGGATAGAGCAACAAAGCTTGAGGAGTATGAAAATTTGCTATTGGCTTTATGTGCTTGGATATTGCGGCTATGGTGATTAGGCTGTTGAAGCTTAGGGCAAAGGGAAGGAGGAGCTTTGGCCTTGGAGATTAGGATGTTGAAGATTAGGATGTTGAAGCTTAGGTGCGCAAGTTTCCTCTCCCCCTACCTTGTTGAGGCCGTAATGTTCCCTTGCTATGGCCTTGAGTTTTTGGGATAGGGTTTGATGTTGGCCGCACCACTTTGCCTCTCTTGGTTGCTTGGTTTTTATAGGAGTGGGTATGGAGAATTTTTGGCTAAGGAGAAATCCTAATGGAGATCGGACTAGGAGATTCGGAGGGATTTTATTTGATCTCATTGCAATGCTAATTGGATTACGATTTGGATTCTAATAGGACAGGAGATTTGATAGAGATTTGATTGGAACTCTAATTGATTTAAATTAATCAAAGAAGATTTGAAAGAGATACTCCATAGCTCTCCATATTGGAATAGGATTAGAATGGCGATGGGGATAAGAATCAATCTTAAATTGATTTGAATAAGATCATCTCCAATTTGACTTGGTCAAATATTTATAGCTATAGTCACCATCTCTTTGACCAAGTCCAAGTTGCTATATGAATAGCAATTCTTCCATCTTCCAATTTGCTATATGAATAGCATTTCCTCCATCAAATGACTTAGTCATCGCTTTGAAGATTTACAAGCGTGCCACTCCTAAAAACACTTAACACACACAGTAGAACGTTCACATATGTTTGTTATCATCAAACACAAAATCATCGATCGTTGAATCCAACACACGTTGTATCCAACACTCATTGGGGAAGGAGTCTGGTATAGGAATTGTAGCTGACTCCGTACCAATAGTTAGCCTTGAAAGATGGTCAGCTACAAGATTCTCAACTTCCTCCTTATCTTTGATCTGTACCTCGAACTCATGCAAAAGTAAAATCCTGCATATTAGTCTTGGCTTTGCATCTTTCTTGGACAGAAGATATTTAAGAGCTGTATGATTAGTAAAAATAATAATGGGAAATCCCAACATGTAGCTCCTGAATTTCTCCAATGCAAAGACTACGACAAGCAGCTCCTTCTCCATGGTAGTGTACTTCCTTTGAGCTTCATTTAAGCTTTTACTTGCGTCGTTAATGACCACTGGCGATTTGTCTTTTCGTTGTCCAAGAACTACGACAACTGAAAAATTGCTGGCGTTGCACATTATTTCAAATGGTAGTGTCCAATTAGGTACTTGCAAAATGGGAGAAGATATCAGTGATCATTTTAAATTATTAAAAGAATTTTCACACTCTTCTGTCCAAATAAATTCAGTGTCATGTGTAAGGAGTGTGCATAAATGCCATAAAATCAAGCTAAAGTCCTTTATGCAGCGCCTATAGAATCCAGCATGGCCAAGGAAGGAAAGAATATCCTTAACGCATTTCGGAGTTGGTAGCTTTTCAATGACTTCCACCGTGGCTTTGTCTACCTGTATGCCTTTCCTAGAAACTATGTGACCAGGGACTATGCCCAGAGTGGTCATGAAGTGACACTTTTCCCAGTTAAGAAGCATGTTCTTTTCAATGCATCTATCCAAAACACAAGCCTAGTTAGTCAAACAATCAGAAAATGAGCTACCATATACTGAAAAATTGTCCATAAACACTTCTACAATCATTTCAATCATAGCATCAAATATACTCAACAGACATTATTGAAAAGTTGCACGGGCGTTGCACAAACCAAATGGCATTCTTCTAAAGGCAAAAGTGCCAAAGGGACAAGTGAAGGTAGTCTTCTCATGATCCTCTGGGGCTATCTCTATTTCATAATATCTGAAGTAACCATCAAGGAAGCAATAAAACACATGTCCAGCCACTCTTTCCAAAATTTGGTTTAGGAAGGGAAGAGAGTATTGGTCTCTACGGGTCTTGGAGTTTAACTTCCTAAAGTCTATGCACATTCACCATCCAGTGGTGGCTCTCATGGGTACCAATTCATTATTTTCATTTTTTACAACAGTTAACCCAGATTTCTTAGGGACAACTTGGGTGGGACTAACCCAAACTACTATAAAAAATGGGGTATATGATACTCACATCAAGCAATTTGAGTACCTCACCCTTAACTACTTCTTTTAAGGTTGGGTTCAACCTGTATGAAGATATATGCCCTCGAGGCAATTTATCCTAGAACCATCTTGTTCAAATATAAATGGTACTAATTATCCTAGTATTGTTAAAAGGTTTTTTAAATACTTGGATAATTTCCTTAAACTTAAAGTAAGGGCATACATGTATCTAGATGGAGATCTCGATTATGGGGAGTGAATGACCGATAGGAACTTGAGTCTTAAAATATTTATGGTCATAGATGTGTCGAGAAAGGGATATCGACACATCGGACAGACCATTGTGTCTTTGTCTTATCTTAAAGGATAATGATGACCTCATAATCATTCAACCTGGCGAAGTCGAAGACAAGACACAGGTGCTCATTGGAGAATGAGTCAACTGAACGACCCAATAAAGAGTTATCAAATGGTTAATCTTAACTAAAATGTCATTGATAACTCTCTAGTGATGATAGGCTAGTTGGTCCTTTAGACTTGATGTCATTGTACAAACCTGTGCATGAACGGTGTCACCTAAATCTATGATCTAGCCTCGAGTCTTCGCTGATTGAAAGGTCTTAGGTTGGGTGACACTTGAAGTGTACGAGTGATTCGGGTTCAATATTACATATTTAACCCCCCATTTAGCCCTATTTTGTGCTCATATGATCCTAAATTGATCTATAATACATTCGTATTTTGTACACCATCATTTATTAGAGAAAACACCTTATTTGAGCACAAAACAGCAATTAACGAAGTATTTCTGCACTTTTTATATTTTTCCTAGCTTGGTCTCGATCTCACGATTCCAACGACTATTTATTTGTATTTTTCTGAGATCTGTGCTAATTACTACGAATTTTTGAATGCAGAATACTATTTAATTGAAGAAAATACGGAAGAAAATACGTTTAAATACGTATATACGGTCGGCGCACGACTTTTGGCGCGCCACGTGGATTGATCTCAGCGTTTTCCCGCCAGATCGAGCGGCCCACAACTACGGACGACGCGGCATACTTATCACCGTTGGATTTTCATCCAACGGTCTGGAACGAAACGATTACGATCGAAAAGTTGGGACGCGTGGCGTTCATCCGTCCATAACCTGCCTCATCCTACGGCCACTACTACTCCCGCATTCGAACTCAGAAGCGGGCAACGCGGCTCCTTCGCAGCCGCAAGATCACAATCGAACGGCTGCGATCGGCCCAAAGAGACGAACGAAGCGGGAAAAATGCGGGGCGACGTGGAGACTTGTAGATCGTTCGATCACGATCGAACGACGGAGAGCGATCCCGCTGAAGCAAAGCGGAGCTGATAATTGCGGAGCTACGTGGCTTCATCAGGGCCGTCAGAATTTGATCGGACGGCGAGCATTGAATCCGAGCTGCAATCGGATTTGGTTAACGGATGCGGGCGAGCGCGGATCTTAAAGCAAGCGTGGCGGCACCCAATTCAATCCCGCCCTTGATCCAACGGTTGCAGTGTGATCCGACGGTGGGTTCGGGTTTTGAGTGATTCGGGTGCGGATATTGAACCCGATAAGCGCTATAAACCCGCAATGTTAGTATAAATGGTATTTCTAGGGGTTTTGAGCGTATTCTTGGTGTATTGGAGGCTCTAGGAGCCGTATTTCTCCTCTGAAAAATTCTGTAAAATTCCAGAGGCTATTCTTCTTATTTCCAGAGAGTTTAGGTGTCTATATTGGAGATTTGGTGATAAATTCTTAAACTTATACCCCGTATTTGGTGCTTTTCTATTGTATTTTGCTATTAGAATGATGAATTTTGCTATGAAACTTGATTTTTATTGCACCATGAGTAGCTAAATTCTTATTGTGCATGGTATGGTGTAGTTAGGGGATATGATTTGTGTTCGTTTGGTTGAATATTCGTTGTGCTAAATTGTTAACATTGATAAAGTTATAGTCTTTGTTATTAAATCTTCTCTTCATTTTCCAAAAGAACGTGTTAGAGTAGATGATCACCCCACAAGGGTGAGTTTTGATCTATCCAAAAGAGAGTTTCATATCTTAATTTTAGAAGATTATAACTTTAACGACAATCTTATTGAATTTTGTGCTTTAATCCCCAAAAGGGTATTTTCCGATGAATTGCTCCCAAAAGGGGAATTTATTGAGTTATATTTAATCAACCAAATTAATAGGAATCATTGATCCTAACGAACCCATACCATGTGCATACTTCTCATAAATATTTTCACGAATTTTCCTTGTTCGTATTGTTCACGTATTCACAAATCACCATCAAACCAATCCACACCATCACCATTTAAAGTGGTTAGTTTCTCTACGTTGGCTTTTTATTTGATTTAAGTTTTGTGGTTTCAACAAATTTTCTCCCGAGGATTCGACATCTGGACTCCCAGATTATATTACTTGCACGGACTCTTGCGCTTGAGAGAAGCACTATTTTGGGCCTACCAAGTTTTTGGCGCCGTTGCCGGGGAGTAGTGCATATCTTTCAGGGAGTAGTCGTCAACTTGCTTTAATTTATTTCAACTATTTTGATGACTACATTTGGAAAATTTTTATTAAGAAGAATCTTAGACTAAAATGGATTGACGTGACTCATCTCTTGCAGGATAACTTGTGAACATCTTATAGAGATGCTGGGAGTTACGTTGCTGGGATCCAGTTTAGTCATTGGAGGAAAATTACTTGCCGAGGAGTGCAAGGAGCAAATTGAACAACTTTCTCCACAATTAAAGATTCAGGATCCGCCATTTGACCACGGTGTGTTCTTTCTATTAGTGTAGTTTTTATAAGCTTTCTAGGTTGCTTGCTTTGAATAAACTCGTACCCCTTTCGACATTGAGGACAATGTCCATCTTTAGTTGGGGGGTGTGTATGAGACTTTAGGATTTTTTCAAAAAACAAGGCAAAGAAAAGAATAAATCACCATCCCCATCTTTTAAAACTCCTTCATATACGATAAATATGGATGATTATACATTGATTGAGTTCTAAAAATTGTTTGTGGCCTGAGTTAATTATTTTTCCTTCATGGAATTACTAGTTAATATGCTATTCATGAAAACTTTTGATTGCCTTGATTAATATCTCGAAATAGTTTGAATTTATTTCATGCATGCTAATGTGATGAAAAAGCTTAAGTATACACGATTTATTACAAAAGTCTTCAAGTTGAAGAGGAATTTGGCCTTTGTTATTAATGTTTTGTTCGAAGAATGGGCTTGAGTTGTTTACGACAAAAAAAACAGAAAAAAGGAGAAAAATGAAGATACAAAAAAATGACTGAGCATCATACCGAGCATCATACCGAGAGTAGTGCATATCTTTCAGGGAGTAGTCGTCAACTTGCTTTAATTTATTTCTCTTCCGTTAAAGGAAAGTTGGTGTCACAGGCACAGTACGGTTCTTTGTGCTAAACCTCGGCCCGAGTATGTTGTAGGAAGTACAACATGGACATACCAAAGACCGATGTATGCTGACCAGTGCTAGCTAGTAGGGTTGATGGTTTACCATACCCTAAGCTATGCAGTGACATAGTTATAACGAAGGGACTAAAACTGAGGCATTCATCACTGACACAGTCAGAGTGATCCCGACGATACTATTGTCAATGGGTTAATCACGTAATTATGATGCCAAAACAGGGGCAACACCTGCTGCTCGTGGTCTCTGTCGTCTCGGTGTTTCGAGCCCTAACCTATAGTAGGGTCAGGTTGTATGGTCTCACACCAAGTGGGATTTGCGTTTTAGTAATAGGAAGGATTCAGGAGGAGTGCACTCTGGTGCACGAGAATAATCGAAGTCACAAAGAGCTTGTGACAATAAGTCTATATTGAATGGGATTTAATAACGTCGCAAAATGTTTGCGATTTTAGCATTAGTAAAATGCTCTAAGGGATTGTTGCATATGATGCAAAATTGGTTAAAAATATATTGTAAAATATTTACGAGAATATTTTACATAACAAAAGGCATAGAAATGGATATATGAATTTTTGGGATAGTCCCATTTGAACCATGCTTTCAAACGGATTTGAAATTAGCTCAATCGGAGCTGTAGAGCTCAAGAAATAGCCCAAAAGGCCAGAACTGGGCTTTTCCCAGTTCTGGCCCAGCCCAACCCAGACTGGGAAGGCGGGTCCAACCCGCTAGGCGGGATAAACCTGCCTGCAAGAGGGGCTCAGCCCGCGGGCCGGTTAGACCCGCCCGCTGATACTGGCGGGTCAACTCGAGCCCGCTCGCCCAGCACGGGCAGGAGCAAGAAACGGGCTGGGCACGCCCAATTAGTCGATGGACCCCATATGCAGGGCCTACAATTCAGAAACCCTAAGGGGTTAATGAGGCTGTGTTTTTCAGACAATTCGTGATTTTTTGCTCAACTTTGAGCAATTATTCGAGGGGGTCAAACGAAGTCGGATTGGAGCGTCGTTTGTTTCTATGCATTCATCGTTCATAGCTATTTGATTTGATAGGTTATATCACTCGCAAATCTCAACAGGGAGGGAGAGAAAATTGGTTGAAGTTTAGCCTTAGTGTAAGGCAAAACTAATTCAAATTTTCTCCCCTAATTTAATTAGTCACACATTGCTCGTGAGACGAGCAAGGGGTCAGGCCCCCTATATAAATAGGGGCTGACACCCCTGGGAAAAAAATGCACCAAGTCTCTGAATCTAGTAGCTCTGAAAAGTTTTGAGCACGCTCGATCCGAGACGAAATTATTCTTTCCTCCTATAATTCTTCCATTCCTTAGTTCACGTCCTAGCAAGACGAGGAGGAGGATTTGATTTGATCCAAAGTCTAAGATGCGGATCACTCTCAAGTGAAACTTTCTTCAACGAGTGATTGGCTCGAAGGTGCGGTGTCGGCTCGCTTGGGGTGGACCAGTTTCGGAGGCGCAGAGTTGGCTTGCTTCGGGGAGCTAAAGTTGTTGCTGAAAACGACGCTTTATTTTCTGCGGAAGAAAAGTTCCGGGTATGTTTTTAATTCTTTAATATTTATATTGTTGCAGTTAGTTTTAGATCTATCTTTGAGGCTGGTCAGACCCACCCTAAGATAAGAGTTGCTGGCTAGGGTCATGATATTCTTAGGGTGTTTTTATTGAACTGTTTAATAAATTTATTTTTCTCCTGTTGTTAGTATTTCTATCGTCTGTCCAACGTAGGACGGGAATAGATTTATGCCGTAAGGGTCCCTCAAAAACCAACATAACCTTCATTGTATTTCACGGGTAGGTTTGGCATCATCTTTCAAATGTGAACACAAGAGGGTTAATACCCTTAGTATCAACAATGGTCCATCCTATTGCTCCCTTATGCCTCCTCAATACATCTAATAATGCATTCTCCTTATCTAAAGAAAGTTTGGAAGATATTACCACAGGAAATGTACATTTGTCCCCAAGATAAGCATACTTCAGATATGATGGCAATGGTTTGAGCTCCAGCTGTGAATGATCCAGATCAGATGGAAATTAGTAAGGTGTCTCTAATGGTAGTGGCTCAAAGAGTGGCACCCAGGTAGTGATAAACACCTCTCCAGCTTCCTGCAAAAAACATATATCAACAATACCATCGCATAAATGATCAACAAAATCAATAGCATAAGAAAATTCATCATCAAAGTGGTCATCAATAAGATCATCAATCATGCTCACTTCCTCATACTCTTCCACTCCTGTTGGCAACTTGCAAGCATTAAAAATATTTTAAGTCCAAAGACAAGTTGCCAAAAGAAAGCTTAAGCTAACCATTCATGCAATTAATTATATCAGTACTAGTAGCTAGGAAGGTTCGTCCTAAGATAATGGGTTGTAGGAGTGGTAGACTGGGGTCCTTGAAGGTCCAAGACAATGGAGTTCACGAGGCAATAAAAATGGTGCACTTAGACAATTACATCCTCAACACATCCCATAGGGATCTTTACAGATCTACCAGCTAATTGGAGAATAACATGTGTGGCCTTCAATTCTCTAAGCCCCAATTGGGTGAAGATAGGATATGGCAAAATGTTAATACTAGAACCTAGGTCAAGGAGAGCCTGCCATATTGTTTGGTACCTATAGTGAAAGAAATGGAAGGGGATCTATGGTCCTTGAATTTGGGTGGCGTGTTATGTTGAAATATGGAGCTAACCTGCTGGGTCAAAATGCCTTTTATTAACACTTAGTTTCTTTTAATAGTACAAAGATCCTTAGGAAATTTGGCATATGCAAGAATTTGATTAATAACATCTAATAGTGGTATATTAATCTGACATCTTTGAAAAATTTCTCGAATTTCAGATTGATACTTATCTTTTTTGGAGGTATGAGCCTATGTGGGTATGGTACAGGAGGGGAGTAAGGCTCGGGGTCTAGCTTCATAGCGTTTGTGTCCTTGCTTAAGCTCTCCTCTTGCACTTCTTGTGGTTCACGGTCCTCTTTCTCCACCACTATTATAGAAGTGTCCTTTGGCAGCTCAAGCTTTTTAGTTTCTCTTCCACTCCTCAAAGTAGTCACCAACTGGCATGGTTTTATATTTTTTCTTACTGATGATGAACTCGTGTTAGGGTTATGGAGTGGTTGAGCAGGTAGCGTTTCCTTCTCCAAACTAGCCATAAGCTTTGCAATGACATCATTCATTTATTGGAACTAAGTCTGCTAAGTTTGTGTCTGCTGCTGAAGTTGTTACATCTGTTAGAACTGGGCTTGTTGCTATTGTTAAAGTTGTTGAGTTTGGTTTTGTTACAGCTGCATAAACTGTTAGAGTGTGTCACTGAGTGTCTGAAAATGTGGGTCTGCACTAGACTTCTCCTTCTTCCTTTGATTTCCACCCTGGTAGTTGCTTTGAGGTGGTGGCCTATAATGTTGAGAATCTTGTGGTTTGCTTTGCCAATTGAGATTGGGGTGATTGCGCCATTTGGATCTGTGGGCATTCGGGTTGAATCCTTGACCTTTGTAAGAATTTGATATATTGTTCACTTGGCTAGAATCCTTCGGCACATTTTTTAATGTTGGAATGGTTGGACACCCCGATGTATTGTGCTCTATACCGTTGCAAAGAGCACTCTTCTCTTCAATAGCCACTGCTTTCACTCCCTTCAAATCTAGACTTTGGAGTTTTCTAGTGATGAGGGCCTCCATCTTGGCTTCCAATGCCTCCTCTGGTTTCAAAGTAAAGGGGTCTCTGCGGGATGAAAATTGAGCCTGGTCCGTCCTATCATATTCTGGAGTCACTTCCCATATTTGCGCACTCTCAGCTATAGACTCCAAATAATCCCATGCCTCAGTTGGTTTTTTGTTGAGGAATTCCCCATTGCACATCATTTCCACAAACTGCTTTATGGAAGGTTGAAGCTCATCGTAGAAGAAGCCTATAATGCGGTAATCATCGACCACATGGTGTGTGCATGCAAGCAATAAGTCCTTGAACCTCTCCCATGCAGCATCAAATGATTCATTTTCCTTCTGCGAGAAGTTCACTATCTCTTTCTTCAGCCCCTGAGTCATGTGTGAAGAAAGAAAATTTTTTAGAAACCAAGCCTATAAATTGACCCATGAAGTAATAGAATGCGAAGATAAAGCATTGAGCCAATTCTTTGCCTTATCCTTTAGTGAAAATGGAAATAATTTAAGTTATATAGTTTCGTTACTTGTCTTTCCATCTACACAAGTCAGGCAAACATCCTTAAATTACTTTATGTGTAATTATGGATTCTCCCTCCACATACCATGATAGGTAGGAAGAAGTTGAATCATTCTTGGTTTGAGAATAAATTAATTGGCATCAACAGTGAGCACATGAGCTAGAAGCAGACCTAGTAGGTCTGAGCGCATCTCTTAGTAACCCATCTCCCATGGTTTGGGAGTGGTCATCGCTTTCAATACCATTGGTGTCATTAGTGTTATCTACCATATTTACTTGTCTAACTAGTTTATGTGTCCTAGGGGTTCTAAGCCACATAAACAAATGAAAACACAAATGAAAACACAAATGAAAACACAAATGAAAACATAAAAGAGGATATTTTTTGGTTTTAACTTAATATAATTTTTATGGGTATGAAAATGTAGATGCAAAATTAAAGAAAACAAAAAATTTCAAATCAAAAGTGGATATACAAAGTTTATATACACAAAAAGTGGAAAGATCTCACCAAATTTTCATGTTAATTGGAAATTGCAAAAATGTAGATCGTTGTCCCCGGTAATGGCGCCAAAAGCTTGACTGCTCCAAAATATTGTTGTGCAATTTCCAAGTATAAGAAGTCGGTCAAGTAGTAATCCTGGTGAGTTCATGGTTGTATTCCTCAGGGACAAACTAACCTAACAGTTTACAATCTAAAATTAAGCGAGAAAATTATTTCGTGAGAGATGAACTACCCTTTGAAGGGAATTAATACGTCACAAATTATTTGGATGCAAGGGAATTAATACGTCATAAAATATTTGTAACTAAATCTTAATGGACTAATTTTATATATGGGATGAACATATGAGATGTGTACCTGGATGACAGGATCGTCCCGGTCAAAACGCATATTCAAACGGCGTTCAAAACAGACTCCAAACACGAAAGATAGAGCCAAAACATCGAAAAAGGCCCATTTAGGGCATTGCGGGTCGGGGCCCACACCCACAGGCGTCCGATCTACAGACGGCCTGACCCGCCAGGCGGGCGGGCGCCAGACCCACTAGGCAGGCAGGCGGCCGACCTGCCAGCCGGGCGGGCGGCCGACCTGCCAGCCGGGCGGGCGGCCGACCTGCCAGCCTGTCGGGATGCCTGTGCTCGCAAGGATGGTGGGCCCCATGGCGGGGCCAACAGATTTTATAAAACCTAGTGTTTTAAATAATGGCGGTTAGGCGGTGTGTAAAGCAATTTGTTGGCCATCTTTGGGTCTTGTTTGAGGGGTCAAACGAACTCGGAATGGAGTGCCATTTTTTCACACGTGTTCACCATTCAACCCTCTACAATGATGTAGGACATCACTCGTGGAGTTCAACGGTTGGAGAGATTTAATTGACTAAACATTGCCTTTGTGAAATGCATGTTGTGCGATGAGAAAATTCTACAAACGCGTTTATGTAGGAGGATATATGCCCATAAGTCGATTTATCCTAAGTATACGTCTTGTTCATACTGTATATGGTATCCATTATCCTAAGTATGAAATCGTTTGAATTATTATACTTAGATAATGTCCATACACTTATAGTTAGGTCCTTACGTATCTAGATAAGATCTCGATTATGAGTAGTAAGCGGCCGAATAAAAACGTAAGTCTTAAACGGTTCGTGGTCATATATGTGTTGAAAACTGGATATCAACACATCAAATAGACGACTGTGTCTTTGTCTTACCTTAGGGTAATGCTGATCTCATAGTCATTCGACTTGGCGAAGTCGGAGACGAGACACAGGTGCTCATTGGAGAATGGGTTCACTGAACGACCAACTTAGAGTTGTTAAATGGTTAACTTTAACTAAACTGTCTTTAATAACTCTAGGGTGATGATAGGTAAGCTGGTCCTTAAGACCTGAAGTCATCTGTACCAACTTGTGAGCGAACGGTGTAGCTTAGACCCATGATCTAACTTCGAGGCTAGGCCTGCTAAAAGATCTTAGGTTGGGTTGCACCCGAAGCTCTCGAGGCGAGTAAATGACTAAGATGGGATTCGTCACTTCCGTTAAAGGGAAGTTAGTATTACAGACTCAGTACGGTATTTGTGTTAATCCTCGACCGGGGTACGTTGTAAGAAGTACAACGTGAATACAACAAAGACCGCCATATACTGACCAATGTTGTCTAATAGGGTGGACAGTAAACCATACCCTAGGCCAATAGGAACACAATCTTGACGAAGGGACTATAGCTAACGACATTCGTCACTTACACAGCCAAAGTAAACCCAACGATGCTTTTGTCAATGGGTCGATCACATTATGATGATTCTGAAACAGGGACGACAGCTACTGCTCGTGGTGACCGTCGTCTAGGGGTTTCGAGCCCCAACTTCTAGTAAGGTCAGGCTGTAGGGTTTCACACCGAGTAGCGTTCGTGTCTTAGTAATAGAAAGATTTATTAAGAGAGAATCATTTAATGATACTGAATAGTTGATATTCACAAAGCTAGTTGTGATTTTAAGTCGTAAATGCAATAGGGACAAAGTTGCATTTGATGCAAACAAAGATTAAACGTGTCGTAAATTGGTTACGACAAATTTAGTAGGAACAAATATATTGGAAAGGGTTACCTGAATGAGGGGATCGTCCCGGTCTAAACAGGATCAAACCGCGTCCAAATCGGAGCTCAAACGAGCCCAGAAACGCGAAAACAGTCCAAGGCAAAGTGGTTTAGACCCACTGTGCTAACAAGCCCATCCGCAAAGGCAAACGGGCGCGGCCCGCTGGCTGCACAGCGGGCGCGGCCTACTGCAGCAGCGGGCGCAGCCCACTGGCAGCATCGGGCACGGCCCGCTGGCTGTAGTGGGACAGCGGCCCGCTGCAGCATCGGGCGGGTGGCCAGCCCCCTCTTGCATTGGGCGGGCATGCCCACTAAGCCTAGCGGGCTCGCCTGCAACTTAAGTAATTTACGGGTTTTTGAAACCCCAAATGACGGCTACGAAAATTGATTTTTTGCCCATCTTTGGGCAATTGTTTGAGGGGTCAAACGAAGTCGAAATTCGCCGTCGTTGGTTCCTACGCGTTCACCATTCGAAGCCCTTGGTATTGATAGCTTGTTTGGTGTCTAAAGTTTAATAAGTGAAGAGAATTAATTCATTGAAGTTTACTTTTATGAAAAGCTTACTAAACTTCAAATTAAGCCAAATTAGCTTAATTGAATTCTCTTTAATTTAGCAATAGTCCCACATTGCTCACAACGAAAGTAGGAGTGCCGACTCCCTACATAAATACGGGTGCACTCTCTTCGTTGAAAGATGCACCAAGTCCTCGATCGGGTAGCTCCAGAATTTTAGAGCAAACTCGATCTACGACTAAACTATTCTCTCTCTCTCTTCTTTCTATTGTCCGGAGTAGTCCTAGCAAGACTACGAAGGAGGTTTGGATTCGGATCCAGACGTCTAAGACGCGTGTCTATTCAAGTGAAACTTTCTACCGCGTGTGATCGGCTCGGAGGCGAAAGTCGGCTCGGGCAGATCGGTTCGAGGGTGCGAGGCGGTTCGGTTAGATCGAGTCAAGGCGGCTCGGCTACGAGGAGCATCAGAAGACGGTGCGGTACATCTTGCCCGCTCCAGGGCCAAGATTTCGGGTATGTGGTTAAGCAATTTTAGTGTAGATTTAATTTTGTCGCTGTAGAATAGATCCCTCTTGGGGTGGTCAGATCCACCCCAAGTTGGCATAGATCGGGCTAGGTTATGGCTCCCTCAGAGCCTAGCTAAATTGTTTAGCTAGCTTAGTTTTGTTTTTCCGCTGCGTTCTTTATGCCCCTGTGGTCCGTCCGACTTAGGACGGACACAGATCCGAGCTCTGAGGGTCCGCCAAAACCCCTACAATGGTATCAGAGCCACGGTTATGTTATAGATCTATTTTAGCGACGCTTTTAAATCTTTGAATTGCTTATTTTAAACATACGAACAATTTTAACTTTATGTTAAAATTAGTTCAAAAATTGTTTTGTGTTTTTTTAAAAATTGTTTTTGCAACACGAAATTTTTTTGGGACGATTTAATTTTATGCGATAAATTTAAATGGGTCTCTAATATTTAAATGCCTTTTAAAATTTTTCTATGAGATATAATAATTTTTCCGAGCATTTAAAAGTTTATGTAACTTTAAGGATATATTTTATTTTGGAAGTTTAATTCTCTTAAGTTACATAAAGGTTGGAAATTTTAAAACTTTATTTGAAAGCTTTTAAAACAATTTCTAATGATTTTAAAAATGTTTTAAAATTGCTTTAATGAATATGTAAATTGAAGAAATATTTTATTTTCATAAGATGAAATGATAAATTTGTTTCTTTTAAATTACATATAGGTTTCAAGATTATTTATGCGATATTTTAATCTTAGAAATGTTTGGTTAAAATTTTAAAGCCTAGGTTTTAAAATTATTTGATAATTTTATGAAACCTAGTTTTATGTGATAAAAATGTTTTAAAGCTTTAAATTTTAGATCTTTAAATTTAAATGTTAAATTTTAGATTTGCGTGTTATTAATTATGTAGATAATTTTAACTTGCAAGTTCTCATTATATGTCACTAAATGAACCTTTAATTTATGCGGATAAATTAGTTGTTTTATACTTTTAATGGACATGATGAATAATGTATTCATGAACCCTTTAGGTTAGCCATTAAATGATTAAAATTTTATAAGATGAAATTTTAATAAACTAGTGACATGTTACGTTTTTATAAACAAAACAACATCAAAACCTAATACCAGATTAGGGTAGTCCATTTTGATTGTCAATCATTGCAATAAATCGTTTAAATGATGATTTTCATAAAAGACTAGTTTTGAAATATGTTGTAATTGTTTTATTAAAATCCTAATTAGATTGGGGTAGCACGTTGAACACATGAACCTTATAGTTGATAAGGACTAAATAAAAATTGTTCAACCAATCCATAAAATTTCGAATTTTAGGATCCACTAGTTGATAAGGATTAACTAGTTTTAATTAAAAGCCATTTAGTTGTTGGACGAACATAGAATTGATGAAAACTCCTTCAATGGATCATGATGTCGGTCAATGTGCTTGGCTAAGTTTGCTGGACCACCCTAGCTAGTCTAGGGGCCGAGTGGTCCTGGCTTAGTCAATTCCCTGGCCGCGTCCGCTGGACCGCAAGGAGTCGAATCATGACTGTGTAAGTCCATCGACTATACCTAAGTCAAATACGATAATAATCTTGTTCAAGATAAATCGTAGCCCTCCTTGTTTTAGGAGTTGGCAACTGTAAGAAACGTGTTACGGTTGTTGAGCTACACTCAAGCTGTGACATGACAATCTTATAGAAACCGATTTCTTGATAAACATCTTGACCTGACTAAAACCGTTGTCTCATCCACCGAGCACCGGCGTAAGTCTAACCAAGAATGTAGTCTAAGTCCTGACCCAAACCGACGTGTCGTGCATACACCGAGCGGCGGGGCAAGTCAGGCTAGACACGAAAACAAGGGTTCGACTAGGCTAGCCATTGTGATCCGGATGAGCACACTCATGATCACAAATGACTAGGGGTAAAATCGATAGGGAATCATATTTAATGTGATTGACGACGAGTTCGTCTACCGACTGCAGAGTCGGACAACTTGTTGAGACACACTCAAGGTTGTCAGACTCAGGGTAATCGGATCCCTCTCTCACAAATGTTATTTTATAATAAACTGTTTATTATGGCTTTAATAAATTTAGTGGGAGAATATAGTTTTATCAAAAACCATTAAAACTATACAACGAACATATACTGACTAAAGTATCTATAAAATTGCAGAATGGATTCGGGTCTTAAATATATGGTAGAGAAGAACGTGCTCGATGGAACGAACTATAAAGACTGGCTTAGGAACATTAAGTTAGTCCTTTCTCTAGCCGGGATTGGATACGTGCTGTTCGAGGACGCTCCGGAGAAGCCTGATGACGATTCGACCTTCGAGGAAAAGGAAGCCTATAAGCTATACCAGAGGGATGCAGAGAAGGCCAGGTGCCTTACTCTGGCTTCGATGAATAACGAACTGCAGAGGAAGCATGAACATATGGATGTTCAAAGTATGCTTCTGAATGCACAAGAGTTATACGGCAAGCGGTCTAGAGCTGCCAAGTTCGAAGCCACCAGCAACCTCTGGGGCACAAAGATGGAGGCAGGGCCCGTACAAGATCATGTCATCAAGATGATCGGGTACGTAGAAGACGCCGCCCAGTTAGGTTTTGTCCTGGACAATGAGATGTCCATGGACATTATCCTTAAGTCTTTAACCCCGGACTTTAAGCCTTTCATCACTGGTTTCATAATGAACAGTCTTGAAACGGATCTTCCTGGTCTCCTCAATATGCTTAGGTAGTTTGAGGAGATTGAGAAGAAGCCGACTGCATTGGTTGTTGGCTCTGCTTCTTCCGACCAGCCGAAAGGCAAGGGTAAGAAGAGGCAGGTCCCGCAACCTGCGAAGGCAAAGAAAGGGAAGAAAAAGACCAAAGGGGCCCCGTCAAAATCTGAGTGTTTCCATTGCCATAAGATTGGCCATTGGAAGAGGAACTGCAAGATTTATCTTGCAGAGAAGAAGAAGGGGCATACTGATGCCTCTACCTCAGGTACAACAAATTAAATTCAATGAAGCGTAATTATTTCCAATCACATAGTATGAGATACTGAGACATCTGTGTAATGTATACATGTGGCTGATATGAAGCGAAGATTGGAAGAAGTTCGGAGGACGGTCGGCAATCTGAGCAATCGTTGCTGCTGGGGCCGTGCAAAGACTTCAAAGAGACATGATCGAGAAGGAGCTGATACTCAATTTTAGTTGAATAAAATGTATCATTCCTCCAAGTGAAAACAATGATAGAGTGTTCAACACTCAAAGTTTATTTGATAAACATATTACGGTTCATCTTTATGAATCCGTTGTTTTTGAATGAATGTCTCGAAAATTGCGTTTTTCTGTTGAAATTGAAATTTGATTGAGTTTGGCTTAAATTTCTGTATATGTGGCTTTCTGAGTTGGTTGCGAAAATTCTCGAACTATGATGCGAAGCTTCAAAAATTTTGTTTTGGAGCTGACTTAATGTTGTAGTCAATCGGTAGTTAAGTATAAGTTCCAGGAGCGTATAAATTGTGTGTAAGCACAATTATACGCATATTAAGATTAATACTTAATATACTACATTTGATTCTTAAAGAGTTAATATTAAATGTAGTAAAGGGAAAAGTACAGTATAAGACGTTTGATTGAGTGAGTCAATGTCAAGATTCCTTAAACCGATCTTGACTTGACTCATTCGTCAAACCGAACCTGACACTAGTACATTCCATCTAAAGCACTTATAAAATGGTTGTGCTCTTCATATATATAAATCTAAATATGATTTAGATATAAAATTGAAGTACTTAACCAGGTAATTCTTAAAGTCAGTGGGAGCTAGCTCGTATACTTAGTTCCGGTTTCTCGGACTAAGTAAAAAGGATTTCCAACTTATAAATGAATCATCTATATAAAACATTGAATCAAAATCGTTTTGATTTAATCGAATATATAGAGACTTAGGGTGTCAGCATGTACTTGACATGTTGACACAAGAAAATTGGAATGAGCTGAGACTAACTTATAGAAATGTTAGACCCTACATCTAGATTGTATAAGCTAATTGTTAGCTATACAAAGAAAGGAAAAATTGATCCAAATCATTTTTCCAAAGGATCAACCCTGTGTGATCAAGAGATGTATTAATTAATAATCCATTGAAATGCATTATAGATACCCGTTAGTAAATCCACTCTTAGGTTTGTCATATAAATGTCCAAGTGACTGATATGCTATGACGGTATGAGATACCGAGATAAATAGCCTAAGTGCAAGTGGGAGATGTAGGAGGATATATGCCCATAAGGCGATTTATCCTAAGTAAACGTCTTGTTCATACTGTATATGGTATCCATTATCCTAAGTATGAAATCGTTTGAATTAATATACTTAGATAATGTCCATTGACTTATAGTTAGGTCCTTACGTATCTAGATAAGATCTCGATTATGAGTAGTAAGCGGCCGAATAGAAATGTAAGTCTTAAATGGTTCGTGGTCATAGATGTGTTGAAAACTGGATATCAACACATCAGATAGACGACTGTGTCTTTGTCTTACCTTAGGGTAATGATGATCTCATAGTCATTCGACTTGGCGAAGTCGGAGACGAGACACATGTGCTCATTGGAGAATGGGTTCACTGAACGACTAACTTAGAGTTGTTAAATGGTTAACTTTAATTAAACTGTCTTTAATAACTCTAGGGTGATGATGGGTAAGTTGGTCCTTAAGACCTGAAGTCATCTGTACCAACCTGTGAGCGAACGGTGTAGCTTAGACCCATGATCTAGCTTCGAGGCTAGGCCTGCTGAAAGATCTTAGGTTGGGTTGCACCCGAAGCTCTCGAGGCGAGTAGATGACTAAGATGGGATTCATCACTTCTGTTAAAGAAAAGTTAGTGTCACAGGCTCAATACGGTATTTGTGTTAATCCTCGGTCGGGGTACGTTGTAAGAAGTACAACGTGAATACAACAAAGACCGCCGTATACTGACCAATGTTGTCTAATAGGGTGGACAGTAAACCATACCCTAGGCCAACAGGAACACAGTCTTGACGAAGGGACTATAGATAACGGCATTCATCACAGACACATCCAAAGTAAACCCAACGATGCTTTTGTCAATGGGTCGATCACGTTATGATGATTCTGAAACAGGGACGACAGCTACTGCTCGTGGTGACCGTCGTCTAGGGGTTTTAAGCCCCAACATGTAGTAAGGTCAGGCTGTAGGGTCTCACACCGAGTAGCGTTCGTGTCTTAGTAATAGGAAGATTTATTAAGAGAGAATCATTTAATGATACTGAATATTTGATATTCACAAAGCTAGTTGTGAACTTAAGTCCTAAATGCAATATGGACAACGTTACATTTGATGCAAACAAAGATTAAACGTGTTGTAAATTGGTTATGACAAATTTAGTAGGAACAAATTTATTGGAAAGGGTTACTTGAATGACGGGATCGTCCCAGTCTAAACACAGGTTCAAATCTCGTCCAAATCGGAGCTCAAACGAGCCCAGAAACGCGAAAACAGTCCAAGGCAAAGTGGGTTAGACCCACTGGGCTAACAAGCCCATCCGCAAAGGCAAACGAGCGCGGCCCGCTGGCCAGCGGGCAGGCGGCCTGCCCCCTCTTGCCTTGGGCGGGCGCGCCCTCTAAGCCTAGCAGGTGCGCCCGCAACTTAAGTAATTTACGGTTTTTTGAAACCCCAAATGACGGCTACGAAAATTGATTTTTTGCCCATCTTTGGGCAATTATTTGAGGGGTCAAACGAAGTCGAAATTCGTCGCCGTTGGTTCTTATGCGTTCACTATTCGAAGCCATTCGTACTGATAGCTTGTTTGGTGTCTAAAGTTTAATGAGTGAAGAGAATTATTTCATTGAAGTTTTCTTTTATGAAAAGCTTACTAAACTTCAAATTAAGCCAAATTAGCTTAATTAAATTCTCTTTAATTTAGCAATAGTCCCACATTGCTCACAACGAAAGTAGGAGTGCCGACTCCCTATATAAATATGGGTGCACTCTCTTCGTTGAAAGATGCACCAAGTCCTTGATCGAGTAGCTCCAGAATTTTAGAGCAAGCTCGATCTATGAATAAACTATTCTCTCTCTCTCTCTTCTTCATATTCTCCGGAGTAGTCCTAGCAAGACTACGAAGGGGGTTTGGATTCGGATCTAGACGTCTAAGACGCGGGTCTATTCAAGTGAAACTTTCTACCGCGTGTGATCGGCTTGGAGGCGAAAGTCGGCTCGGGCGGATCAGTTCGAGGGTGCGAGGCGGCTCAGGTGGATCGAGTCAAGGCGGTTTGGCTACGAGGAGCATCAGAAGACGGTGCGGTACATCTTGCCTGCTCCAGGGTCAAGATTCCGGGTATGTGGTTAAGCAATTTTAGTGTAGATTTAATTTTGTCGCTGTAGAATAGATCCCTCTTGGGGTGGTTAGATCCACCCCAAGTTGGCATAGATCAGGCTAAGTTGGCATATGAATGTTGCTGAAAACAACGCTTCGTATTCTGCGAAAATGAAGTGAAAGGTATGTAGTTTAATTTACATGCGTTTATAATTGCAATAGGTTGATAGATCTAACCTTAGGGGTTGGTCGGACCTAACCCCGGGATAATAGAGATTTTGGCTAGGGTTTATTCTGTAGGGCTAGACTTAACAATGTTTTAAGATCGGTTTTTTCGCTGCTTTTATTGTTTCGTCGTCCAATCGACTTGAGCTGAACATCGATTTTATAGCTCTAAGGACCCAGATAACCCATCAGAGGTATTAGAGTCGGTCTACTTGATCTATGTTTTTGCAATTATAAAATGTATATGATACAACATCTTTCTCTATGAGATGGATGTTTTTATTAAGCTATTAAAATTATCGTTCCATGTGATGTTTTTATTTTCGAAAAATTGTTTTTTGAACATTAGATCTAATTTTAAAATCATGTGCTAATTTTAAAATTTTTGATCTTGATAATTATATGATAATTATTAATGTAACTTAAATTTATGAGATATTTTAAGTTGCATGTTTAACTAATTTTTATGAGATAATTTCAGTTGATCAGTTACCATGCTAAAATGTTTCGTTGATAGTTTTAATGGTTATATGTTATAAGTGGTGGAGACTTATGGTTTCCCCCTTATTTATCCACCAAAACACCCCACTACTTGGTAGTGTGGTGGACCTTTGGTATACTAGCGACCATTCGTTTCCCTTCCATTAACATGTCAATATAATAAAATGGACCATGAGCTATTGCTATGGTTGATTGATCTCCAATGCGTTATCAGCACAAATTCGTTCTAAGAGAAATTTTTTTTAGCCAACAAAATTTCCACACAAAATTTCCCTCTTGTGAAGAAATCTTGTAGTTGCGGCAAAGTTTTTCCGACGACGACCGACTGATTTCTTTCACGGATTACAAGAGCGGGGATTTTTATCTGCAGATGTTTACTTGTTCTTCCATAGATCTTTGATCTAGAAGTAAAATTCTATTCCCGTAAATATATATATTATGGAACATCTTCTATTACATATGTATGTTGATTATTTTACACAAATCAACATATCAAATAAAATAGAATTTAAAAAACCATGTTTTCAATACCCCCAAATCCCCCCCGAAGGGTGGGCTTGATCTTTAATGCAGGCGGATGGGGGATCCCCGTCGCCCCACCGCCCCGACCTGCCGGGGGCCCGTCGCCTCACCGCACCGGTCGGCGGTTTACTGTATCACCGCCCCCCCAGTCGGGGGCCCGTCGCTTCGTCTCCTCCCAGTCGGGGGGCCAGTCGCTTCGCCCCCCCCAGTCAGGGGGCCAGTCGCTTCGCCTACCCCCCAGTCGGGGGGGCTTGTCGCCTCGCCTCCCCGGTCGATGGTTTGCCGTCCCCGCGTCACCGCCCCCCAGTAGGGGGGCCGTCCCCACGCCACCCTGCACCGCCCCCCTGTCAGGGGGCTATCCGATGGCACCGCCCCCCTCTGTCGGGGGGGGGGGGGGGGAGGGAGGGGGCTCTTCGTTATATAAGGCCAACCCCTCCATGTTGGAGGGGGATCCTCCATGCGTTTGGGGGAGATGATGATTTTGAGGATTGGAGATTAGGGGAGATGAAATTATTTTCAATTTCATTGTTTTGGGGGTTTTATCTAATCCTCAACCCTAAGTTTAGATTTTGGAATATTATTTTTTTGCAACACTTAACATATGGGCTTTTAGCCCATTTACCCATTTAATATAAATAAAAATTAAGATTTTTTGGCTGTTGGGCCTGAAGCCCGCAGCAAGCCTGCGGGCTTTTTTATAAATAATTGGGTTATGTTATTTTTCTAATTTAAATATAAATTTTAACTCAGAAAATTTCAATTAAATTTAGAAAAATATCAGAAAATACCGGGTTAGTACTGGAAATTCTGAAAAATCTAGATAAATTGATGTGTTGCATTAATATTCATTTAGGGATGTTACTTATTTTTGGTCCATATAATATCCATAACATCACTATCTGCATAATTTGGATTAATTATATTTCTTTTATTTAATAATTATGAAAGGTCCTGAGATCGCTCTGCCGTTAGTTATCTAACCTAACGGTGCATGATATGTCTCCACGTGGCCCAAGTAATCATTAAATATTTTATATTTCCCCAAAAATTGCGTGCGATGTTCAATTTAATATATTATTTATACCTGTTGCATACTTTTATAAACTGCCTGGAATGTTGGTAAGACTATGTTGTGGTTTTTGGATCGGCCGTCACCACTATTTATTTTTCCTTGCATTTTTTCTTTTTGAGTGAAAATGTAGTGAGGAACTAAATGTAAAAGCCAAAGCCTGGAGAAACTTTGCCTGAAGATGAAGAAAAATTGCTAATGCTGGGACCCCCAAGGGTTTCCAAATTTTAATTTTAATTTTAATTTTCTCGTAATTCAAAATGTATAAGGGACTTTATACTTTTATTATTTTTGGTGGTGACCGGCCGATCCCCACAACATTCTTAGTTTTACCACTATGCATGTCTTAATTTTTGAAAAATATTTAATTCATGCTTATTCCATGCTTAGATAAATGGCAAAGATTGCGAGCATCGATTTTGATGTTCTCGATGCAGTTGGAAAAAATTACTTGAGCTGGTAGCTGGACCTGAAGTTCCATCTGCGCTCACTTGGCATAATTCACACAATTCAGGCTCCAGCTACGGCTGTGACAACAGATGAAGGGACTCCTACTGTTAGAGTCGTCGATGTAAATAAGGCTAAAGCCATTATCTATATCAGGAGACATATTGATCAGACCCTGAAGGTCGAATATCTAATTATGGAAGACCCTCATGAACTGTGGACAACACTTGAGGATAGATACAAACATCAGAAAGATGTTATCCTCCCTCTTGCACGGTATGAGTGGAAAAATCTCCGACTTCAGGACTTCAAGTCCATAGCTGAGTATAACTCAGCTCTCCATATCATCACCTTATGCCTGAAGTTGTGTGGTGAACAAGTCTCGAAAACCCGAATGCTTAAGAAAATATATACATCCTTCCATGAGAAGGATGCTATTCTCATGTAACAGTACCGTGAACGCAAGTTCACGAGGTACTCTGATTTACTCTCTTGCCTTCTTATGGTAGATCAGAACAAAGACCTACTACCGGCCACTCATAACCTACGCCTTGTTGGCTCTGCTCCTCTCCCTGAAGCTCTTACAGTTTCTTCCCAGAATATGAAGAACAAGCACAGAGGAAGATTCAACAAGGGGACAGCTGCAAAGAAGCAAACCAGAGCTCCTCTCCAGAACAACAATATTGAGGAGAAGAAAAAGAACACGTTGAAGAGGAATACCTCTGACCAGAAGTTTGCTCCCAAGAAAAACTGGGAAGACAAATGCCATAGATGTGGCATGACTGGACATTGGTCCAGTGTCTGTCGTACTCCACGCCACCTCCAAGATTTGTATATGGCAAGCTCGAAGCATTCCGCAGAAACAAATCTGATGGACATACAACGTCCAACTCGGTTCAACACCGAGGATTTCGAGAATGACGACCTCCTTGACTAAAGCAAATTTAGTCATCTTTTCAGCATTTATCATTAATGTTTTAAATGTATCTTCAATTATGCTCTTCTTTATCTTAATTATGAATCGAATGTAGTTTTACTTTTCATAAAACTTTTTACATTCTTTTCTAGAGATATAGATGAATTGTGACTGCCTAATGGATGGTGCCTCCGTGCACAATATCCTTCTTGATAGATGCTATATCATCTTAATTATTATGGTCCCGTCACTACAATGTCTGTACTGAATTATATAATATAAGGATCAGGTGAAGCAATTTTATTGCTCCCAAACCAAACACAAATTATAATAAAAGATGTTTTATTTTCTCCATAATCAAACATAAATCTATTAAGTTTTAAGGACATCCGTTTAAACGAATATTACTTGGAAACTGATGATTTCAAATAGGGTTGAATAATTGTATATTATTTTTCATAAGGATGGTATTGAAGCCATCCTAGAACGTTTTAAAGGACTCCCGTCGAACCTTTATCAAACATACATCCAACCTATATAAGCTATCTGATAGAGCACCAGCAATGTTCTACATCACCAGAATTCAATCTCTGGCAATCATAGACTAAGTCACCCAGGATCGGTAATGATGTATCGCATCATTACCCCATCCCGTAGACATAATTTGAAGAACCTGAAGATTCTTCAAAAGGGTGATTTTTCCTAAGTCCCTCCTGTTATATGGGTAAAACTAATCAGGAGACCGTCCCACCTGAAAGTGGGGTTTTTAAACTCTTAAGCTTCTTGGAGAAAATAAAAGGAGACATTTGTGGGCCAATTCACCCATCAAGTTCTCCATTTCGATAATTTATAGTACTGATAGATGCATCTTCATAAAATTATTTTCCATACTAGGCTCATAAAACTAAAGCCTGAAGCTTCTGAGACCATTTCTTGGGACACTAAGTCTTTGTCTCATTATGATCCGCGTACTAGTCAATGTGAAGATGATATCCTGAAGATCCTTCATCTTCAGAATACAGTACATTTACTACCGGATAATTTTACTGACAACCAGAAGATTGTCAGATCACACGTCCCTGCTGCCAATACGCTAGCTAGGATTGACATCCCCAAAGATGGATGCAATCCATCGGCAGCAAAATCGGTTTACCTCAATTAAAGAGGGACGCCCACCAGGTTCGAAGAACAAAGCTACTCGAAAAAGATAAAATCCTGGAGAAATAAAGAATATCCCACCATAGGATGCTGAGCTCAGACTAGTAACCTCTCCCCTCCTTCAGTCCCCCGAAGAGGACAATACAGAAGAAATATAATAAAAATCCGTACGTACTGGGGAGGTACTGGACAGAAAAAGCACTGTCGTCGACGACGACTTCGCATTCGGTATTGCTGTTAATGTCGCTAAAGGTGACGATGATATCGATCTACTATCTCTAGCTGAATACAAATGCAGAGATGATTGGCCAAATTGGAATGAAGCAATATGAGTAGAGCTAGACTCACTCTTGAAACGCAAAGTCCTTGGACCAGTAGTCCAGACACCAAGAGGTGTAAAACCTGTGGGATACAAGTGTGAATTCATAAGGAAAATAAATGAGAATAATCAGATCGTACGCTACAAAGCACGGCCTGTAGCTTAGGGATTTTCCCGACTGCCGAGGATAGATTATGATGATACATATTCCCCGGCTTTGGATACGATCACATTCCGATTGATAAATAAGCTTAACATCAATGGAAGGCCTAGAATTGCAGCTCATGGATGTTGTGACTGCATATCTATATGGCAATATAGATAAAGATATCTATATGAAACTTCCAGATGGTCTCAAAATACCAACAGAAATAAAAGATAGACATCGGGACGTCTATTCTATTAAGCTTCTAAGATCATTATATGATCTTAAACCATCTGTGAAAAATGTGGCATAACAGACTGAGTGAAATCCTTGTTTAACAAGGTTTCACCAATAATGAAGTCTGCCCGTGTATTTTAACCACGGGAACATGATTCGTGATAATAGCCGTCTAAGTAGACGACTTAAACCTCATCGGATCTCCTGTAGAGATTGATGATATATCTGCAAGCCTCAAACTAATGTTTGAAATCAAAGACCTAGGCAAGACTAAATATGGTCTTGGCTTACAGATAGAAAACATCAACGAAGGAATCCTGAAAAATTACTGAGAAATTTCCAAATGGGATAAATGCCATTCTCTAAGTACACCAATGGTCGTTTAGATCCTTGGATGTACATAAGGACCCCTTCCATTCGCTGGAAGAGGGGGAAGAAATGTTAGGTCCTGAAGTACCTTAACTTAGGGCCTTTGGAGCACTACTATATCTGGAAAACTGCACGCTTCCCGACATAGCGTTCGCAGTCTTCCTACTAGCCAGATACAGTTCAGCTCCTGTAGCGCCACTAAAACGGAGTAAATCAGCTTCTGTGCTACCTCCAAGGGTCAGTTGACATGGGATTATACATCCCGAAAGGTGGATCTTCCACAGATGCAGGTTACATGTCTGATCCTCACACCGAGAAATCACAAACTGGTTTTGTGTTCACCTACGTGGTACATCCATCTCTTGGAAATCTATCAAACAAACCACTACATCTATCTCTTCCAATCACTCTGAGCTCCTTGCGATCCATGAAGCAAGCAAAGAATGTGTATGGCTTCGTTCAGTGATTCATCACATCTTAATGACTACCGGCCTAAAAACTGGTGACCTTGAGCCAACTACAATATTTGAGGATAATGCAGCCTGCATAGCTCAACTACAGACTGGTTTCATCAAGGGCGACAAGACGAATCACATATCTCCTAAATTCTTCTGGACGCACGACCTACAAAAGGAGAAGCAAGTCGAAATACATCAGTCTTGTAATAATTTAGCTGATTTGTTCACTAAGGCTCTGCCTAGATGTATTTTTGTAAATCGTGTAAAAAGAATTGGGATGAGACAGCTGAGAGACCTACAAGCCTGAAGTTTGTACGGATCAGGGGGAGTAACCTGTGGGTTGTACTCTTTTTCCTTAAGACTGTTGGTTTTTCCCACTGGGTTTTCCACAGCTAAGGTTTTAATGAGGCAAACACATTTACTCTGGATCCAGAAGTTTCCACCCCATTAGCATCATGAATCCTGAAGTATTCATATGCTAAGTCCAAGGTAATGGATGGATAAGGGGGAGTGTTATAAGTGGGAGAGACTTATGGTCTCCCCTCTCATTTATCCACCAAAACATCCCACTACTTGGTAGTGGGGTGGACCTTTGGTATACTAGAGACCATTGGTCTCCCCTCCATTAACATGTTAATATAATAAAATGGACTATGAGGTATTGCTATGGTTAATTGATCTCCAACATTATATTATTTCTTGTTGATTATGTGATAATGCAAGAAAAAACTTTTAGGATAACCATTAAAAGCTTTCAGAAAATTATAAGATAATTTTTGGTGGACATGCTATGATCTAAAAATTGTTGCAACAAATTAAAATCCTAATACATGATTAGGGTAGCCCTCTCCAATAATTATTATTTAATTGTTCTAATAATAATTTTGAAAAAGGCTATGATTTAAATTGTTGCAACTTGAACTTTAAATCCCTAATACGCGATTAAGAAAGCACCCTAGAATTCCTTATACATGATAAGGACTTTAATAGAAGTTATTAACCAATCCTAATAATTTCGAATTTTAGGATTCAACTAGGTGATAGGATTAACTGGTTTTAATGAAGCCATTCCAAATCGATATTACACATATAAATAATTTGTACCTTAAAGGATCATGATCCGGCCTAGTGTTTTTAACTAGTGTTGTGGATCACCCTAGCTCGACTGGGGATAGTGATCCTGGCCTAGCCAAATCCCTGGCCGTGTTCTGCTGGACCACAAGGTTGTGAATTATGATTATGTGAAACCATCGATTACATCTAGTCAAATACGTTAAAAATCTTCTTCAAGATTTGCCGTAGCCCTCCTTGTTTTTGGATTATGGGACTAAAAGACGCATGTCATGGTTGTTGAGTCTCCTCAAGCTATGAGCGGGGTAGCTTGAACATACTAATGTTCAAAGCACGTTTCTCCATACAACTAATTGAGTCTCCTTAAGGTTGTATGGACAACAGTTTCAATTCGCAAGGTTCGAAACTTCGATCAAACTGTTTGACTCGAAGATGAGTGTAAGAGCGATGCAAGACCATGTACCAAATTAGATCTTGAGACGAACAACTTGTTGAGTCTCCTCGAGGTTGTAAAGCTCAAGTGTTTGGATGCATGTGATGCTTACACAACTAATATTTGTGTTAGGACTTGAAATTTCTAAATGTGATTTAGAAAGGAGAATGAACTAAGGATAATTCATTGAGAATGAATGTTTGGTGTATCATGAGAAAATGCATAGTATGAGGAATTGAAAATGAGATATGTTTGATGTCTAAAGTTTCAGAATAATCATTATACAAAGGAAAAGATAGTCTCACATATTGGCTAATGAACAAAAGTTATCTTTTGGCCATATGGGACGTATATCACACTTGGCGAATGTCATCACATTGCTTTAGAAGAAATGTTTTGATGTGATTATTATGTATAACAATGTTGTATTAAGAGTTAACACATGAATGCGCAAGTTGAGTAACAAAATATATCTATGGAAAATATTGACTAGGCCATACCGAAGAAAACAGACTTGACAAGTTTCATAAAGAGGGATCTATTGACCTCTCGTATTATGAGTCGAAAGACACTTGTGAGTTGTGTCTTAAAGGTATGATGGTTAAAAACTCCTTTTGTAAGATAGTGGGAGAATGAGTTAGAGAACTCATGGTCGCATACATACGGATGTATCCGGACCCAAGTCTATATTCGCCAAGATATGATATTCCTATTTTATTACGACATGTGTTCCTAATAAAACATAGGTCTGATAAATAGAGAACACAATGCAAGAAGTATTTGAACTGCTTCGATCGGATCAAAGAGTTAAAAACTTAGCTATGTGATTCTTGCGTAATTAAAAGAGAATGGGAACTTCTTTCAGGTGAAGTCTCACAACACATCGATGTATTGGAAAGCATGCATCACACTCTGTAAGACATGGTGCGATACATGGCAAGTGACTCTGAATTACAATCCTCCCTCTAGGTTAAGCCCCAGATTATGATGCCTAGGTTCTTGATAAGGTTCTGTGAGGACATTATTAATATGATATTCCTTAAATAAATCATTAGGAAGTTACATGATTACTCGAGTCTCGTGAGCCAAAGAAGTTGAGTAAAACATCATAGTTGATGATGGCTAAGTCAACTTCTAGGATACCATTCAAAGTAAAGACTCTGAAAAATAGTTTGATGCGATCCGAAAATGGTCCTTTCACCTAAATAAGGTATGGACCTTAGAAATCGTGCCCAAAGGAAGTGTTCCCTTTGGCTGTAAGTGAATTTTCAAGATAGAAGATTGGTGTAGATGGAAAATAGTGAAGTACAATTTATGTTGGTTGATAACAGTTGTCATCAAAACTCCTATAAATGGATTGTGATGAAACTTTCTCGCCAACAGCTGTGTACAGATCTATTCGGATCTGACTCGATGTCAATGCTTATGTTGACCATGAAAACTGGAATATATATGTTTTCTAAATATGATTAAGAAGAACAATCTTATAGAGTTTTCAAGGTCAGTGGAAGTGAATAAAAGGCATGCAATGCATCAAGGAGCCGGAACATATGTTTTGACAAAGTGGTCAAAGAGTTTGACACTTTATCAGAAATGATTATGAATCGTGCAGATGACCATTGACTATTTTTGATTATTCTCGTAGAAGACGATAAGCTGGATGAGATCCAGGCAAGACAAATTTTATGGATTCCAACAGACCAATGAAACTATTTAGATGAGATTCAAATCTGTGATCTAGTAGAAACATAGAACCCCTTATGTCTATATAGAAAATGGCTTAGTAGATCCACTCACAAATGCTTTACCACATGAAGTCTAGAGAGACTTATGTGTAAATGCGATATAAGATACCAGGATAAATGGGCCTGAGTTCAAGTGTGAGATGTTGAGAGATGGGTATGCCCTTGAGGCAATTTATCTCTTTGTATGTGTACAAACATCTTGTTCGAAATAACATTAAGCTATTTGGTAAGAATTTACCTAAGTTAATAATAATGTAGTCTTCATTAGACTTAGATAAAGTCCTGAGACTTAATGCGAGGTCAAACTGTTGGATCCTGTGGATGGCAAGCAACACTAGAAGGGGGGGTTTAATAGTGTTGTTCAAATAATAAAACTTTTTCGATCGTTAATTAAAACCCTTCTAACGTTGCCTAAGAAACCAAGTAGAGTGATCTACGCTTGATTCTTAATCAACAATATAATATTTAAAATGCACAAAGAAATTTCACAGCAGGTAGTCGACTCCTTATGAGCAGTAGTCGACTCCCAGAAAATATGTGAGAACAAATAAGATTGCAAGTATGAATTTCAGCGAATAGAGATAAAATTGATCTTTGCAGTAAATAGAAGATATAAATGAAAAGATAATCAAACACAGATCACCAATCGCAGACAAAAGGATTTTATCCTGGTTCCCCGCAACCCGGGTACGTCCAGTCCCCGACCAATCCGGTACGAGATTTCCACTATCTGCCTTGGCAAATACAAGCACCTAACTTCACTCGTTAGGATTTCCAACGACCTAGCCTTGACCAGGATTTCCGATCACAACACCTAGACTTGTCTAGGGTTTACCCTTGCCTCACAAACCGAGGACTTTCCAACTGGCAACAACTAGACTTGTCTAGTGTTCCAACAATCAACACAATAGGAGATTTGTCCAATACTCTACAATAAGTGATAGAGATTGGTAATACACCCGATTCTATAGCCAATCAAAAGATAGACAATTTGTGTAGTGGCTTAATAGAATGATAGTCTAGATCACACAAAGATACGAGATAAGTTCTTTGTGATCTAGAGCTTTTTCAAAAATCCTTCAAATAAAATTAGAGAGAAATGATAGAAAGGATTTTGAAAAACAATTTAGCCAATAAAAATAATAATATGATCTTCAAAAAAGAATGAGAAAATATTTGCAAGATCAAAACTGAAATTAAACTGGCTAGAAAAATTAGAGAGCTTTAAATCAAGAGCGCTTTCACGAATTTTGATTTTCAATGTTGTTGTTGTATTTTTCACAAAAGAATTTAGCTCTATTTATAGGGAAAAAAACTGAGATTTGAATTTCAAATTTCGTTTGACTTTTGTCCCAAAAATTTCGGAGTAGATTGCCAAAAGATTTTAAAATTCAAATTCAAAACGTCTGAAAATTTCCAGCTGGTAGTCGACTCCCTCATATAGGTAGTCGACTCCCAGAGGGATCTAGGAGATTTTCATCCCTGACAAGTAGTCGACTCCCACTTTTGGTAGTCGACTCCCAGAGGAGTTTTTCCTACAGTTCTTCTAGTCAAATAGGTAGTTAGTTCCAGGGTGCGTGGAGTTTCACTACGAGAATTATGAAGTGACTAAAAAAGAGCTCTTGAAAACTATTTTGAAGATAGTTAAAACTATTTTCGAAATCATTTGTGTGTGTGTTGTCTATTTGATATGGCTTTGACAAATACCCTAAAAGACACGACACACTCACACTAGACTCTGAACATGTCTTCGGAAGTTTTGGTCAAACTTGATGAAGTGAAGGCAAGCTTCTCTTTGTGCTTCTCGAGCTTTGAACTTCATCATTTGAGTTCAGCCATGTTCGTCTTTGTCGTGGAGCGTTGATGCGTGCGTCTTAGAGTATAAGTAGAGCTTCACGAAATCTGCACACTTTTAAGTGTAGTGTAGTTAGTACACTAAGCATTCATTTGGTGTGCTTATCATCAAAATCACTTGGGGTGGAATTCAATTTCCATCACTCTCCCCCTTTTTGATGATGACACCCAAATGAAAAAAAATGAAGTAAGATATGAATATGAATAATATTTCACGTATACTTACTCCCCCTGCTTTGATGCGGTTCTCCCCCTGCATCGAAGCTACAATTCATATTTTTGCATTTCATATTTTCATATATTTTTCTCCCCCTTGTCATCAACAAAAAAACAAAAGTAATTTCTACAGAGCATTAAATAAGAGGAATTCAATTCCATATGCCTGCAAGGGAGATGTTAGTTCATAGGAACAACTAAATATTGCATAGTAGATAACTTCATAATAGCTAGCATCACACAATAAAAGTTATTACAAACCATAGTTTAGAGAATCATTGTTTTTTTTAAAAAAACCATTGTTTTGAAAGAGAAGTTCATGAAGCTAAGGATGACCGCTGTTCTTCTTCAGTTCCTTGATCTCTTCAAGGATCATAACAAGCGTCTCCTCAGTCATCTTGTTGCTTTTCACGACAATCTCCTTGAGGTCGTCCACCTTTTGATTGAGATCTTCAAATCCTTTCTCTTGTGAGATCTTCAATTTTCCAATCTTCTTCAGGAGCATCTCCTGAAGTTCAAGGATGTAAGCTGGAACTTCTTCTTCTTCTTCGCCGCTTCCTTTTTCTTCTTCTTCATTTTCTTCATCTGAATCTGAAATGACAACCTTCTTACCTCGCCTTGAGGATGATGATCCTCCTTCGGTAACAATTTGCTCTTCAGGGACATTCTCATCAAGGTCATGATGGAGATTCATTCTCCCAAGAGAATGAACATCAAAGACACGGGCAGGTTCTAGAATGGTTGTTTCATGATCCAATGGCACGTTAAAGCTAATGAATAGAATGGTCGGATAATGCCCATGAGAAAGAGTGGAGGAAGGTCTATCAAATGAAGCTGAAAGTAGGATGGAATCCATGATGACTTTAGCCCAATTAACACGAATGTTACCTAGGATGGCATAGATGCATTTAGCTTGTTTTTCATAAAGAATAGCATGACTCCCAGATTTTTGAGTTATGTTATACGATAAAATATTAGCCAAGATTCTCGTCGGATAGCGAAGATGGCTACAAGGAAGTTTGGTTTGAAAGTGTTTACCGTGCAGATACATTCTCTCTAGGATATTCTCATCAGTCATCTCAATTTTGTCAAGGATCATACCGGAGTATGGGATTCCTAGGACTTCACCTAGGGATTTGACAGTTATTGCCAGTTTGGAATCCAGAACCTTAGTTATGAAACGACTTTTCACGAGATCATAATCCATGTTTGCATAAAAGAGATGAACAAGCCTAGGATAACATAGGTACACATTTTCAGAGGAGAACAAATTTGCTAAGTTTTAGAAATCTAGCAGACTGTCATTACCGTAATTGATAACATCATTAAGTTTGACAAATCTTTCATGCAAGATTGGTTTCTTAGAAACTTTAACAAAATGTTCATAGGTAGTTGATTTGAAGAGATAGGGTAGGATGATTTCTTTCTCAGAATCAACATCAGCAATAGCAGTTTTTCTCTTCTTAGAGAAAGCTCCTTTGAAAGTCATCTAGATAGAGTAAAAGAACAAAAAAATATATTTTTACACTACTAGATAACCAAGAGAGATGAAATAATAAAGTTCATGGAAGTAAAAAAAATTTACCTTGAGTAATTTTGAAGGAAGATGAAAATTGCTCAAAAAGTCCAAGCTTCAAGATGAAAACTCAAGAGAGGAGAGGGGAAAAGGAGGTAGTCGGCTACCTCTAGGGTTTTCTTTGGGGTTTTGTTTGAAGAAATGAAGAGATGGAGAGAAGTGATAGCCATTAGATCTAGATTTGGGTGGCTAGGATGAGTTTTAGGCTTAGTGGGTAAGTTGTCTTAACGGATCTTGACCCATCCACTCAATAGAACCCATTTAAAGTTAGTCAAAAAAAGAGCAACCCAGAAATTTACGCACTGGTAGTCGACTCCCTCCTGTAGGTAGTCGACTCCCTGCTGGGTTGAGTCGTTTTCTCATCCCGGAGAAGGTTTGGTCCAGATTGAGCGTGCTCTTTTAACAAGAAATATTTTTTAGCAATAAAACACAATCATACATATAAATTAACTTATTTCAATCCATTTAAATAATTAAAAAAAATAAAAGCATTCGTTCCGATTCAGCCGTTTTGACTCCCTGAATTTTTTCATTGTTTTCCTCCTTTTTAGAGCACCTGAAAAATAAGCGTTTATGGTACTCTTTGGTTTTGAGTCCGAGGAGTTAGTCTTTAGGAAGCCAAACCCAATACGGTTTAGTTCCTTCATGAACAATATACTTATAATTTTTGTTAAAATGAATCTGTTGAACAAAGTTAGTGGTGTACCTTTCTTTTTGCTGATTAGATAATCTCTTTGGTACCCAGATGCTTAAAACATTATCGTTAGCATGATGCATCCTAGTGTGCTTAACCCGTTTCTTGGTATGATGTGAATCATAGCCAAGTCCGGTTTTGCTAGATGAAGCTTTTTGATTATCTATTATATTATCTAGCTTCCCTTTTCCTTTATTGAAATTCTCAATAATTTTCATCGTAGCGTCGTATTTATCTTTGACGGATACGAGAAGATTATTCAGACTTTCAACCTTTTCATTTACTAGCAAAATATCTTTTTGTAGAAGATCATTTTTCTCTTTAAGAAGACTATTTTCTTTAATGACTTCTTCCTTTTCCTTAGTCTCTCTTTTAACATTTCTAAGTGTTTTTCTATGTTCTTTAATGAGCTTTTCATGCATCTTGCATAGCTCCTTATATGCTCCCCTATAATCCAAGTCTTCATCATCGCTTGACGATGACTCATTGTCGCTAGATGAATCATGATGCGAGCTTACCTTGGAGGATGTAGATGCCATGAAGCACATGTGTGCCGTCTCTCTTCTTTCATCATTATCTTCTTCTGATGATTCGTCGGATGAAGAATCGTCGCTCTGGTCGAAAGCTGCATAAGCTTCTTTCTTTGGTCGTCGAAACTTGTTTCTTGTATTGGTTCGTCTTTCATTATTCTCTTTGTTCTTCCCACGATCTCTGGAATCACGGTTGTTTCTTTCCAATGGAAAGTCTCTCTTGACATGCCCTGGTTTATTACATCCAAAACAAATAATACCGTTAGTGGGTCTAAAAGATCGTTTTCCATACTTACTTGTGATGAACTCTTTAAAGTTCTTTGAGATGAACGCGATGTGATCTTCTTTGTCCGTGTAGTCGGAATCTTCTTCTTGAGCTTTGAATGCAAGATTTTTCTTCTTTGGGTTTTCTTCGATTTTCTTGTCTTCTTCAAGCTCGATCTCATATGCCATGAGATTTCCCATCAGTTCTTCGATGGTGAGGTCCTTTACATTATGAGCTTCTCGAATGGCCGTAGTCTTTCCCTTCCATTCGGGTCGGAGGGATCTTAGTATCTTCATTACCTGTTCATACTCGGAAAGTTTCTTTCCTAGTCCTGCAAGCTCGTTTGTAATGTTAGTAAAACGAGTATTCACATCGGTGATACTCTCTCCTTCTTCCATTTTAAAAGATTCGAATTTTGAGTGTAATACATTTATACGAGATTCTTTTACATTTTCTGTACCTTCATGACTTACCTGAAGAGTATGCCAAATTTGATGTGCTGTCTCACATTGGGAGACTCTATTGAACTCATTTCTTGTAACAGCGCAAAACAAGGCATTCATTGCTTTTGCATTAAGATTAGCTCTCTTCTTGTCATTGATAGACCATTTTCCAAACTCAACGTCGGTGGGTGCGATGTACGGGACTTTGGTGATAGTCCAGGCTTCAATGTCCAATGACTCTAGGTGAGTCTTCATTCGGATCTTCCAGCTGGCGTAGTTGGTTCCGTTGAATAGAGGTGGTCGCATAGTGTTCAGTCCTTCGAAGTGAAAGGATGTTGACGCCATCACTATTGTAGCCTCGCTTTGATACCAAGTGTTGGATCCTGTGGATGGCAAGCAACACTAAAGGGGGGGGGGGTTGAATAGTGTTGTTCACATAATAAAACTTTTTCGATCGTTAATTAAAACCCTTCTAACGTTGCCTAAGAAACCAAGTAGAGTGATTTACGCTTGGTTCTTAATCAACAATATAATATTTAAAATGCACAAAGAAATTTCACAGCAGGTAGTCGACTCCCAGAAAATATGTGAGAACAAATAAGATTGCAAGTATGAATTTCAGCGAATAGAAATAAAATTGATCTTTGCAGTAAATAGAAGATATAAATGAAAAGATAATCAAACACAGATCAACAATCGCAGACAAAAGGATTTTATCCTGGTTCCCCGCAACCCGGGTACGTCCAGTCCCCGACCAATCCGGTACGAGATTTCCACTATCTGCCTTGGCAAATACAAGCACCTAACTTCACTCGTTAGGATTTCCAACGACCTAGCCTTGACCAGGATTTCCGATCACAACACCTAGACTTGTCTAGGGTTTACCCTTGCCTCACAAACCGAGGACTTTCCAACTGGCAACAACTAGACTTGTCTAGTGTTCCAACAATCAACACAATAGGAGATTTGTCCAATACTCTACAATAAGTGATAGAGATTGGTAATACACCCGATTCTATAGCCAATCAAAAGATAGACAATTTGTGTAGTGGCTTAATAGAATGATAGTCTAGATCACACAAAGATACGAGATAAGTTCTTTGTGATCTAGAGCTTTTTCAAAAATCCTTCAAATAAAATTAGAGAGAAATGATAGAAAGGATTTTGAAAAACAATTTAGCCAATAAAAATAATAATATGATCTTCAAAAAAGAATGAGAAAATATTTGCAAGATCAAAACTGAAATTAAACTGGCTAGAAAAATTAGAGAGCTTTAAGTCAAGAGCGCTTTCACGAATTTTGATTTTCAATGTTGTTGTTGTATTTTTCACAAAAGAATTTAGCTCTATTTATAGGGGAAAAAACTGAGATTTGAATTTCAAATTTCGTTTGACTTTTGTCCCAAAAATTTCGGAGTAGATTGCTCAAAAGATTTTAAAATTCAAATTCAAAACGTCTGAAAATTTCCAGTTGGTAGTCGACTCCCTCATATAGGTAGTCGACTCCCAGAGGGATCTAGGAGATTTTCATCCCTGACAAGTAGTCGACTCCCACTTTTGGTAGTCGACTCCCAGAGGAGTTTTTCCTACAGTTCTTCTAGTCAAATAGGTAGTTAGTTCCAGGGTGCGTGGAGTTTCACTACGAGAATTATGAAGTGACTAAAAAAGAGCTCTTGAAAACTATTTTGAAGATAGTTAAAACTATTTTCGAAATCATTTGTGTGTGTGTTGTCTATTTGATATGGCTTTGACAAATACCCTAAAAGACACGACACACTCACACTAGACTCTGAACATGTCTTCGGAAGTTTTGGTCAAACTTGATGAAGTGAAGGCAAGCTTCTCTTTGTGCTTCTCGAGCTTTGAACTTCATCATTTGAGTTCAGCCATGTTCGTCTTTGTCGTGGAGCGTTGATGCGTGCTTCTTGGAGTATAAGTAGAGCTTCACGAAATCTGCACACTTTCAAGTGTAGTGTAGTTAGTACACTAAGCATTCATTTGGTGTGCTTATCATCAAAATCACTTGGGGTGGAATTCAATTTCCATCACAAACATGTATCAAGATGGAGATCTCGATCATGGAGAAGTGTTTGACCGATTGTAGCATAGGTCTAAAATCGTTTGTGGTCGTAGATGTTTTGAGAAAAGGATATCGACACATCAGATAGACCATTGTGTCTTAGTCTTCACCATGGAGTGGTGACGATGCTCTCATGGTCGTTTGACTTGGCAAAGTCGAAGAGGAGACACATGTGCTCATTGGAGAATGAGTTCATTGAACGACCCAACGAGAGTTATCATATGGTTAACATTGACTAATCTGTCAGTAATAACTCTCGATGATGATATGCAAGTTGGTCCTTAGACTTGAGGACATTGTACGAACATGTACGTGAACAGTGTCATTTAGAGCTCTGATCTAGCCTCAGGGCAAGCCATGTTGAAAGGTCTTTGGTTGGGTGACAATTGAAGCGTGTGAGGAGACTAATGACCAAGAAAGTATTCTTCTCTCCCGTTCATGGGGAGTTAGTGTCTCACATGGTAGTTCGATCTTTAGTAAAAACTCTGGCCAGCGTATGTTAAAACAAATCCAACATTATTTGACTAAAGATCGACGAAGATTAACATGCTTCAAGCTATTATGGTTGATAGTTGAAAATACCCTAGGCTTGAATCAGCGGCATGGTTTTGACAGAGGGACTAAAACTGCAGTATTCATCATGGACACAGTCAGGGTGGTCCCAACAATACTCATGTTAATGAGTTAACCACATAATTATGATACCAAAACAGGGACGTCACCTACTACTCATGGTCTCTGACCATCTGGGGTTTCGAGCCCCACCCGTAGTAGGGTCAGGTTGTAGGGTCTCACACAGAGTGAGACCTTCATCAAGTAATAGGTAGGATTAGAGGAGATGATGCATTGGATGCAAGGGAATTAATACGTCACAAAATGTTTGTGACAAAAGCTTAAGGGACTAATTTTATATGTGATTTGAACACATGAAATGTGTACGTGGATGACGTGATCGTCACGGTCTAAACAAAAGTTCAAACTATGTCCAAAACGGACTCCAAACGCGAAAGATAGAGCCAAAACATCGAAAAGGCCCATTTAGGGCATTGCGGGTCGGGGCCCGCACCCGCAGGCACCCAACCTGCGGGCGGCCCTACCCACCTGGCAGGTGGGCACCACACCTGCCAGTCAGGCAGGCTACCTGTGCCTGTAAGGATGGTGGGCCCCATGGTGGGGCCCACAGATTTTATAAAACCTAAATAATGGTGGCTGGGTGGTGCATAAAGAAATTTTTTGGCCATCTTTGGGTCTTTGTTTGAGGGGTCAACCTAACTTGGAATGGAGCATCGTTTTTTCCTATGCATTAACCATTCAAATCCTCTTCGCAACGATGTATGACATCGCTCTTGGAGATCAACAGTTGGAGAGATTTAATTGACCAAACATTGCCTTTGTGAAATGCATATTGTGCGTTGAGAAAATTCTCCAAACGCTTTAGTCCCACATCAGAAATTGAGAAGAGAGGATGGGTCAGCTGCTTATATAAATATGGGTTTACCCCCTATTTGAAACTTGCACCAAGCTCCAGATCTGAGTAGCTCCATTAAACGTGAGAAAGCTCGGATTTAAGCTTACATTAATATTTCCTCTTCTCCATAATTGTTCTTTGCTCATGATCGGGCTCTAGCAAAGCTACAAAGGAGTTAGAATCGGATCCGAAGTCTTGACAGAGGATCCACTCAAGTTGAAACTTTCTTTGACGCATGGTTGGCTCGGCGATAAGGATGTTGCTCGCCTCGGGACGCAGTTCGGTCTAGGACGCGGTTCAGCTCGGGACGCGGTTTGGCTTGGGAGAAGCGGCACAGGGCATCGCTTCGGATATAAGGAAATGTTACTGAAAACGACGCTTCGTATTCTGTGGAAACGAAGTGAAATGTATGTAGTTTAATTTACATTCGTTTATAATTACAATAGGTCGATAGATCAATCCTTAGGGGTTGGTCGGACCCAACCCCGGGATAGTAGAGATTCTGGCTAGGGTTTATTATTTAGGGCTAGACTTAAAAATGTTTTAAGATCTGTTTTTCGGTTGCTTTTATGGTTTCGTCGTCTGACCGACTTGGGTCGGACGCCGATTTTATAGCTTTAAGGACCCAGAAAACCCATCAAGTTCATGGGTTGTGAAGCCCGTAACCACAACCTTTTTCTCTTTGTCTGGGCAAGGGTGCGATTCGGGTCAGGCAGGTGTTGCGCCCGCTAGCATTGGTCGATGGCGGGTGCCGCCAGAGATCTGGTCGGGTTGGGCATGTTTGCGCCCGACCTGATAAGATCACCCCCGCTTAATTAAATGGGGCTTTTGGCGCTGACGTTACGCACTAGCGTCATTTATATTTTTTTATAACCATTTTCTAGCCTTTTTAATTCCCAAACATTGCTTAGACGTCCGAAAAATATGGAAAAATAGCTGTTGGATTCAAAAAATTGCAATCTTCACCTGAAAATTAACATGAGACAAAATTAGGCCATAAAATGATATTTTGTGCATAAACAAACGATATGCTCTAATAATAAATGTAACGCCCCGCTCCCCGGGATATCCGATAAGTACGAATCTGTATCAGGTATTTCCGAAGAGGCGGGTATTACGATGGAAATACAAAATTTCATAACTCAAGCAGGTCCACTGCGCACTATTGGGATAGTACCTGTAACATTCCAGATGTCACAGAAACACAAGAGAGACAGTCAAACCAAACATTGATACGCATACACAAACTGTTTATACAACTTCCAAGTACATCACTTATACAAAATTCAAATACAACATATAGGTCAGATCTCTTAAACAATATAAAACCCACAACTCGCCGAAGTACAATAGCACCCACTCAAAACTCTCACACTCTCTCAAAATCCTCAACTCCAACCAACTCCAGCCAACTGGACTCGTGGGCCTCCAACTCCACGAACCAACACCTGAAAATATCAACGGGGACACGTCACAGCGTGACACAGTAGGAATACCAAACCCAACTCACATGGTGAAAAGGAATGGTATGCTCGATACAATAGTCTATAATCTAACTCATAACATAACATGGTAGGGACAATGTAAATGACATAACCAAGGGATCACATACCTGCCGCAAAGGAGAACCTGCAAAACAAAGTGAGTGCTACAGACGGAGAAGTGTACGGTAACAGGAAACTAGACCTAGCATTATAACATCATCCCAAATACCACTACTAGCAAACACCAAAAGAAACCCAAGTCACCTCATTCACTTCTACGTTTTCTTTTATCCGAAGTTTTTAAATGGGTTTTCATTTAAACATGGGATTTTAAGAGAATTAGCAAGTGGCATTTTGGTGTAGTCCTGACCTAGGTTTCTAATGCTTAGGATGATATGGAATGCTTTCGAAATGCTCACCAAAAATTTTGGCAGAGTTTCTCTTGTATTTATCAATTTTCCCAATTACAACATAAGTAATATTTCAAGAGAAACCTGTTATAACCATACAACAAACATTTCCTTAATCAAGGAATCTTAAGAGAAGTGCCATAAGAAACCATTCCACATATGCACCTCAAGGCATGGCCAATATATATCATGTTTCCAGTTGAACAATTCCGACAAATTGTATACATTGGAAATTTTACACATTAATGAGATACATACATGGATTTGTCATGGAATCATGGATTTAGTATTTGGAAGCATCTACTAAAACACCCATTTAATTCCCATAACAATTAAGAAAACATGATTGGCCTACAAGCATATAGTGGTGGGCTAGCGAAAGACTACATGAAGCTAACATATGAAAAATTAATGCAAACATGCATGTAGCATAATGAGAAAAGTGAGCTACCATGAACCAAATAACATATCACAACAACTTCGCCAATAGCAACAATAATAATGCCAACATCAGTAATATTAATAGTACCACTAACACTAACAACACCACCACCACCCAAGTTCAACTACTAACAACCGCCGACCCCACTTTCAAGCATACAACCATTTCAAACACCTATGCATTCATGGCAACATTCATGCCCAAAAGGTAACAATCACACGTATATAACCACCAATCCCACGTGATGCTCAATGATGCCATGATGCGTATAAAACACTAACAATGCGACGTAATGCAATGCAATGCAATGGGAGCCCATGAATGAGCCGGCGTGCAAGTGTATCGTGACTACTCCGTTATCACATGGAGCCACCTAATGGTATCAAGAGGTTGCCCACGGCGACTCCTCCCGCCTCCTACCGTGGCAACTTTGTCCATGCCCATGCACTCCACTGTTCGTGTCCTAATAACATCATTTCACCCAATTCCAAATTCCACGTGTAACCAACAACACACCGCCAATTTCCCAATCTCATTTCATTTTCGCATCATTCACATTTCTCATACAACAAAAGTGATTAATTAAACTTCCAACCATCCAAATGAGAACCATTCCACAACATTAATGAAGTAAGACATTCAAGCCATCTTGAAGCATAATTGTAGCGCCATATAAATCATCGCACCACATAAATTCGTTATGAATGTAAATTGAAAATTAAGCTTCCACCAATTCCAACAAATGCAAGCAAGTTCATTTAATCATTATAACAAAATGAGAGCAAGTTGCCACCTTTGACTTATTTAATTTCATTTAAGCAATTTCATTTAATCAATTTTATTTAATCAAAAATAACAAAAGGAGAGCTATTTCATTTTATCAATGTAACAAAATGAAAACAATTTCATTTTATCAATATATCAAAATGAGGGTTCTTTCATTTATTCATTGCGACAAAATGAAAACAATTTCATTTTGTCAACAACTCCATGTATCAAAATGAGGGCAATTTCATAAATATAATGAAGCAAGGCTGTAACGACCACTTTTCGTTGTACGTTGTTCGTGCACGTGCTTTTGACCGTGCACGTGTTTACTTTAGACTTTGTTTGTTTGTGAACACTTTGTTGTGATATGCCGTTGTGAACGTCTCTGAGAGTATTAAATAGTGGCACTATTTTGGAATGACGTTTCTCGAGTCGTTTTCCCACAATTTAATCTTATTCGATGAGACGTTGCAATTTTCACTTTTGACCGGAGACGTTTCTATTTTTAGTTTCGTCGTCCGACGTCAAAATTGAGATCCGTCTTCTTAGTTAGCTCACTTTTGCCACCGCGATCACCCCGATATTTATTTTATAATTTTTGGAGTTTATTTGACCACTTTTGTATTTTTAACAAGGTTTATAATATTTTTAATAATTAATTTTTATATTAATTTCGGCCAAAGAAAATTTATTTGAGTTTAAAACGTTTCAAATAATTTTTGAGCCAATTTCCAGCTCATTTGGGCCCCAGCTAAGCCTTGGGTGAGTTGGAGTTGGTGAGATTTGAATTTTAAATTATTTTAAACTCCTAATCACATTAGGATTAGCCCTAGACCTAGTCAACCCATCTACACTATATAAACAACCTTTAGGAAGACCTATTTTCGCAAGAAAATAACCCTAGCATCTTCCAAAACCCAAATTTGACGTTGCGACGAATCGTCGCAACGTTGCAACGAACTTTCCCCGCACCGACCGAGAGAACAGGCCATTTTCCCCCGCACCGACCGCTAGCCGCCCCCGCACCCAGCTTGGCCCGCACCACTGCACCGCTCCGCTCCGTTCTTCCGCACCGACCGAGAGGAGCTCTCGGTCAGACCGAGAGCTCAAGCCCCCGCCCCCTCCGCACAGCCGTCGCCCCGCTTCACCGTGCCCGACCGAGAGGAGCTCTCGGTCAGACCGGTCGCCCGCTCTGCACCAAGCATCGCTCCGCACCCGCATCGCTAGCCGCTCTGTCGCCCGCTCCGCACCGTGCCCCACCGAAGCAGCCGCCCGCACCCGCTACGTTGCAACGGTTGCAACGTTGCAACGCTTGCCCGCAGCGCCCGACCGACCGTTCCTTCCGCATCCGCCCGCTCCGACCGAAGCAAGCCCTGTACCAAGCTTCCGCCCGCACCAAGCTGTAGCCCGCTGCGCTGCAACCCCCGCACCAAGCGTGCCCGACCGAGAGAACTCCCCGCACCGAGGCTGTACGACCGAGAGTCATTCGTCGCAACCCTGCATCCGTCGCACCACTTGCCACCGTGGGCCTCCCAAGTTCTCCAGAGGTATTGTGGGTCCCCCATTGGTCCCTAGGACTACTGTGGGCCCCACCAAGGTGCTTCCTCTTCGACGATTCGCCGTGTACGACGTTGCAACACGTTGTAGCCCGTCGTCGCACGTGCTAGCTTTGGAATCTGGACTCGTCGCTCCAGTTGATGCTCTGAACTTTCCAGCGAGGAATCTATATTGGAATCTGGACTTGGAGCGCGTTCTTTTATTCCAACCCCTGGCGTCGCTACCCGACGCCAGTGTAGCTTTCGCGTCGTGTTGAGGTAACGCTTTACACCCTTAGGACCCCCAACATATTGCCTGCTAATCAAGACCAAAATCAGTATTTTTAAAGTATTTTAAATGTTTTAAATTCACTAATCAAGATTAATAATATGGACTTTAGGCCGGTGGACTTGTGCACGTAGGATAATTGTGACTTTGGACTCGTTGGACGGTGTGCTCAGACGTTGTACTTGCAGGCAAGTGAAACTTGCCAACTCTTGTGTAGGGCCATGTTTTTAGGCCACTTCCTTATTTTTAGCGTAAAAGAGACTAGTCAGTGAAATGATAGCTGGCTAGACGCCTACTTGATCTAGTTTGACAACGAAACTAGATCCGTCACCTAAATTGATTTAGCTTGACAACGAAGCTTGATCCAACTCTTTAACTTGTTGATCATGCATACTAAACTGTCATGTTTACTTTCCTTACCTGTACGCTTTACTACTTGTCATACCATGTCATCCATGCATTGAATGTTGCATTCGTAGCACACGCTACATACTTGTACTTGCTTGTCCTGGCTAGATGCACCCCTATGCCATCATGAAAAACACTTCCTGGCTCGTGATCCAGAAGCGAGCATTACCGTTCGGGGGTAAGGCCCTGGCTCGATACACATGGGAGGGGTAAGAGTTAATCGGCCAATCAGCTGGGAGTCTGCCTGATCAGCAACTGCGGCTGTAAGGCATAAACTCTGGGTTTGGGGTGGAGTTAAGCGGCCACTCAGTGTGAAAGTAAGCCATTTCAGCTGTAAGGCGTAAACTCTGCACATGACATGAAAACGTGACTAGAGAAATCCTTGTAAATGTCAATAGTCTTGCCACACTTGCCATGCCATGCTAGTTTACTTGTTGTTTTCCTTACCTGCTGCACTCATACTATAACTGACATGTCATTGCATACTTTTAGAGCTGCTAGGTTGTCTTGCTTTACTTTCAGTTTCCTTGCACAAGTCTCTTGTTGACTTGCTGACATGTGCCCCTTGCTCTTTTGGGTGTCACATGTTAGACCCTGAGCCAGCGACCGTTGCTGAGTACGTGGTGTTTTGCTGACGCTGAGCCTGAGTCCATGTCTGCCCAGGAGGGGTTTTGTGGACACCGGTGACCTTTCTTGGTGACCTAGCTGAGCTTTCCTTGCTTTAGGTTTTGTTGTTAGTTGTCGGTGCGTGGCACCTTGGTTTTGTACGCTGTACTTTTATTGGCCATGTTTGGGCCTTTAGACTCTTTTTCTTTTCAGCCTGGTGGCTTTTTCTGTGATGTTGAAACTTATTTTATGGATATTCTGAGATATCTCTTTTGTCTCATTTCATTATTATTATCTTTGTTTCGTTCGCGTTGCAAGGACCTGCAGTTTTAAAGTTGATTGACGCTTATCGGACTTGCAGCTTGCAGCTTCAAGTCTGAGCGGACCTTCTCACGCTTCCCCTCCATATTTTTGGGAAGCGGGGCGTGACAAAGGCATTCCATTTCATGTAATTAAAGTCAACATTTTAATCCCATACCATAACTACCATTCCACTTCATATTGCATATTTCATTCTCAATTCACAACTTGTTTTCTACTAAAATATCTTCATGGCACTAGGGCCCTTCAAACCCTAGGCCGAATTTCAAGGGTGGCCTCAAGCCCCCATTTTAAACACAAATCCATACCTAATTGCACATCCAAATTCATTGTTTACATATTTCACATTGTTCATACAAAGGAAGTTGAATAAAAGACATCCAACATGCAAAATGAGAGCTATTGCACATAATTAGTAAAACAAAATATTCAAGAGCCCATTTTTATCACATATTCTTGGCCAATTTCACCACTCAATTAATTATTACATAATTCATCTTTCTCAAGCAAGGGAAAATTGGGAATTTAAGCTTCCAACATTCAATTTGAGAGCATCTTCACAAAATTAGTAAACCAAGTCATTCATATGCACCATGTATCATAATCATGGCATCAAATGACCCAATCCAACATATAAAATCAACCCAAATGCATCATGTCAAGGGGTTTCACAAAAACCCTAAAATGCAAGCTTTGTACTAAAAATGCAATGAAATCAACCATATGAGTAAGGATTGGAATCCTACCTCTTTAGAAAAGCAAAGCCCCCCCCATCAATTTCTTGAGAAACTCCACCGTCTCCAACATCAAGCCCAAAATCCCAAACCCTACTCTTCCTCCATCTTCAAGCTCCCCAAATCTCAAATCTCCCCTTTCAATTTCAATTTCTCTTTTTCTTTCTTCTTTCCTCTTTCTTTCATTCTTTCATCCTCTTTCTTTTTTTTCATTCATTAATTTCCTTGCAACGGAGAACAAATCAGCAGGTTTAGGGGAGTGTGTTTCTGCCCTTCTTCTCCTTTTTGTTTTTTTTGCTTTGCTTTTTTTGCCTGTGATTCAAATCGGCCAAAATGGCCTGAAGCAAATTTCGGCCAGCAAAGCTTCGGCCTGGGCATCTCTTGGCGTGGGGAAGAAAACAAAGGGGGAAAAATTAAAGAAAGGAGTTGTTAGAAGAAGCTTGGAGAAAGAGAAAGAAGGAAATAAATTAAATAGGAACCCATATCTACAAGTTTGCCATCCCCTCTATTAAAATAGCTCTCCTCTCATCTCATCCTCTAATAACAATCCAAGCCCAACTACAAAGCCCAACACTTAGCTACTAAAATTAACTAGGCCCGACCAACATTAATAATAATAAGCCCAATCAATAATAATAATAATAATAATAATAATAATAATAATAATAATAATAATAATAATAATAATCAACATCCACGATAACCCCAATAATAATACCAATAACAACAACAACGATTATAATATTAATACCAATGCTAATAATAACAACACTAATACTAACAACCACATCATATTCAACCATATAACCATTCACGTAGGAATTTACCATACACAGAACAAACTTACTATACACGCGCACGTGCTCCAAGAGTATATCACACCTACGGGCATTACAGTAAATGATATTACAAAAATACACATATTAGAGACCAGATGAACATATGTGGGCAGAATGTTATCTAATGAGGGGTAAAAACTGTAATATTCTCCTAGAATCATTTGTCCCCTTCACTTCCTATTGAATTTCTTGAAATATTCTATATGAAATCCATGAGTCCATCACTTAATTTCCTCGCATCATCACTTCATATCATCGTCACTTTTGATATATCTTGACCTACATATGACGATGCTTTGATTTACTACAAAACACAGTGTTAGGCACAATTTAATTATGTTTGCTCATTAACAAAACCAAATTGGAGAATCCAATACTCAACAAAAATCTCATCTGTAAAATCACAATTTTGAAGTTTGGCAAGAATGTAATTCGATGAAATATAAACCACCTTTCTAAGGCGAAGTGATCATTGGAGAGTTAAAGTATCAAAATTAGACTAAAATATACTGGGGGAAGTGTGGGTGAAACAATAGCATAAGGGTATGTGTTGCAATTTCATTAGGGTTATTCTACACTATGCTTTCTAATCTCCCTGATAACTCAATGATGTGCCTTTTCGGTAAACATCGCCCAAAGAGTTCCTGGTGGGATTAAGCACAATAATATTCAAGTATTCATTGGATTAATGGGTTTGATATCATAATTACTAGGTGATGCCTTGCCACACACCACCATAATCATTCTAGGGCCCCTCTACGGGTCTTATGCACACAGACAATGCCTCGTTACATGCCATTCTCGGATTACTTGCCGGATAGTGCAAATGCACGTAGATAACGACTTGTGTTGCTTCATTCTTTTGGGACCCATTAGGGTAATACATGTACACGTAAGAAATGCCTCGATGCATTCCATTCTCATCAAACCCCTCACTGGTAATGCCCGTACACGTATGCCTCGTGGCATTCTATCCTCATCAAACCCTTTACGGGTAATGTATTGCCATACGAATAAAGGTAACCCATAATATAATGAAATAAACATTCAACATCAAGCATAAAAGGACTAATCCACAATTACATCATAACACGCACAGAAGAGATTAGCCAATCGCAGAAAGAAAAACACAAAATTCCATTGATAATGATTTAATTTCAATACAAAGAGAGAATCAAACAATCAAAATCAAGAGAGAAAGTTGGGAATCTATCACCAAAAGAAGCTTGAATCTCAGCCCTTATTCCTTGCTCAGCCGTATGTTCTTCCCCAAAGTTTAAGGCTAAACCCTAATCTAATACAAAAAATGGACAAATGAAGAAGATGAAAAATATCATCCTAGCCCTAATCACAATCCCCTTTACATAGACCCTCAATCCCTGAAGTAATCTCCACCATTCGATCTTCGATTAAAGGCTACAATTGAAATGGGTTCGGGTCGAATTCTGCTCCAGATTGCATCTTTTGTTGGTTGCCAGACGTCTAGGTGTTGATGACCAGACGTTTGGTTGCTTGGCGATCATCTTATGCAAATCAGCTCGACCAGACGTCTGACGTTGAGTAGTCAAGTGGCTAGGTCCTTCTTGGTGGCATGCTTCAAGCGGCAATGATCAGTCGTCTGATGCCTTCTTGCTTGACGTCTGGGGCTTGTCCTAGATGTCTGCATTGTGAGGTTTAGGTGTTTGGTGGCATGGCCAATGGTTTTCCTAACTCTCTGTTTTCTGTGCCACACAGTGTTAAGTCATCTGAAACTTTCCTCTCAGACGTCTGAACAGTGCTTTAGACACATGGGAAGTGTACTCCAAATGACTGGCACATCATGGAATTTCCTCATTCTTTCTTCTGACACGCTAGACTTCTGACGTCTGATCCTACATCCACATCCATACCAAGTAATTTTCAGTGAAGATTTAAGCATTGTAAAATTCTTATATAATTATCATAAATTCACTATGTTATAATGAACTCTAAAATATATAATATGTATAGGAAACAAATTATTTAGAGTACATTTAACATGAAAACACTTAGGGAAAGCTATAGAATTAGGCATTAAATATATAATATTTAAGCACAATCAACCACTTTGCTCTTAAATATTTGTTGTCTAAGAAAGATGCGATACCGAGACTAATACGCTGGATCTTACTTTTGCAGGATTTCCAGGTAAAAATAAAATATAGGAAGGGCATTAAGAACTAAGTACCCAGCCGTCTTTCAAGGCTTACGATTGGAATAGAGTCTGCTAACAAACCCCTAGAGGATTCCTTTCCAGATGAGCACTTATTTGATGTCTCCACATTATCCTGGTATGTAGACATTGTAAATTACTTGGTGACTGGTAAGGCCTCCTATACTTTGGTCATTTCAGGATCTCAAACGATTTAAGCATGAAGTAAAATAATTTTTTTTGATGATCAGTACCTCTACAAATATTGTACTGACCAAATTGTTAGGAGGTGCAACCCAAACCATGAGATCGATAGTGTCTTGCATTTTTGTCTTGGGGGTGAATGTGGGAGTTATTTTTTTGCTCACAAAACCGCGGCAAAATTTTTACAATCTTGTCATAGTATATTTAAGGATACACATGCATTTTGTAAATCATGCTTGGCTCGTCAACAGTTCAGAGGAATCATTAGGAGAAACATGATGCCTTTAAACCTCATACTAGAATTAGAAATTTTTGTTTGTTAGGAAATTGAATTTATGGGACCCTTTCCATCTTACTTTTGATGCATATTTGTATTGCTTGCTATTGATTACATGCTTAAGTGGGTTGAGGCTATTCCATGCAGGTCAAATGATACACCTGTCGTGCTCAAATTCATGAGGGAAAATATATTTGCATGCTTTAGGTGCCGAAGGCAATGATTAGCTATTGAGGCTTTCATTTTTGCAACCGTCTCTTTGCCAGCTTGATAAAGAAGTTTGGGATGAAGCAGAAAGTGTCAACACTGTACCACCCCAAAACAAATGGACAAGTAGATTTGGCGAACTGGGAGATAAAGAGCATCATCCAAAAGATCGTCAACCCCTCGCAATATGATTGGAGCACCAGTCTTCCTAAAGCATTGTGGGCATACCGCACTGCCTACAAAACCACATTAGGGATGTCTCCTTACTGTATTGTTTATGAAAACTATTGCCATTTACCCATAGAAATTAAACTTAAATCATTTTGGGCTATTAAGAAATTAAATTTTGATACCGACGCTTCTTCTTATTTTCACAGGTTGCAATTAGTTGAACTTGAGGAGCTGAGAAGAGAAGCATATGACAATGCCAAGCTAGCCAAGGAAATATTGAAGACCATCTATGAACACATGAAATGGAGAAAAGAGTTTGCACCAGGTCAGAAATTGTTTCCCTACAACTAAAGGTTGCATCTCTTCACAGGAAAGATATGTTTCCGATGTATTGGACCATACATCGTGAAGACCGTTTATCCACACAGACTGGTGATCTTAATCAACCCCAAGGATGGCAATAAGTTTCAAGTGAATGGCAGCGCTTGAAGCATTATCAAGAGCCCTAGACACAAGACGAAGACACCATGGAACTTACGGACCCACCTTCGGGCGGTGTCTAATTAGGTGTGTTCTTTCCATGCTTTTCCTATTAGTAGTATATATAGCTATGAATAAATTTTGTTTAGTTGTTTTTGATGGTGCATTTTTCAATTTAGTTTCCCCTTTTCAATGTTGTCTGTATACATGTCGAACATTGAGGACAATATCCAATTTTAAGTTGGGGGAAGGGTACACGAATTTTTGATATGATTTATTTTAGTTTATATATACCAACACACATATGCATCATACAAAAAACATTTCCCAAAAAAGTTTAAATTTTTTTTAGTTTTTCCTACACACAAACACACACAAACTTATATAGTTAGAATAAATGAGACAATGAATCGATTGCATTCAAATTTTTTATCACCCAAGACACTCTTATGCATAATGTGGTGAATTACTCTAATTAGGAATTCCATAAAAGCTATTCAAATTCTTGAAATTAAGTGTGGCTTGTTTGAATTATGATTTCTATACATAGAATGACATTTGCATGGCTCTTATTAATACAGTCATATTTGCATGACACTCAACCTCATGATGCCATTAAGGTAGTATGAAACATCCCCTTAAGTAATGAGTGCCCATGTAAAGGTGATCAAATTGATTATGTTATAACTTGACTAGTGGCCAAGTGCATGCATATCATTCATTATGAGTTAATGGTTAAGAACTATGCTTAAGGAAGCTTTGTATGCCTTTAAAAATGGTGAATAAAGTGCACCGTTCTTCCAACTGTATTGAGTAGATGTGTTCTCGTGCCTTAATAAGCATGTGAGATTACGTCGAAAAACAGAGTAGGGAGGAGTGCAAAAATAAAAATAATTGGAATAACTGACCCAAGTCGTTAAGTCCGAGGGGCTATTCGAAGCACAATGCCCAAAGATCGTCGGGTCTAGGAGTCATTGGCCCAAAGCTCGCTAAATGGATCAAGTTAAGTTCCAAAAAAGGATAATATTAACGCATGCTTAGAGCAAGTTTGATATCATGAACTCTTAACCAATTTATTGTGGTATAGGCTAACCCTTTGATGATTTAGGACTTCGAGATAGGAGATTGTAACTTACTTGTGCAATTGTGGATCAAATGTGAATTTTATGTTAGTGGTGTGTTGATTGAGAGTGTGTTATGGATATAAACTCTAATTCATGGGATGATATGCATATTGTCGAGATATGTTAGAGAATGATGATTTTGACTTATGCCATGTCTGATAAATTGAATTTGATGTGTTTTGTGGAAATTCTAGAGTTGTTTACTTATTTTGCTGGGGACTAGCAAAATGCTAGTTGAGGAGTGTGATTACGCGTTTATATTGTACAGATACCCTCCATTTTGTGTAATTTCAACGCATTTTGATAGCTAAATGATCTCTATACTGTGCATTCTTGATCACTTAATATATCTTTGAGTTTATTATATTTTAAGGGAATTTTATAAATTTTTCTGGATTTTCTGCAATGCGCCTTGCTAAATCTTATGTGTGCATGATCAGACGTTTGGAGGAACACCTCCAAATGTTTGGCATATCATATAAGGGAAATTAAGAGTTTCATGATGTGTCAGACATCTAGAGCACAATTCCTAAGCGTCTAATTCACTGTTAAGATGTTTGGGAAGAGTACTCCAGATGATTGAACATGGTACTCAAAGACGTCATAAATAAACAGAGTTAGAAAATATTTACAAGCCATGCCACTAGATGTATAAGAAGGAAGCTTGGATGTCTGACTCACTGTTCAGATGTCTGTGGTCATCAAAGCTGATGTCTGGGCCATCAAGTGGAGCAAGCCACTCTCTAAGACGCTTGGGACTAAAGCGCCAGACATCTATGGCACTCTGCAATCCAAAGCCACAAGACTAAGCAACTTGACGCCATGGCTCATAGCACCATACATCTAGTCTACTCATCAAGTGAAGGCTACACAACCAAGCAACCAGACATCTGGTCTATCAACACCAGAGTCTGTCACTCGACTGAAAGCGCAATCTGTAGCTCGTTATGACCTGCCCTAACTACACATCCTCTCTCAAGATAAAGGGATCATGACCATCAATTTTAGTTCGTATGGAAGAGATCATCTGGGGTATGGAGAGTATTCAAGCTGATTATTGTAATTTGGGAAGGGATCAAGCTTTCTTTATCCAATTTTTAGGGTTTTGGCATTTTTGGCAAGAAGACGGCTGGAGCTTTGAGATTGGGTGAAAATTTTATAAAGCTATTGCTGGAGATAGATTCTTTAATCCCTATTTAATCTAATTCATTTGTTTCACCTTTTGTATTAAACTTTGGTTTTTATTTATGAAGATTGATATTTCTATGCAAATGAATAGCTAATCCTTGTGTGTGGTAATTAGGGTTATGGGTATTGAATTCTCATTCATCTACTCAATGATGAAATTATTGAAGTAATTGTTTTTAAATATTGTTTTTAATCATTACACTATCCATCAAGGGATCCAAGGAGGATGACATGCTGTGAGGCATAGTCTACGTGCACAAACCCGTAAAGGGGCCCAAAGAGGGCGGCGAACCATGAGGTTCATCTAATCACATTTTAATTTCCAAGAAAATAATTAATTCGATAGTTAATTACAATTCTAAAATCATTGCAATTAAATATTATATCATTCAATCTCCATACCTTGGCCTGGATATGAGATTGAGTCGTCTAATATGAATGAATAATTCAATACCCTATAACCCAAATGAAACCACAACATACACGCTTCACCTCTCATTGAATTCATGTATTATTCTCTCTTGCATACCTTTAGTATAGTCTTAATACTCGTATTTTCAAACCAACAATTCACTCCCAAAGAGTGGTTCACCTCTCGCCAATTAATTTCATTGCCTAATTTTGGATTATTAAATTTACAGTTAGGTTGTCTATGAGGAATACGACCCTGGACTACCAAGACTACTATTTGCCTGACTTCCTATACTTGGGAATAGCACAACATCTTTGTGAAGCAGTTAAGTTTTTGGCACCATTGTTGGGAACAACAGTTATACAATTTTTGTAAATCCCTAATTTGCTTGGGAAATTGATGAGATCGTTCCATTCTTTTGTTTATAATCTTTGTGTATCCTTTTTTGCTTGCACATTTTTTATTTTTTATTTTGTATACACACAATTATAAAAATTAGATTAGCTTGAAAAGAAATATCTTGTGTTGTCTCATTTGTTTATGTGGCTTAGAACCTTTAGGTCACATAGACTAGTTAGATGTATAGAAATGGCAGACAATCTAGACACTAATGGTAATAATAACATCAATGGAAATAATGATCACCATTCCCAAACCATGGGAGATAGGTCATTAAGAGATGTGTTGAGACCTATGACGGCCGCTTCTGGCTCATGCATCGTGCTCTCTGCCGATGCGAATTCTTTTAGTTAAATACCAGGAATGATTCAACTTCTCCCTACTTTTCATGGTTTGGAGAGAGAGAATCCCTACATGCACATAAATGAATTTGAGGATGTTTGCTTAACTTACGTGGATGGAAAGACTGGTAATGAAATCATTTATCTTAAATTATTTTCATTCTAATTAAAAGTAGAGCTAACAATTGGCTCAATGCATTGCCCTCAGATTCTATTACATCATGTGTTATTTTATAAGCTGAGTTTCAAAAAAAGTTCTTTCACTTGCACAAGACTCAGGGGTTGAAGAAGCAGATCGTGAATTTCTCCCAAAAGACTAATGTGAGCTTTGATGTAGCATGTGAGAGGTTTAAGGATTTACTACTTGCATGCCCACACCACGGGTTCGAAGAGTACCACCTTATTGGATTTTTCTATGACAGACTCTAGTCTTCCATGAAGCAGTTTGTGGAAATGATGTGCAATATGGAGTTCTTTGAAAAAAGGCCAGTGGAAGCATAAGATTACTTGGATTCCATTGCTGAATGTGCATAAACATGGGAGCTAACTCTAGAGCATGATAGGATGGACCCACCGCAAGCATCATCATGTGGAGGCCCGTACACATTAAAGCCAGAGGATGCATTAGAAGCCAATGTTTGAGGCTCTCTTGACTAAGAAGCTTCAAGGATTACTGCCGAAAGGAGTGAAAGATATGACCACGGAGGAACATTGTGCACTTTGTGAGAGCACAGAGCATGATACATCGGGGTGTCCTACTATTCTATATTGAAAAACATGTTAAAGGACCCCACTCAAGTGAACCATGTATCCAACTCCAACTAAGGATAAGGGTTCAATACGAATGCATATAGTTCCAATTAGATAAATCACCCTAATTTGAGTTGGCAACCTAACCAAGGTGGAGCCCAAGGAAAGAAAGAGGAACTACTCGTACAATTGCCATGACGTACAAAAGATATTTATAGTAACCGCAAGCAATACAGATCGTATGCAGCGGGTGTCGAACATATGGAGGTGATGGTTTGAGTACCGATCAATTATATACCTGCAAGCAATATTGATCGTATGCAGTGGGTGTCGAACACAGGGAGGCGATGGTTTGAGTACCGATCAATTATATACCTAGCTAGCTATGCAAATGGAAACGGAAACAAGATAATTACACTAAAAATACAAAGATAAGGAAAGGTGCCAAGGCCAAGCGTCATCGCTAGTGCGAATTGTACATGTGGATCGACCTAGCTTCTCGACCCAATGGGTTGTAGCCCTAGATGATAGTCGAGTCTCAATCCTCATCCCCTCGACGTCTAACCGTGAGAGCAGACTTGGGGAATAGGTTGGACCTCTAGGTGTAACCTTCGATGGTTAGTCAGAAGCCACGGTAGTTGTGGCTCTAGTGAGTGTCCTCTATTGGATCTGGATCCTAGCCTAGAATGTGGGGGGGAATATGCTTATAAAAAATTCTCGTACAACCCATGATAAATCACACACAGTTAAATCACAAGCATGGTAAATAAAATGCAAGCACAGAATACACAGCAGATTTACTCTGGTTCGGCCGCAGCAACGACCTATTTCATCTCCCAAGTAAAAACTAGCATTAATATGTTCCTTCTGTACACCTACAATGGGGTCCTAGCTTCAACTCCCCACCTAGATTGTACCACACGCAACAAATTGCAGAACCCTATCAACCTAGTAAATGCGTATCTTGACTGTAACAACACGTCAAGACCATCTTGTCTAGCCCCAACCAGACAAGTCCCAAACGAACACAAAATGGTAAAGTTTCCCCTACAGTGATCAACACATAATCACAAATATAATGATAAAGTAAAGGGTTCAGAAATGCTTATATTGCGATGGTGTGTCATCTCTATCGTTCAGCACGGTGTCAGCTTAAGTCTGGTGCAAATGGTGTCTCGATCTGACTCCTGGATCTCAAGTTGTAGCTCAAATAGCACTCTGGTCTATGTGTAAAGAAATCCAGTTCAAACTTAATTTAATTCGGTCTGTGCACACATCAATCTTCAAATCAATTCGTTTGCATGCAATTCGTGTCCATGTCAGCATGCGTTATTTCTCTCGTTCATCGATCGGAGATGGGTTCACCTGAGTTTCAACTTCTCCGTGCGACTCGACTTCGATGGCGACTCCTCAACCCCGACTTCGACAGCGACATAGCTCCAGCGGTGGTGCACGACAGTAGCTCCGTCGCAATGATCTCGGCAGCAAGGTACACCCACGGTGGCAGCAAGAGGACTCTGGCGATGCTAGGGCATGTAGATGATCGGCCCTTGCTGCGGTGCTTACGTCGAGAAAGATGGAGGTAGTGGGGTTCTCGATGGTAGGAGGAGAACGACAACGCAGGACGTCGGTGCTCTTGGCGTTATGCACGTCAGCTGAGGATCCTATTCAATGGATGATAGGAGGAGTCCCTATTCAATGGATGATGTTGGCTATGAGATGAATGGCTAGGATGTTTTGGAGTTGTGGAGATTTGACTAGGTCTTATAGGAACACAAATAGAAATAGGACTCCAATTGATTCCATCTCTTTCAATGTTGACCAAGTCCACCTTGGCACATGAGAACCAATTTTGCTCCATCAAATTGACTTATTCATCCATTAAAGAATTATGACTTTGCCATTCCTGAAACACACTTAGCACACACGCTAATAGTTTCTCGTTGGTTTGTTATTATCAAACTAGAGATCCTAGATTGTTGCGTCCAACAATCTCCCCCTTTTGATGATGACAAACCCATAGAAGATTTGAACAAATAAATTCGAGTGTTGAAGTATGATGAAGGGTGTAATGCATATGATATGTAATGCATATGATATATATATATATATATATATATATAATGAGCAAGCATTACTAGCATGCACAATAATATAGCAATAAGATTAAGCATGCTCCCCTATTCATGTATTTCCAAGCTCCCCTTTGAACCAATAAGCATGTATTTAAATAATACCAAATCACCAAATCTTTCCAACTCTCTTTTCTCCCCCTTTGTTATCATCAAAAGTGGATTAATGAAGTCAATCTAATATCACATGCAAAAATGGAGCATTATAGATTATAACTAGCACTTGCATGTATTTTTCATATAGTAGGCAATTAAAGTTCATTGAAAGTCATAATCTAGACTTCACCACCAATGTGTAAGTATGATAATATAAACATTGAAATAAAAAGGGAGATTCAATATAGAACATCAACAAAAAACAATCCACATTTTCCATTTAATCTGAATATCACCTAGGATTGATTTTTCCTACCTCATTAAAAATGAGTTCAAGGTACCAAACCCCAAAACATGGCATATAAGGACTCTTAGATGTTGGGTGGCATTGCTTGACGAGTAAAATACACCAACACTAAAGATTACCCATAAAGCATATGTTGGATACTCGTGGGTATTGTACTTGCCATGAATTGTATCCATTTTACATACGGAGCAATTTTCATGTATTTTTTCATATTCATTTCTTTTCGTGCTCAATTTTTATTCATGGCAATACACATCATATCCCTTAGATTTTTCAGTTTTTATTCATCCTACATTCACTTTCCAATATTCATAAAAAGAATCTCCAAATATACAACAAGTTTAATATTCGTGGAAGTGAGCATGTAGGTGTAGAAATCAAATTAATCATTTTATGAAGCATGTCATGGCTACTAAATTGATTCTAACATGCGCATGTAGCTATAACAATAATACAATGATTTCTACAAGGATATGAATGAACATTCAAGAAATACCACTTATAATGAATCATAAAGAGGTATTCATTAAGCACAAATTTTTTTATTTTTGGGTTTTCAATTTATTTTGTTTTTCTTTTATAAATAACTAAAAAAACCTAAAAAAACAAACAAACAAGCACACAAATAAAAATTAAATCAAGCACACACACACACCATCAATGAAGGTATGCAATGAATGCAAAGAGGGGAAAGATATACCTTTGCGTCATCATTAGACTAAGGAGCAAAGAAAATGAGACTTAAAATTCAATGCTCCTCGCCAAATCTCCATCCCACCTACATGAAAGGTGTTAAGTGTGACCTTGAAATCCAACAAGGTCCACTACGGTTAGTCATCAAAGTTTTAGGAACCCGCACTTGTTTGAACTTTATGTTTGTGTTCCTAAACTTACAATAATAGGATGTGTGACCAACACTATCACAAGTAAAGCACTTCGCATACATATTTTTCACAATAGAAGGCACATTGTGGAATTTCTTAAATTTGGGCTTTTCAACATTTTTCAAACCAAATCCAAGTCCTCTTCTATTATTGCTATATAATTAATTTTCAAGTATGGTATCCAACGAATGTTTACTAATTGAAAATTTTCTTAATGACAATTCTAGATTAGAAACTTTGGATTTTAATAATTTATTTTCATCCACAGGCAAGGTGCATTTACTTAGAAAAGCACTCTTGTTTTCCTCTTCCTTCTTGTCAAATTCATCCATTTTCCTTTTAAGTTCGTTATTTAACATGCACAACTTATCATTAAGCTCTCTAATCACATAGTCTTTTTCAGTTTCGAGCTTAATCAAATCCTGCTTAAGCATGCTAATATTATTCAATAAGGAAGGGCAAGAAAGACAAGCAGCTTCTTCATTAAAGCATGTTTTTTCTTTTTTCATTATAACAATGGTAGAATCACGTGCAACAAGTTTTCTTTAAGAATGTCAACTTTTTCAGAAATGTCACAGTTTTCTTTTTGTAATTTAAAGCTGGCATTCCTATAATCATTTAACACGAGTTCTAGCTCATTAATCTCATTTGCATTCCTTTACAAACATCTAACAATTCAGCTTTAGTGAATGAGTTTACCTCATCGCTCTTTGCCATTAAGCAGAGGGAGGTGAAAGCTACAACCTCCTCAGGCTCATCCTCTGCTTCGTTGTCCATGTCACATGTTATCATTTTGCCTTTGCCTTTATCTTTAGCAACCTGATCAGTCTCTTGTCTTCACTGCTTCGTGAAGTATCCCTTTTTCCTGCATTTAAAATATTCAACTCTATCAGCAGAATCTTGTTCATAAGAATTTTTATTAGAATTAAAAGTGTTAGAGCAAATGAACCTTTTATGCATTTCTGATCTTCCTTGAGGAGTCCGGACGTACTTTCTGAAATTTCTAACCATTAGCGCTATCTCCTTATCACCATCTTCATCTTCGCTAGCTTTCAGAGCAAGTGGCTTTGTAGCTTTTTCCTTCTCATCAGGTTTCTCTCTTTCTTCAATATTTTGCAATTCAAGCTCATGTGACATTAAATTACCTACCAAGTCCTCCACCCTCATCTGTGATAGATCTTTCACTTCTTGGATGTCGGTGACTTTAGGCCTGAAAGATCTTGGCAGCGCTCTTAATATCTTCCTCATCTGTTCAAGACTAGAATATGGCTTACCAAGCGAGCTAGACATGTAGATGATGTTGGTGAACCTTACAAACATCTCTGATATGGTCTCTGATGGTAGCATGCGAAATCCCTCGTACTCTGTGCTCAGAAGTGCAAGTCTAAACTCCTTCACCTGTGACGTTCCCTCGTGCGTCACCTCCAAAGTATGCCATATTTCCTGTGCAGTTAGACAATGTGAGATACGATTATATTCAGATTTATCTAATGAACAAATGATAGCATTCATACCTTTAGCATTAAGAGAATAAAGTTTCCAATCATTGTCATCTCATTTATCATCAAGTTTAATCATCTCAACATCTCCTACTTTAATGACAGGTGAGTTATATCCTTTTTCAACAATTTGCGAAGCTTTATAATTAATAGAAATAAGGTAGATTCTCATTCGATTTTTCCAGTAAGCATAATCTACTCCATTAAATCTAAGGGGACATGATATGGACTGACCCTCAGCAAAAGCACAATCAATGGGATTCATGGTCAATCCTAGGCTAGATCCTTAAACCTGCTCTGATACCACTTGTTGGATCTGGATCCTAGCCTAGAGGGGGTGAATAGGCTTATAAAAAATTCTCACGCAACCCAAGAGAAATCACCCGCAGTTAAAATACAAGCATGGTAAATAAAATGCAAGCATAGAATACGCATCAGATTTACCCTGGTTCGGTCGCAGCAACGACCTACTCCGGCCCCCAAGCAAAAACTAGCATTAATATGTTACTTCTGTACACCTATAATTGGGTCCTAGTTTCAACTCCCCACCTAGACTGTACCGCACTCAACAAAGTGCAGAACCCTATCAACCTAATAAATGTGTATCTTGACTGCAACAATACGTCAAGACCCTCTTGTATAGCCCCAACCAGACAAGTCCCAAGCAAACACAAAAAAAGTAAAGTTTCTCCTACAGAGATCTACACACAATCACAAATATAATGATAAAGTAAAGGGTTCAAAAATGCTCAGATTGTGATGGTGTGTCGTCTCTGTCGTTCAGCATGGTGTCAGCTTCAGTCTGGCACAAACAATGTCTCGATCTGACTCCTGAATCTCAAGTCGTAGTTCAAATAGTACTCTGGTTTGTGTGTAAAGAAATCCAATTCAAACTTAATTTAATTCGGTCTGTGCACACAACAATCTTCAAATCAATTCATTTGCATGCAATCCATGTCCACGTCAGCATGTGTTATTTCTCTCGTTCACCGATCGGAGATGGGTTCACCAGAGTTTCGACTTCTCCGTGCGACTTGACTTCGACGGTGGCTCCTCAACCCCGACTCCGGTGGCGACACAGCTCCAGCGGTGGTGCATGACAACAGCTCCGTCGCAATGGTCTCGGCGGTAAGGTACACCCACGACGGCATCAAGAGGACTCCGACGGTGCTAGGGCATGCAGATGATCGCCGCTTGCTGCAGTGCTTGCGTCGAGAAAGATGGCAGCAACGGGGTTCTCGGTGGTAGGAGGAGAACGACAACGCAGGACGTCGGCACTCTTGGCATTATGCACGGCAGCTAAGGATCCTTCGGTAGCTCTTGACGTTGGCATCGACAAAGGACTCGATCGAAGGTTGTTAGCTTGATGCTCTTGCTTACTGATAGATGTTGCGCGTTGTAACGCCCCGCTCCCCAGGATACCCGATAAGTACGAATCTGTATTAGGTATTCCCGAAGAGGCGGGTACTACGGAAGAGAAGTACAAAATGTCAAAACTCAAGCATGCCCACTGCGCACTGCTGGGATAGTACCTGTAGCATTCCAGACATCACAGAAATACAAAAGAACCACCAAATCAAAACACCAGTATTACATATATAGAAACTGTTCAATTACACCATCAATTACAAATCTCATGTACAATACATAACCCAACTCACCCAAGTACATTATCACACCCAAATTTCTCTCACACTCACCCCCACACTCAAATCCAACCAACTGGGCTCGTGGGCCTCTGGCTCCAAGATCCAACACCTGAAAAATAACAACGGGACACGTCACAGCGTGACCCAGTAGGATGTCCAAACCCAACTCACATGGTGCACAAAGGTGCAATGCATTAAGCAATAAACTAGAACTAGCTTATGACATATCATGGCAAATTCACATGGAAATGCAAATGGCATCAATAACAAACTGCATACATGCGACAGGGGAAAAGCCTGCAAAAAAATTACAATTCTCATCAACTTGGAATTTTCACAAAACTCCTTTATTAAGTTAATGGGAAACACTCTTTTTCTATTGAAATGGAACCAAATGGATTCGGAAATCAAAGTTTGCTTAAAGGGAGCTTGTAGGTACTTGTAGGTGGTGTTAATTAGAGTCCTACACTCTCTAAAGCTTCAAACTTGAAGATTTTCAAAATTCTCTTCCTCTTTTTTCTTTTATACTAATTTTCCAAATGGGTGTTCATTTTAGTGTGGAAATTTAAGGGACCGAGTAAGAGGCATTTTGTGTGGTATTCCTAGCTTATGTTTCTAATGCTTAGGATGTTGTGGAAATGCTCAGAAAAATTTCGGCAGAGTTTCTCTTGTATTTCTCAACATTTCCAATTACAACATAAGTAATATATAGAAAGAAACCTGCCATAATCGTAAGAAAAGTAAAACACTGCTCAAGAATCATAGGAAAAGTGCCGTAAGGAAAGTTAGGACTAGCATGCACTAATATTAAGAACCAACATAACCCACTTGAAGATTATGATGTAGAAATGCAACATTCTACATCTTTATCATTTAACTTCGCAATGTTCCCAACAAAACTCATGGACCAATTTAATTTGGCAACCATTCCTTCACCCAAAATGAAGAGTACATGACGCTACTCTCATTAGCACAATTTTCCCAATGAAGTTAGTAACCTTGGACATGATCCAAGAAGAAATGGCCAACTAAAGCATAACTAATTCATTCATGCGATAACAAGTGCATCAACTTTGATAAAAATCACTACTTGCATGAAAAAGAGGGCAATTTGCTTACAATTCAATAAAGATTTCAATGTTCCCATTAAACTAAACCAACGAAAAGGACTAACGACACAAAGATGCCCACTTGCACATGGGTTCTCAATAAAATTAGCTTTAGTCAAGGGAGGTGTGAATAATAATATCTTGCCAACAATAATACGAAAAACAACAACTACTACGACAACAATAACAACAACAACATACATCAATAACAACATTCTAGTTCAAGAGAAGGGAACACAACTTTAATCCAAATTCGTCTACTAGCAAACACCAAATACCACACTTTCCAACATACAACCATTTCAACACATAAAGCATTCCTGGCAACATTCATTCCCATAAAATAACAATCACATATATCTAACCACTAATCACTCAAATGCCCAATGATGCCATGATGCATATGAATCATAAGCAATGCGATGCAATGCAATGCAATGGGGAACCCGTGAGTGAGCTGGCGTGCACGTGCAAATGATTCTACTCCGTTATCAACATGGAGTCACCTAATGGATCAAGAGGTAGCAACGGCGTATTCACCCGCCTCCTACCGCGGCACTTTGTTCATGCCCGTGCACTCCACTTCGTGTCCTAATCACATTATTTTGCGCATTCCTTTTTGCGCATATATCCCACAACACATTTAGCCATTTTCACATCACAAGTCCTTTTCACATGATGGTCATTTTCTTACATGAGAAGGTCCATAATAAGGTTTTCAACTTTCCATGGAGAGCAATTTATATAATTTATGAAACAAGACAAATGGAAGGATAAAGCCCAAATTTCAAAATGAGAGCCATTCCATTTAAACAATGAAACAAAGGAGAACAATTTCATTTACTTATCATATCCAAATGAGGGCCATTTCATAAAAGAGAATATTTACACAAATGAAGGTAATTTCACGAAAATGCGAACAATTATAACTCCGACATGCTAAATGAGAGTTATTCCTCATAATTAGTGGCACAAATCATTCAAGGATATTATAGAATTCATTGCATCATGCATGTAGCAACTATCTATGGAGTATTTACACAAATGAAGGTAATTTCACGAAAATGCGAACAATTATAACTCCGACATGCTAAATGAGAGTTATTCCTCATAATTAGTGGCACAACTCATTCAAGGATATTATAGAATTCATTGCATCATGCATGTAGCAACTATCCATGGCCAACTTTACAAAATTGTTCATTATCAATTAGTTCATATGTTCCAAACCAAGGAATTGAGTAATAAGGCTTCCGACACACTAAGAAGAAAACAACTTCTCCAAATTAATGTAACAAGCGTCAAATTGCATCATGAGACTAAATTATGGCATCATCAAGTTCCACACATCATATAAAATCAACAAGATGCTCCATAAGTAATTAATTTCACAAAATTGATGTAGCGACCCAAAGGCAAAACATACTCTCTTCTTAATTTAGTTACATTCCAAAGCGAGACAATTTCATGTTGGCAATCAATAGTTAATTAATTGATGATTAATTAGTTCAAGTTGGCAATCAAGGTAATTGGACATAAGTAATTATTAATTTCATGATTAACCAAGGCAATTTCGAATCTTCAAGTGAGGCAATTTCCAAATGAAAGTAATTCTCTACCATTATAACCATCCCAACATTTTCTAAATGAATTGGAAAGCTAATTTTCCAACATCCCCAAGAGGAACATTTTCAATATGAGGGCAATTTCAATTAAGGGGCAATTTCACGCAATTAGTGAGATAATTCATTCGTGTGCATCTTCAACATATTCATGGCATCAAATTACTCTATCCAACATATGAAATCAAATCGAATTCTCCATGTCAAGCAATCTCACCAAAACCCCTAAAAATGCAAGCTTTGAACTAAAATGCAATGAAACCAACCATATGAGTAAGGATTAGACTCCTACCTCTTGTAGAAACTCAAATCATCTCCCAATTTGATGAATTCCACCATTGATCACCCTCTTCAAGCTTCAAGCCATAATCCTCTCTTTCAATTTCATGACTCCATCATCAATCTCTTCTTCCATCCCAAAGCCCTAACCTCCTCTTTCTCCTCCCCCCCTTTTGCTTGGAAATTTCGGCAGCAACACACTTCGGCCAAGCAATGAAGAATTTCGGCCATGGGAGAGGTGAGAATTTGGAGAAAATGAAGGGGAGAAGGAGAGGATGGGTTAGGGTTACTTCTTCTCTTCTTCCTTCTTCTTTCTCCCCTCCCTTCCTCTTCTTCTCTTCTTCTCCTTTGATTGGGAAATTTCGGCCTAGCCCTGGAATTTTCGGCCATGGGTGAAATTGCTGGCAGCGCACGACTTGGGGGAGAGGGTCGGCCATATTTGGGAAGGAGGAAGGGAAATATGGAAAGAGAGAATGGATTGAAAAGGGAAGTTGTAGAATAGATGAAATTTACAAGTTTGCCATTCTAATAATCACCTCTCCTCTCTTCCTAATACTCCAAGCCTCCTAATACTCTAAGCCCACTATTAAAGCCCAGACAACAGCAACTAACAATAATCCATGCCCATCTCTAGCTACAAAATTAACTAGGGCCTTCACATTAGTAATGACAATATTAATCAACCCCTCCAATAATAAAAATACTGATACCAAAAATAATACCAATATCACCCAAAACTAACAACCACACATCAATAATAATAATGTCATTCATCAATAATTATCTCAGCATCACCATTTATTATAAACATACCGTTTCATTATACACACTTACCAGCGAAAATCGCTAAACACGCTAATAAGCACTTAATCGCATGCTAACAATAATATCAATTCACTATCCAACCACACGCATTCACGTATACATCCAAAGCGTATCATAGTCACCTGATAGCCATACATGTAGGATTTCACTATACACACAACAAAATTTACTATATGCACACACGCAAGCAGTATTTTACACATACGTGCATTACACGCGTGCTGTGCTTTGATGAGTGCTCGACCTTGGCTTTAACAAAATGATTTCTCGGCAACTTGAAGTTCAATTGGCAGCAAGATGATGAAGAAGATATTAGCTTTGGCCTCTTGGAGATGTGTGGCAATTTAAGAACCTATATGATGCGTAAATTGTCTTGGGGTGCTAGGTTATTGTTTTTGGCAGGCCTTAGCTATATGATATGCGGCCAGGATGATGATTGCTAGGGTTGCTTTTGGCCGTAAGCTTCTCTTTGGTGTAGCCATGGGGTTTTGGAATTTGAGTATAGGCCGACCCTTTTGATTTTTGTTACCGCTTGGGAAAATTTGCTTGGCCGCACCTTCTCTCTTTTTATTGTAAGCTTATATAGGAATCCCAGCTAGGGTTTCTTTTGGTGCGGCTATAGGAGGAGTCCCTATTCAATGGATGATGTTGGCTAGGAGATGAATGGCTAGGGTGTTTAGGAGTTGTTGAGATTTGACTAGGTCTCATAGGAACACAAATAGAAATAGGACACCAATTGATTCAATCTCTTTCAATGTTGACCAAGTCCACCTTGGCACATGAGAACCAATTTTGCTCCATCAAATTGACTTATTCATCTCATTAAAGAATTACAACTTCGCCATTCCTGAAAGACACTTAGCACACACGTTAATAGTTTCTCGTTGGTTTGTTATCATCAAACTAGAGATCCTAGATCGGTGCGTCTAACATCCCCGAGGGTTAGTCGGTGCCTAGCACCACAAAGCCACTCACCCTTGCCCTCAGCTACGAGGTGGGATGAACTAAGCCCATCCAAACATATTCCTATGACTAAAACCATAATTGGAATGATATTTGGGGTGATTCACCCACATGAAGAAAATACACTAGGGTTTAGCTAAGCCATAGGCACAAAAATTTACTCTACTAACATCCCAATAAGAGATAAACATCAAATAGGGAAAAACATGTCAAAAGAAAGAGAAATGAAATTAAAGGCAACACAATGGAATTAAACTAAAAGCAAATAAGAATTCATTACAAAATAACTAAAATTTAAAAGTCTTACTAATACAATGAAGAACAGCCCCCCAAAGGGGGAGAAGAACCCTAAAAATTCACAGAAGAAGAACCTCCTTCCCATAATTCGCACACAAATATTTACATTACATGAAAAATTATAAGGGCACACGGCCGTGCCGCAAATTTGCACAGCCGTGCAGCCGCTTGAGAAACTAGGGCCAGCCAACGTTGCTGCCACGAGCACGGCCGTGCTTCATGCCATCAGGGCCATGTCAATCCTCTTTTAAGCCCAAACCTGCTTCAGGTAGCACGGGGGTAGCACGGCCGTGCAAAATGCCCGTGCTACCAATGAGCCCATTGCTTTGCTGCAGGGAAATATGCACAGCTGTCATCCGATTAGCACGGCCGTGTCGATCTGCTGTAGCTTTTACCTTTGGCCATATGATATGGCACAGCCGTGCACGGCCGTGCTGTCAGCCCTTTAGCCAGTGTCTCCTCTCCTTTAGCTCCGACCTTCGCTAATTCTCGCCGCTCCCTCTCTCTAGCTCCACAAATCATATTTTTGCATCGTTTGAGCATTTATCCCCTGAAATGCACAAATCACATACCCAAGGTATCAAATGGATAAAAATAAGTAAAAATGGGGAAAATAGCGATACTGATATGGGGTAAATGCTGAAAATATAAGAGGAAAGAAGCGAAAAAGGTATAAAATGGGACTAACAAAATCTCCCAAGCTAAACTTTTGCTTGTCCAGAGTAAGGCGAAACTTGAAGTGTGGGGAGATTTTTGCTAGGGAAATCTAAAGGTCGCCCTCTTTAAATCAATCGTGCATGCAGACCTCATAAGCAACGAAATCAGAGTTTACTCTTAACAAGCAGCACTCTAGCTACCTAGCATGACGAGTGACTCAGAAATATCGGTCACCAACAAAATCTCAAGTTTAACATGTATCCCCGTGGAGAAGACTAAATCACGAAAAATCCACCTAATAGGCTTAAGATCGGAAGAATTCAACCGTCGTCTTACGCAAGCATTGGTATAAGCCAAAAGTGTGTCATAGGGACTTAACTTTCTAGGATCAACTCGCGATAAGCTAATTCCTCCTAAAGCGTGGTGGTAGACATGCATAATATGTATGTATGTATGTATGTATTTTTTCTCTTTTTTTCGAACTTAGTTGGTTCGTGTAGTGGGATTTCAGTCAATGACTCCTGACCCAGACGAGTCTAGGGTGTTGGGCCACAATGGACCGCTCGGGCCTACTCTCCTGAATCAATCAACTCCAATTATTTCTACTTAGTGCACTCCCCCAAATCTTCATCTTTCGACGCGAATCCGAGTGATTCCTGAGGCATGGGGACCTGGTTACTTGATGAGACAGGAAGAACAATGCACTTATTCCACCCTTTGAAACATGCCAAACCACTACGTCTTTAGAGGGAATCACGCTATATCTAATGCCAATGCCCTTCAAGCTAAGGCCTACTCTACTCAATTAGCAAAACATATGTTTGTGTGAGCTAAAGATTGAATAGACAACCATTCTATCCTATGATTAAACGGAGATCTTGTGTTCACTCACGGAGAGGGGGTTAAAAATGGGATTGTGAGACGGTAAAAAGTCTCGCCAAGGGGTAGCAAGAGTGTGTGTAGGGAGCAAATCTAGTCAAGTGCATAAGTGGAATGGTACGCAAGTGTGGTATTTTCTTAAGGGATCATTGTTGGATATTGGACTCCCCGGATTTGGTTTTGGATGATGAACAAACATAAATATAACGTGAACTAACACTTTGTGAGCGTAGTTATGGAGATCGTCGCAAAATTCATATGAATATCAATTACGACGTCTCAAGAATTCTCAAAGCACGTGATCGTATGCCAAAAGCTTCGTTGAAGCTTATGGACCTTTTTAGAAGTCATGAAGATTCGATTGAAGCTATTGAAGACGGTATCGTCAAGTTTTATTTATAGTCTTTAAGCTTTTGTCGTAGAATGTTAAGCCTTGAGTAGGTCTTACGGTTTAAATCTTCATAACGCTCATATCTTAGCTCTAGGATCTTAGTAGAAGTCCATACAATCCTTCCCGAAGCTTCGCGTTTCGATTCGCGACTTCTTGTGCATGTTAGTTGGTTCAAGAAGAAGAACTGACCGACTAGATGGTGATCTAGTCGGTCGGCAAAGCTTCTTGGACCGACTAGTTTTTGTCAGTCAATTCTAAGCTCTTTACTGTTTACAGTTAGTCGGTCTAAGTTGACTCACCGACCGACTAGTTTGTGAACTAGTCGACCAGTGATGCTTCTGTGACCGACTAGTTGAGCTTTCCCTGTACATGCACATTTGAGCCTAAGCTACTGTTTATCATTAGTCAGTCTGTGTTCATTGATCGACCGACTAGTTGATGAACTAGTCGGTCAACTTTCCTTCTTGGACAGACTAGTTTACTTTTACTGTACATGCCAATTTTTCACCTAACTTACTGTTTATCGTTAGTCGGTCTATGCTCATTTGGCGACCGACTAGTTGGTGAATTAGTCGGTCAACATTTGTTCTTGGACCGACTAAGTCTATTTATGCTCAGACTTCAGTTTTATCTGTTAGTCGGTCTCAGTTGTGTAACCGACCGACTAGTTGTGAAACTAGTCGGTCAGCTACTCTTCTTGGACCGACTAGTTCCTTATGTCTGTGCTTTGATCTTTTCTCTGTTCACTCATTAGTCGGTATACGTTTATTGACCGACCGACTAGTTGATGAACTAGTCGGTCGGTGGTTGTTCTTTGACCGACTAGTTGGGTTCAGAAAAGAGCCGTTGGAGCTTTAATTGAAACGTTTTTCTCTCTCTCTCTCTCCTCTATCCTATAAATACTTGTTGGGCTGCATTCATTGCAGTCAAGGCTGATATTATTGCAAGTTTAGAGATCAAGAGAAATCATTCTAAGCTCATTCAAAGCTCATTCATTCCATTCAATAATCTCTCCTCACTCTAACTTCCAAAGAGAGATTCATTGAGTGTGAAGCCTTCCAAGCCAAGTGCTTGATTCTAGGTCACCAACATTCCCATTGCTCTCCATCGCTGATCTACATCTTGGAGCTAGGGTTTGGTGCCACTTCTTCTTCCTCAAAATCATCCTTGCCCTAATTCGTAAGCATTACTCAAGGCAGAGGTATTTTGTCGGTAAGAAGTTTTCTTATTTTATTTCAATTTCATATTGTAAGTTTCACTCTCGGTTGTGAGAGTGTGGTTGTGATCCCGGGTTGTGGGAGTCACAAATTACTTTGTGTATGATTTGACTTGTGAAGGTTTTTCACAAGTCTTTCATAGTGGAAATCTTGAGTTAGGGTTTCTAACTCAAGTATCCGGAGGGGATCCGGGTGGTTGGGACATAGGATCACCGGGAACAAGTCGGGGAGACTTGGGTGGATCCGAACCCAGTAATATCTTGTGTTAGCATTGTTAATTTTGTTGTTGTCTTCAATTTAAGGTTCCGCAAATTGATTTGGTAGTTGTTTGCACGATAATTAGGAATTATACTCCTCGTTATTTTTAAAGTACTATTCACCCCCCCTCTAGTACTTGTGCAGTAGCTTGTAGGGCATTACATTTGGTATCAGAGCCAGATACTTAGCTATGTCTGCCAACGACAACAAGACCGTGCGTCCACCTTCCGACTATGGCACCTTCAGGAACCGTGAATGAGCATCTTCGGTGATGAAAGGACATTCCTCAACGAGGCCTCCATTCTTCAACGGTACCAACTACGGGTACTGGAAATGCCGGATGGAAACGTTCCTCTGGAGTGCATCTCTATGGAGGACCACGATAAAGGAATACGTCGAGCCCACCGAAGAAGACTTTGAGAAATGGACAACCGCGGAGGTCGCCGCGGAGGTAAGCAATGCCAAGGCAATGAACGCCTTGCAATGCGCATTGGAGCCCGAGGACTTCAATAAGATATGCACATGTAAGAGTGCATATCAAATTTGGAACTCCCTCCTCATACTACATGAAGGGACGAGTAGGGTAAGAGACTCTAAACTCGTTGTTGTTAACAAAGATTACGAAATGTTTCATATGCAACAGGGTGAGAAGATGAAGGAGTATTACGCTCGCTTCGTCGACATCATAAACGAGTTGGAGGCTCTCGACAAAACCTACACCGAAAAGGAGAAGTGTTCGAAGCTTATCGAAGGACTTCCTTCTTCTTGGGAAAAGCGTACCTTCGCCATCGAGGAAGGTAATGATATGAATAAGTACACCGTAGTTCAACTAATGGGTACTTTAATGTCATACGAGGTACGCAAGGATAGCAAGCTAAAATTGCAGGAAAAGATGAAGTCCTACCTAAAGCAAGACGAGCCAAAGAAGAAGGCTATTGCTTTCAAGGCCGCTCCATCCACATCCACATCAACCGATGATGAAGACTCGGAAAACGAGTTGGACTTGGAGTCCATGGCACTCATGGCCAAGAAGTTCAACCGTTTCTTCCGAAAAGGTAACTATAAGAACAAAGCTAAATTTGGTTCTTCTAACGTCTCCTCCTCTCCTTTGTGTTTCAAGTGCAATAAGCCAGGACACATGAAAGCGGAGTGTCCTCTAAATAAGCAAAAGGAGAAGTGGAAGGCGCCGAAATTCGACAAGTCCAAGAAGTACAAGAAAGGGAACAAAAAGGGGCTTGTCGGAGCAACATTCACCGACTCCGAGGATTCGTCAAGCGGAGAGTCGGACGATGAGCAAGTGGAGCAAGCACACATGTGCTTCATGGCAAGAGAGGAGAATGATCAAGGATCTTCCTCTTCCGATGATAGTGACGACGAAGGCGATGAGGTAACTATGGATGACCTTAGGAATGCTAATTCTCAATTATGGTCTAAGTATACTAAATTAGTAAATAGGTATACTAAAGTAAAAGATGACCTAGCTAGCATTCAAACCTCGCCTAAAACTATCATCACCAACAACGACACCATTGTTGAAGGGTTAAGGAATGAGATTGTGAATCTCAAGACTCAACTTGAACATGTTAGCATTGAAGATCCGGAGGATCACAAGATAGCGGATTTGACTTCTCAAAACTCGACTTTGAGTATTGAGAATGAGAATCTTAAATCTCGTGTTTATGTGCTCACATCGCAAGTATCCAACTTGGATACTTCTATGCGTTCTCTCACCGAGAAATATGAGAACACATTAGGCCGAATTAATAAATTCAATAAGGGTAAGGACCATTTGGATAAAATCCTAAGTGACTTACTTCCGGCCAATCACCACATTGGCTTGGGGTATACGATGGGATGTTCATCCAAATCGGCCACTACTTTTGTTAGGCCAACTTCCGGTGACTCAACGAGTGGTAGCAAACACTCTATTGGTAGTTCTTCTACCAACGGTGCTTCCACCTCGTCCACACCCTCTTTCGGAAAGAAACCGACTTTGGGTGGACCTCCAAAGAAGGGGCATGCTTATATGTACACTAATACTATGCCACGTAGGAACACACGTCCTACTCCACCAGCTCACACGTATGATGATTTCTATGCTACACGTTCACGGGCACGTGCACACAATGTGAGACACCCTCATGCACGTGTTCCCACACATGCATATGTTCACCCACAACATCATATGAATAATTATCCACATGCACCATTCCATCATGTTCCTTATGCCTATCCACAACATGCATCACGTAGAAATCAACGTCGCATGCATGCACCCAATAGGATGAGGGCTCCCAAAATTTTCACTATTTGGAGCCCAAAGGACACAAGCATGTATGAAAAACAAGTCTACATGAATGCTTATTTTTCGGATGTTGTGCATAGTAGAAATTATGTGGGGAAGTCTAAGTCCAATTGGACTTGGCTTCCAAAGGTCTAATCTTTTGGACCCAATGACCTTGGGTACCATGATATGAAATTTTCTATCTTTAGGTACTCAAGGAAAAGAAAAAGAAAAGGAGCAACAAATTTAAATTTAGCTCCAAGGGGAATTAGATACTCGATAGCGGGTGTTCAAAACACATGACAGGTGACGCTCAATTGCTCTCCGAAGTGGTTCCCATTGCAAATGGAAACCGCGTCGTATTTGGAGGCAACGAGAGCGGAACCATCATAGGTGTTGGTAAAGTGGGTAATCCTTCTAAACCCATTATATGTGATGTTTACCTTGTTAAAGGATTAAACCACAATCTTATTTCAATAAGTCAACTTTGTGACAAAGGTTACAAAGTTAACTTTGCGAAAGGAATGTGCCATATTTTAAGAAAAGATAATAATGAATTATTGTTTTCCGGCACACGCCATAAGGATATATATATCCTAGATCTTCCAAGATCACATGAACAATGTCTTATTGCCAACACAAGTGAACAACACTTATGGCATCGACGTTTTGGTCATGTGAACTTTGGAACACTTTTTAAGCTTTCCAAGTTAAATTCTATTAGAGGCTTCCCTAAGCTTGTCTTTCAAAAGAAAAGCTTTTGTGACACGTGTCAACGAGGCAAGCTTCCAAAATCTTCATTTAAACCTAAGAAAAGCATTTCTTCTAAGCGGCCTCTAGAGCTATTACATCTAGATTTATTTGGGCCAACTAGAGTTGCTTCATTAGGTAATGCTAGATATGGACTTGTCATCGTTGATGACTTTTCTAGGTTTACTTGGGTATTTTCATTGAGTAATAAAAATGAAGCTTTTGAAAACTTCACAATTTTTGTTAAGAAAGTACAAAATCTCTTAGGAACCACCATTGTCACTATTCGTAGTGATCATGGAGGTGAATTTGAGAATGAGTCTTTTGAGACATTTTGTGATGAAGTTATTATTACACACACCTTCTCTTTCCCTCGTGCACCTCCTCAAAATGGTGTAGTTGAGAGAAAGAATAGGACGCTAGTGGAGTGTGCTCGCACTATGCTTGATGATAGCCAACTTGGCCATCAATTTTGGGCGGGAGCGGTACACACCGCTTGCTATGTGTTTAACAGAATACTTTTGAGGCCCGGCACTAAACAAACTTGTTATGAATTGTTGTTTGGTAGGTTGCCTCAAGTTAAACATTTTCGTGTTTTTGGTTCGAAATGTTTTATTAAGAACACGTATGGTAGTTTCGACAAATTCGATCCAAGATCCGATGAGGGGATTTTTGTTGGATATTCTTCGCGTAGCAAAGCCTACCGGATATTCAACAAACGAACCTCAACGATCGAGGAGTCACTTCATGTGTCATTTAATGAAGGATTTGTTCCAACTAGAATTACTAATGATGATGACTCTATGGATGTCTTATGTGATTCAATTGGTAATTCTAACTCTAATGATTCTATTGATTCTATTGAGACTAACCCGTCTAATGAAGTTGTTGAGAATGTTCCTAATGACCAAGGTATTCCCAAACGGCTTCATACCGTTCGTGACCATCCTCATGAGCAAGTCATTGGCAATATCCATGATAGTGTCAAGACGAGATCGCAAGTGAAATACTTCGCTCATTGTGCCTTTGCCTCCTCGATAGAGCCAAAGAATGTTAATGAAGCATGTGAAGATAGCGCTTGGATCTTAGCCATGGAGGAGGAACTCATTCAATTCGAGAGGAATGAAGTTTGGGAGCTTGTTCCATTGCCATCGAAGAACCACACCGTCATAGGGACAAAGTGGATCTTCAAGAACAAAACCGACGAAAACCAAGTCGTCGTCCGGAACAAAGCTCGGTTAGTTGCTCAAGGCTACCGTCAAGAGGAAGGTATTGACTTCGAAGAATCCTTCGCTCCGGTAGCTAGATTAGAATCAATTAGATTATTATTGTCTTTTGCATGCCATAAGGATTTTAAATTATTTCAAATGGATGTTAAAAGTGCATTTTTAAATGGAGATATTGTTGAGGAAGTTTACGTTTCTCAACCTCCGGGTTTTATTAATGAAAAATTTCCAAATCATGTTTTTAAACTAAAGAAAGCGCTTTACGGCTTGAGACAAGCTCCTCGAGCTTGGTATGATCGCCTAAATAATTTTCTTTTGGATTTGAATTTTAAAATGGGAGAAGCCGATTCTACACTTTTCGTTAAGCACTCGAATAATGATATAATTTTAGTTCAAATTTATGTTGATGATATCATTTTCGGTGCTACTAACTTTGCTCTTTGCGAAGAGTTTTCTAATGTGATGAAGGAACAATTTGAGATGAGCCACATGGGTGAGCTCAAATATTTCTTAGGTCTCCAAATTCGCCAAATGGACGATGCAATCTTCATCCACCAAACGAAGTATACGGTGGAGTTGCTTAAGCGATTTGGAATGGAGAGTGCCTCCGGGAAAAAGACTCCAATGAGCATGATTACGTATCTTGATAAGGATACGGGCGGTAAGGATGTAGACATTCGTCTATATCGAGGTATTATAGGTAGTTTACTTTATCTTACCGCAAGTAGGCCCGATATTATGTTTGCCGTATGCGTATGTGCTCGTTATCAGTCTCAACCTAAGGAGTCTCACTTAGTAGCGGTAAAACGTATTTTTCGCTATCTAAGTTACACTTTAGATTTTGGATTACTTTATCCGAAATCTAGCACGTATGAGTTAATCTCATATAGTGATGCCGATTATGCGGGATGCAAATCCGACAGGAAACATACTAGTGGCACTTGCCATTTTATAGGAAATTCCCTTGTCTCTTGGTTTTCCAAGAAGCAAAATTCCGTATCACTTTCAACCACCGAGGCGGAATACATTGCCGCCGGTGCCGCGTGTGCTCAAGTTCTTTGGATGAGACACACACTTAAAGACTTTGGTATAAACTGTGATACTTGTCCTATCATGGTGGACAACCAAAGTGCAATATGTCTTTCCAAGAACCCGGTACACCATTCCCGTTCGAAACACATAGATGTCCGACACCACTTTTTAGATGATCATGTTGCTAAAAAGGACATCATTTTAGTGTACGTTGAAACCCAAAAGCAAATCGCCGATATTTTCACGAAACCCCTAAAGGAGGACTCCTTTGTGCGGTTGCGTCGATAATTGGGGATTATGGGCGAATCCGAGATATAGGATTCATGTTTCATTCAAAAATCTTGCATGCTATTATATTTTGCAATATTTCATTCATGCTAGACTTATTGGATTTTTCGGGATTTTATGTGATATTTTGATTTTTGCTCGAATTCATGTTTGAATGTCGTATTTGAGATTTCGATGATTAATGGGGTTATTTAGATGATTTTTGAGAGGATTGCGATGTATCGTCCAAGTATTTTGAGGAGAGAACTTCATTATCAATTTTTGGACTCATCTAGTCGGTCTCAGTTCATCAACCAACCGACTAGATTCGCATCTAGTCGGTCAGCTAATGAACTCAGACCGACTAGCTCTATCTCTCAACTTTGGAACTCCTTTAGTCGGTTTCAGTTCAATCACCAACCGACTAGATTCGTATCTAGTCGGTTAGTAAAAGAACTCAGACCGACTAACTCAAGCTATTTTGAGTTTCCTCTACAGCTTAACTCTTTAGTCGGTTCAAGCTTACTTATCGACCGACTAGATTGAGTTCTAGTCGATCAGTATTTGAGCATAGACCGACTAATTCTCGTTCAGGAAATCTTCGACTGGTCTCTGTTTCCACTTAGTCGGTTCAAGCTCGTTACCCGACCGACTAGATCGTCATCTAGTCGGTCAGCCATTGAACTATGACCGACTAAGTGCTCAGGGGCAGTCATGTCTTTTCGCGATTTCGACCGACTTAAATCTAATCTAACCGATTCTTTTTCATTTTAGTCGGTCTCCATCTTTTCTCCAGCTCGAAAACCCCCGTTCCTCCTGAAGGGAATTGGCGGTCCCTTAGGGCACAAAAACTTTAGTCCCGTCCTAAGTCGGACGGAACCTAGACACAAAAAACAATAGCAGCGGAAGAAAAACTAGTTAATCTAAATTAACATGCAGTTAAAACAATTTTAACTTAGCCCTAAGGTCCAAGCCCCTATGCCAAGATCTATGCCGACTTGGGATAGATCTGACCATCCCAAGAAGGATCTAGCCTACTAAACTAAACTAATGCTAATAAAATACTTTAACCACATACCCGGAATCTCAGCCCTGGAGCAGGCGAGATGTTCCGCGCCGTCTTCTGAGCTGCTCCCGTCCCACGCCGAGCCGCTCCTTGAACCGCTCCCCGAACCGCTCCTCGAACCGCTCCGCATCCCGAGGCGATCAATCCCCGTGCCGCCGAGCCAACCACGCGCCGAAGAAAGTTTCACGCGAGTGAAACCTCCGTCTAGATTTCGGATCCAGAATCCGAACTCCTTTGTGGCTTTGCTAGAGCCCGCAGGAGTAAGGCAGAAATTTAGGGAGAAGAGAAATATTAATTTAAGCTTAGATCCGAGCGTGCTCCAACATTTACGAGAGCCGCTCAGATCTAGAGCTTGGGACGTGTTTTGAGGAAGGGGGGAGACCCCTATTTATATAGGCGGCGGACTCTCCCCTTTTCTCAAAATCCGATGTGGGACTAAAAATAGAGTTAATAAAATCAAGTTAGTTTGCACTTCACAAAGTGCAAACTTCCGTGAATTTTAACTCACTCACCGTTGAGCTTCAAGATTGATACAACCTATCAATACGACGAGCGTTCAACGGTGAACGCATAGGAAAAAACCGTTCGTCAATCGGAGTTCGTTTGACCCTCCAATTGACCGTCCAAAGATCAGCCCAAGAGTCAATTTTCGTAAAACTGCAGCCGTCAAGATAATTCTGCCTAGGGTTCGCAACCCTAGGCGTGTGGGGCCCACCAGGGACCCCACTGCCTTGATCTGCGCGCACAATCTGCCTGGGCACGTGCAGCGCACGCGCCGCCAGGCGCGTGCGCTGCACGCGCCTGTCTGGGCGCGTGCACTGCACGCTTCAGCGCCTCAGCGCTGGGCGCGTGCGGCGCACGCGCCCAGCTGGCGCGGGCGCCCGCGTCTGCTGACGCAGGCCCCGCTGACGTGGGCGTCAGCCTGCGTAAGCAGGCTGACGCGCGCGTCAGCGGGCCAGGCCCTATATCTTGATTTATGGGCTTCTATTTAAACACTTTAAATAGACTTATTGGTCTCGTTTGGACTCCGTTTTTGACACGGTTCGAACCTGCGTTTAGAGCGGGAAGAACCCGTCTTACCGATAAACTTTTCCTTGCGTTTATTTTATTAAATATTGTTTTAAACAATTTAAAACACATTTAATCTCTTTTGCATCAAATGCAAATTAGTCCCTATCTAAGCTTAAATTATCATTTGCATCAAATACAAATGATCTGAGGGCATATATCCCTACATCTCCCACTTGCACTCAGGATCATTTATTCCGAATGCTGGAGATTATTGCAAACATCTTTTGCAATATTTTATCCCTTGCATCAAATGCAAATTATTCTCCCTAACTCATTTCTACCTATTACTAGACGAAAAATCGCACTCTTTGTGAGACCCTATAGCCTGACCCTTACAACAGGTTGGGTTCGAAGCCCTATACGGCAGTGACCATGAGCAGTGGTTGCCGTCCCTGCTTCAGGAATCATCATTATGTGGTTAACTCATTGACATGAGTATTGTCAGGACCACCCTGACTGTTTTCGTGATGAATTCCGCAGTTATAGTCTCTTCGTCTAAAATATGTCGTGTAGATCAAGTCTGTGGTACGGTCAAACTGTCAACCCCAATAACTTGACTCCGGTTAGTTTCTATCGATCTTTTAGTCAAAAAATGTTGGACTTCTTCCAACATACTCTGGCCAGAGTTTTTACTAAAGACCGAACTAACCCTACGACACTAACTCCCATTGACCGGGAGAGACGAATCCTCTCTTGGTCATTACTCTCCTCATACGCTTCAAGTGTCACCCAATCAAAGACCTTTCGACAGGCCTTGCCTCGAAGCTAGGTCATTTGATCTAAGTGGCACCGTTCACGCACAGGTTCGTCAAAATGACCTCAAGTCAAAAGACCAACTAGCCTATCATCACTCAGAGTCATCATTGACAGATTGGTCAATATAACCATATGATAACTCTTGTGGATCGTTCAGTGAACTCATTCTCTAATGAGCACCTGTGTCTCATCTACGACTTCGCCAAGTCAAGCGATCATGAGATCATCGCCACCGCTAAACGGTGAAGACTAAGACACAATGGTCTATCCGATGTTTCGATATCCTTGTCTCAAAACATCTACGACCACGACCCCTTTTAGACTTATGCTACAGACGGTCAAACATTTCTCCATGATCGAGATACTCATCTCGATACCTGTTTGACCTTGCATAAAGTCTCAGGACTTTACCTAAGTTAATGTCTAATGTTAACTGCATTATAAAATAACTTAGATAAATTATTACCAAACAGCTTACTGTTATTTCGAACAAGATGTTTGTGCTATGCACACATGAAGATAGATAGCCTCGAGGGTATCATCTCTCAACATCTCCCACTTGCACTCAGGCCCATTTATCTCGGTATCTTATACCGTTTTTACACATAAGTTTTCTCGACTTCATGTGGTAGAGCCTTCGTGAGTGGATCTGCTAAAACCGTCTACACTATAGACTCAAGGGGTTTTTATGTTCATGTTAGACCAACCATTTGAATCTCATTCAAATAATTCACTTGGTCTATCGGAATCTGTAATATTTAATATACATGGATCTTATCCAGCTCATCGTACATTACGATAATAATTTAAATTTGTTAATGGTCATTTCAAATGGCTCATATCTATTTCTGATAAAGTATCAAACTCTTTGATTACTTAATCAAATTATATGTTCCATCTCTTTGATGCCTTGCATGTAATTTATACGCTCCCACTGACCTTGAAAACTCTCTGGCTAATTCATATAAGTTGGTCCGTCTAAATCATATTTAGAAAAACGAACTTATAAGTGAATGCTCCAATTTTCATGGTCAACATGAGCGTTTTACATCGGATTTGGTCCGAGTAGATCTGTACACATCTGTTGGCGAGACGATTTCAACTAATCCGTTTTAAAGAAATTAGGGTGAAAACCGTTTTCGATCAACAAGATTGTACTTTACTATTCTCTTTCTGCACCAATCTTTCAACTTAAAGATTTACTTGCAGAAAGTGAGGAAACATTTTCCTTGGGTACGTAAACTAAATTCTCAAATTTATTTACACACACGGACCTATTTTGATTGCATCAAGTTTTTAAATCGGAGTTACTACTCCGAATTTCATCCCGGAAGTTGACTAAGTCATCATCAGTTATGATGTCTAACTCGACAATTCGTCTCACGAAATTCGAGTAATTATACAACTTCTTTAATGATCGATTTAATGAATATCTTATTGACAATGTCCTCATAGGACATTATCAAAACCTAGGCATTACGATCTGGGACTTAACCCAGAGAGAGGACTTAACTCAGAGTCACTTACTATGTATCGTACCAAGTCTCACTAAGTGTGATTCATACATTTTAACACACGGATGTGTTAACAGACTTGACCTGAGAGAAAATCACATTTTCTTTTAATTACACAAGATTTTATGTAGCTAAGTATTTGACCATTCGATCTAATCGAATCAGTTTAAATACTTTCTACTTTTCGTTCTTTATTTTATCAGACTTGTGTTTCATCAAGAACATGTGTCTTAATAAAATATACGAATAACTTATTTTGGTTAAAATAGACTCGGGTACATCAGTATGTACGAGACTGAGTTCGACAACTCATTCTTCCACTGTCTTACAGATGGGTTTCAGCCGTTATATCTGAGAGGATAAGATTCACAAGTGTCCGTAGACTTCATAATACGAGAGGTCATACCCCTCTTTATGTGACTTGTGAAGCTTAGTCTCTCGACATGGCCTAGTCTATTTTACCATATAAGTTTGCTACTATCTTGTGTATTTATATATTAACATTTAATATATATATAGTTATTACAAATTACTTAACACAAAACATTGCTTCCGAAGCAAGGTGACGACATTCGTCAAAAAATGTGTTAGACGTTTTGTATAACTATTTATTCTGAAATCGTGACATCAAAATATATCACATTTTCATTTCCTCCTACTTATGCATTTACTAATGATAAATTAAACTAACTTTCTCAATTGACTTTCCGGAGTGCCTTCTTCCTTTTCTAAATCACATTTAGATATTAATTAACCCAACATAAATAGCTATGCAAGCATCTTATATATCCAAACGCTTGAGCTTTGCAATCTCGAGTTTAGCTCAAGAAGTTGCTTGTCTCAAGATCTGGTTGGGATACATAGTCTTGCACCGCTCATGCACTCGTATTCGACTCAAACGGTTTGATCGAATTATCGAACTTTGCGGATCGGAATTGTTTGTCCATACAACCTTGAGGGTAGCTCGACAAGTTGTAGGGAGAAACATACTTCGAATACCCTATATGTTCAAGCTGACTCATATAGAGAAGAGTGACATGTAGCTTTAATTTATATGTTGGACTCAGAACTTAATGAAATCATATTTCTTAAGTCTGTCGATTAGAAGGTCATTTAATGTCAACGAGAATATAGATTAATTCCATCAATTAGAATTTAACTTGATATTCAATTAATAAACTATTTGACCAGTTAACTTATTCCAATATTATATTTTGATTCCTTCGGTAAACATAGTCTTGCCCTAGTTTTTGCATATGTTCAATATTAAATATAGGTAGATTGGCTTTCATCTATCTATATCCTCCCACTATTTTTACGATCGTTTTAAAGATTAATAACGAACGATTTAATCGAATTTAAAAAATTAGTGAAAGAGGGATCCAATCATCCCGAACCTCACAACCTTGAGGAGACTCAACAAGTTGATTGGTTCCATGACTGGTAGACTAACTCTTGGTCAATCACATCACATGTGATTCCCTGTCGATTTTTACCCACAGTCACTTATGATCTTGAGGAGACTCAACAAATCATAATGACTGGTCTAGTCAGACCCTTGATTTCGTGTCCAGATTTGACTTAGATCGATACTCGAGGAGACCCGACGCATCAATTTGGGTCAAGTCTAGACTACATCACATGTATGTTGGAGTTTGTTCCTTAAAGAAAAACAAGTCACAGCTTGAGGAGACTCAACAACTATAATTGTCTTCTTTGAGTTACCAAGCTCCAAAATCAAGGAGGGATACGAATTAATCTTTAATAAGATTTATAATGCATTGACTAGATATAGTCCAGGGTGTCATACAATCATGATTCGCGACATTGCGGTCCAGCGGAACACAGCCAGGGAATTGACTAAGCCAGGATCACTGCCCCTTGTACTAGCAAGGGTTGACCCAGAACTCTTAGCCAAGCACATTGACTGGATCATGGTCCATTGAATGAAGCTTGTCATTTTAGTATGTGTGCCATAGACTAAACAGCTTTTATTAACAACTAATTAATCCTATCAACTAGTTGCATCCTTAAATTCAAAATTTTAGGATTTGTTTAATAACTTTTATTAAGTCCTTATCAACTATAAGGTTCACGTGCTATCCTAATCGTTATTAGAATTTTAATAAATTTTATTAACAACGCTAGAAGCGAAGTCCTTTAATGAAAATTAATTATAACACTTAGAATTGAAAATTCATTTAAAGGACTACCCTAATCAGGAATTAGGTCTTATATTGTTGTTAATGTTTTATTGAAACATAGCATGTCATTAAAATTCAAGTAATAAATTTTAATCATTTTTAATGGCTAACCTAAAAGGTTGTCTTGTGTTATCAAATAAGGGACAAGATTAACAAGCCATTAAAATAAAGCTACACTAATTTATCGCATAAAGATAGTGCACAACTATTTAACATTTAAATATACTAAGTTTATCGCATAAACAATTTTTAGACTTTTAAAATCAGTTTTAAAATTATCTTATAAATTTAAAACATTACTATTAAAAATTTTCCATGTTCAAAAATTTATCATATACAATTTTTAAACATCTAAAACATTTTAAACTTATCGTATAAATTTAAAGCCTTAAAATCAATTTTAAAATTTATCACATAAATTTAAAAACACCATTTTAAAATTTCCATGCTTAAAAAATTTATCATATAAAATTTTTTAGACATCCAAAATAAATTTAAACTTTTAAAGATTTAAAATTAGTTTTAAAATTATCACATAAATTTTAAAACGTCATTTTAAAATTTTCATGTTCAAAAATATCAAAAAGAATTTTTGAACATCTAAAACATTTTTAAAATTTTATCTCATAACTTTAAAAACATTTGAAAAACATTTAAAAAGCATTAACAAGTTTAATGAAATCGCAGTACCTAGATCGACTACGCAAACCTGGCTCTGATACCACTGAAGGGAATTGGCGGTCCCTTAGGGCACAAAAACTCTAGTCCCGTCCTAAGTCGGACGGAACCTAGACACAAAAAACAATAGCAGCGGAAGAAAAACTAGTTAATCTAAATTAACATGCAGTTAAAACAATTTTAACTTAGCCCTAAGGTCCAAGACCCTATGCCAAGATCTATGCCGACTTGGGATGGATCTGACCATCCCAAGAAGGATCTAGCCTACTGCGATTAAACTAAACTAATGCTAATAAAATACTTTAACCACATACCCGGAATCTCAGCCCTGGAGCAGGCGAGATGTTCCGCGCCATCTTCTGAGCTGCTCCCGTCCCACGCCGAGCCGCTCCTTGAACCGCTCCCCGAACCGCTCCTCGAACCGCTCCGCATCCCGAGGCGATCAATCCCCGTGCCGCCGAGCCAACCACGCGCCGAAGAAAGTTTCACGCGAGTGAAACCTCCGTCTAGATTTCGGATCCAGAATCCGAACTCCTTTGTGGCTTTGCTAGAGCCCGCAGGAGTAAGGCAGAAATTTAGGGAGAAGAGAAATATTAATTTAAGCTTAGATCCGAGCGTGCTCCAACATTTACGAGAGCCGCTCAGATCTAGAGCTTGGGACGTGTTTTGAGGAAGGGGGGAGACCCCTATTTATATAGGCGGCGGACTCTCCCCTTTTCTCAAAATCCGATGTGGGACTAAAAATAGAGTTAATAAAATCAAGTTAGTTTGCACTTCACAAAGTGCAAACTTCCGTGAATTTTAACTCACTCACCGTTGAGCTTCAAGATTGATACAACCTATCAATACGACGAGCGTTCAACGGTGAACGCATAGGAAAAAACCGTTCGTCAATCGGAGTTTGTTTGACCCTCCAATTGACCGTCCAAAGATCAGCCCAAGAGTCAATTTTCGTAAAACTGCAGCCGTCAAGATAATTCTGCCTAGGGTTCGCAACCCTAGGCGTGTGGGGCCCACCAGGGACCCCACTGCCTTGATCTGCGCGCGCAATCTGCCTGGGCGCGGGCGGCGCATGCGCCCAGCTGGCGCGGGCGCCCGCGTCAGCTGGCGCGGGCCCCGCTGACGCGGGCGTCAGCCAGCGTCAGCAGGCTGACGCGCGCGTCAGCGGGCCAGGCCCTATATCTTGATTTATAGGCTTCTATTTAAACACTTTAAATAGACTTATTGGTCTCGTTTGCACTCCGTTTTTGACACGGTTCGAACCTGCGTTTAGAGCGGGAAGAACCCGTCTTACCGATAAACTTTTCCTTGCGTTTATTTTATTAAATATTGTTTTAAACAATTTAAAACACATTTAATCTCTTTTGCATCAAATGCAAATTAGTCCATATCTAAGCTTAAATTATCATTTGCATTAAATACAAATGATCTGAGGGCATATATCCCTACACCTCCCTCGTGACCCTTCGTCTTCCGGCCATTTTCCGACCAATCTAGCCGTCGCCGACCGTCGACCTTCGTCCTAGGGTAACCTCTCTCTGCTCCCTCTCCACCCGGTGCTTCAGATTCTGACACCGAGTATATCCTCGAGCCTGAGACTCATAGGGAACCCACTCCTACCCATCCTGAGTCTAGCTCCCGCCCTCGTACATCTACCCGTAAGCCTAAGGGAAAGGCTCCGATGCCGGTAGGCGGTGTCGATATCTCGTTGTGTCGCGACGACCCTATGTGTCTCGCGGCTTACAACCGTATCGAACATTGCCCGCTGCTTCTGGAGCATTTCGTCCAGTTTAGTGACTTCATAGGGCTAGCTAATCTTCTTTCGTCCTCGGGTCTTCTCGATTACCTTCGATATGACCCGAAGGCGAATCCTCACCCCTACCCTCGCCTAGTAAAGCTATTCTATGCCAATAGAATCCGGGGTCAGTACGATGCGACCCACTCTGTTGAGACGACTGTTTTGGGGACGCCTATAGTCCTCACGGCGGAAATCTTAGGAGAGATTTTGGGTATCTCCTCGTCTGGCCTCCTCCCCTCAGACATTTCTGTTGATGATATTTCTTCCTTAGATCAGACCATCCTCTCTGAGATTTTCCATCAGATTCCTCCCGCCATGATTGGCGTGCCCTCTAAATCCTTCAAGCCAAATGCATGGGTCCTCAACTTGATTCTGAAGTCGTGCTTGCTTCCCAAGTACGGCTCCTCATCTCTACCGTCCCAGCCTTTTCTGAAGCTGATTTATGCTATTTTCATGGGGAGCTCGATTAACTGGGCTCGCATTATACTCGATAAGATTGACTCTTTCGAGTGTATTCGCAAGACCACGAAATCGGCTCACATCCCCTTCCCGTGCTTGTTGACCCTTGTTTTCCGTCACTTCCGTGTCACACTTCCTCGTGACGATGAGCGTCCTCTTGGTCCTCCCCTGAACGCGACGGCCGTCAAGAAATCTCTTGCGGCGCTCCGTCACGTTCAGAGGATGACACCTTCAGCGTCTGCCTCTGCCTCTGCCTCAGCTGCTCCCTCTGCCACCCTTGATGATGTCGTTCGGTTACTTCGTCGTCACGAGTCTCGTTTGGCTCGTACCGAGGAGGTAGTTTGCCGTATGGCTAGTCTGATGGGTGTTCAGCTTCCTCCTCCTGTTTCTGAGGATGAGGAGATGGATGAGGAGGACATTGAGGAGCTTTGTCGTGCTTCTACTCGTGCCCTGAGGGCACTTCTGGTGATGATGCTGCTGCTTCGACTGCTGGTGCCCCCGAGAGCACACCTGTTGCCACCGCTCCTGCGGTGGATACTCCGACTGGTGCTCCCGAGGCCACTACTGTTGCTGCTCCAGAGATTGCCACTTCTGCTGTCACTCCTGCTGACATTCCAGACGTTCCTGCTGATCCAGTTTCCACCACTTCTCCTGCAGAGCCTGCTGTTGCTGCAGATCCTGCCGGCTCCTCTTGAGCTTCTTTGAGGACTCTCCGATGCTCCTTGGATGATACATCTAGTGTGCAAGAGTTTGGTTAGGATAGCGTGGGGTTTTGGATCTTTTTGATGATGTATTTTGATGTATTTTGATACTTTTGATGATGTATCTTCATGTATTTTGACACTCCGATATCTGTGATATGATGATGTATTTTTATGCCCCGATCGGTGGATCGATGTTTTGTATGTCAGTGATGCTCATTTTTGATGTACTCTGGTTCATATTCTATATATATATGCATTGCAGTTGACATTTCATTCTATTGTGCACAATTTATAATTTTATTTATGTCTCTGATGTTTGATTTCGTCGCTCGACGATACTAACTTAGTTTAATAGAAATTTCTTCTATGGAAACATAGAATTGTTTTCCATGCACTAAATTAACCAAGAATGTTGATATTGGAGAGTATATTCCATAACTCAATCCGTAAAAATGATTCGAGTTTTGATGAGTTCGTTTTACGATTTTCGACTATGGTTTCATTGACACGCCTTGATTCTATTCGTATTTTTCTTTGGTGTCACTTGAACCGTCGTCGTATTCTACGACTCCCGTGCTTTTACTTGTAGCCATTGTTGTTGTCGTTGATCTCCTCCCGCTCTTTTTGCTAATGCCAAAGGGGGAGAGATATAATAATAACGATGTGCTAAATGAAAATTTAAAGCATTTTTCCAAGAATCTAATTTGATATGTTAGATTCAGGGGGAGTTAAGATATATAAATGGATTTTCAAATCCGATATTTCAATAACCTACATTTGGTATTCAATATTTCAATAATCAATTCTCATTTTATATACTTCACTCGTCTGTTTGATGCGTATTATTTTTGTTTAAATTGGATTTAACGTGTCATCAATGCAGGGGGAGTAAGTAAATTTCATTTGAATTATTATTTTTGATTATTATTTATGTTGGTTTGTCATCACCAAAAATGGGGAGAATGTTGGATATTGGACTCCCCGGATTTGGTTTTGGATGATGAACAAACATAAATATAACGTGAACTAACACTTTGTGAGCGCAGTTATGGAGATCGTCGCAAAATTCATATGAATATCAATTACGACGTCTCAAGACTTCTCAAAGCACGTGATCGTATGCCTAAAGCTTCGTTGAAGCTTATGGACCTTTTTAGAAGTCATGAAGATTCGATTGAAGCTATTGAAGACGGTATCGTCAAGTTTTATTTATAATCTTTAAGCTTCTGTCATAGAATGTTAAGCCTTGAGTAGGTCTTACGGTTTAAATCTTCATAACGCTCATATCTTAGCTCTAGGATCTTAGTAGAAGTCCATACAATCCTTCTCGAAGCTTCGCGATTCGATTCGTGACTTCTTGTGCATGTTAGTTGGTTCAAGAAGAAGAACTGACCGACTAGATGGTGATCTAGTCGGTCGGCAAAGCTTCTTGGACCGACTAGTTTTTGTCAGTCAATTCTAAGCTCTTTACTGTTTACAGATAGTCGGTCTAAGTTGACTCACCGACCGACTAGTTTGTGAACTAGTCGGTCAGTGATGCTTCTGTGACCGACTAGTTGAGCTTTCCCTGTACATGTACATTTGAGCCTACGCTACTGTTTATCATTAGTCGGTCTGTGTTCATTGATCGACCGACTAGTTGATGAACTAGTCGGTCAACTTTCCTTCTTGGACAGACTAGTTTACTTTTACTGTACATGCCAATTTTTCACCTAACTTACTGTTTATCGTTAGTCGGTCTATGCTCATTTGGCGACCGACTAGTTGGTGAATTAGTCGGTCAACATTTGTTCTTGGACCGACTAAGTCTATTTATGCTCAGACTTCAGTTTTATCTGTTAGTCGGTCTCAGTTGTGTAACCGACCGACTAGTTGTGAAACTAGTCGGTCAGCTACTCTTCTTGGACCGACTAGTTCCTTATGTCTGTGCTTTGATCTTTTCTCTGTTCACTCATTAGTCGGTATACGTTTATTGACCGACCGACTAGTTGATGAACTAGTCGGTCGGTGGTTGTTCTTTGACCGACTAGTTGGGTTCAGAAAAGAGTCGTTGGAGCTTTAATTGAAATGTTTTTCTCTCTCTCTCTCTCTCTCCTCTATCCTATAAATACTTGTTGGGCTGCATTCATTGCAGTCAAGGATGATATTATTGCAAGTTTAGAGATCAAGAGAAATCATTCCAAGCTCATTCAAAGCTCATTCATTCCATTCAATAATCTCTCCTCACTCTAACTTCCAAAGAGAGATTCATTGAGTGTGAAGCCTTCCAAGCCAAGTGCTTGATTCTAAGTCACCAACATTCCCATAGCTCTCCATCGCTGATCTACATCTTGGAGCTAGGGTTTGGTGCCACTTCTTCTTCCTCAAAATCATCCTTGCCATAATTCGTAAGCATTACTCAAGGCATAGGTATTTTGTCGGTAAGAAGTTTTCTTATTTCATTTCAATTTCATATTGTAAGTTTCACTCTCGGTTGTGAGAGTGTGGTTGTGATCCCGGGTTATGGGAGTCACAAATTACTTTGTGTATGATTTGACTTGTGAAGGTTTTTCACAAGTCTTTCATAGTGGAAATCTTGAGTTAGGGTTTCTAACTCAAGTATCCGGAGGGGATCCGGGTGGTTGGGACGTAGGATCACCGGGAACAAGTCGGGGAGACTTGGGTGGATCCGAACCCAGTAATATCTTGTGTTAGCATTGTTAATTTTGTTGTTGTCTTCAATTTAAGGTTCCGCAAATTGATTTGGTAGTTGTTTGCACGATAATTAGGAATTATACTCCTCGTTATTTTTAAAGTACTATTCACCCCCCTCTAGTACTTGTGCAGTAGCTTGTAGGGCATTACAATCATTTCTTTCGATTTCTATAGAGAAAACACAAAGAAAAGTGAAAAGGAAAAGAAAATGGGGGTAAAATAAAGGAAAAAGTGTGGAAGTGGTGAAAAATAAATGAAAAATTGTGGAGTCTTCCCCCAATCTAGGAGTGAAATGCCTCTCCCCCAAGTTAGACTAAGCATTGTCCTCAATGCTTGAGGACCATCAGATAATGGGAGTGGGGGAGGGTGGGTGGGATGGAATGGGGACGCAATGAGCAATTACTAACTGCAAGGGGACAAATGTGGGGAGCATGGGAGAGTCTCCCCCAAGCTAGCAAGAAGCATAGTCCCAAATGAAATAGTAATGTGAAAAATAGGGGCTAAAGCGTGCTTGGGAGGTCTGTGGGAAAAATCGGAGTTGGGAGGGAAATAGATAGTGAGAGTGTGGTGATTGAGAGATAAAGAAATTTATTGAATAAGATAAAATACTGATACACTCCTTTCGCTAATCGAGAGAAGACGAGGTTATTAAGAAACTACACTAGAAAGCAGGTAAAATTATCTACACTACCGAATTAGGATCCACCTGTTCGAAAGGTGGATCCCTAATCTTTAATGGTGCATGAATTTGTTCTTCCTGCTACTTTCATGGCTCAGCTAGCAGCTTTACTCCACGAGCGTCATCGATCTCCAGCAATGCAGCTCCCAGCATCAAGGTGCCCACATGGTACCTGAAAAAGACGAACTTCATCAGTCCGATACAAATTTTTATTTCCCCTAATGAAATTGATCCAAAAAAGAGTCATCAAAAAGTGTATAAAATTCTAAGGTATGTTGGTGGATGCTCCTTGGAACAGCTTCGCTACTCTCAACATGGAGTGTGATCAAGTCCTCATTCTTCTCATTTCCATGATGGTTAGGTGCTGGCGCGACCAAGCATGTCTCCGATACATGTGTATCAATGTCATGCAGGAGACACGTCGTGTAAAAGATATCTGAATCTAAATAATAATGAAATAAGAATTGAGATTTAGATATGGAGTTCTCAGGGTCTAAAAAGTCTCCCTGGTCGGTGTGGTGCCGATGCTCGGGGTCTGGCGAGATAGGGTGTTGATGTGGTGCAAATAGGGGAAGAGAACATGGCTCGAGCCCGCTGAGATTGATCATCACGTTCGTGGCGAGCTCAAGTCCTCCTCAGAAATATGCACGTGCATCGCAGTCTCCTCGATGCTCGTGCATGGCTCTAGCTCTGGGACCAGACAAAAGAAAAAGTTCGACGCAGGCTCTTCAATATTGGGAGTCTCCTCCTCGCCCGTGCAAACCTCAAGGATTTATTTTCGGAACTGGGTCAGGAGCCCCTCATTCTTTGCTAATGCCCCATCAGATTTTTCATTTCTTACATGGGCGCAACTCGGGATGATGCCGCTGGCATGATATGTGCCAATGGTACCACCTGCATAGGAGGAGTTAACTATATTAGGATATAAAAATTTCTGCTCAAATAAATTACCTCCCGATGTGTAAATGGCTGGCGACACGTTGGGCCAATGAATGTCCTCCACCTTGGATGCAGGTCCTCCTCCACCGAGCCATGGAGGGGGTGTGGAAGAATGCGACATGCTGAATGACTCTTCCATATGCCTTCCCTCCTATGGAGTTGTATCGTAGACCTCTCCCAATGAGTTCTGTCCAAGGTGCCCATATGATAGGAAATGTGGTTGGGCTATCGGGTTTGGAGGGGTATAGGTCATAGTAGTGAGGAACAGAGTGATGGGTAAGCTTTGGGTTGTCATATACTGTTCCATCTTAGATATGAGGCTTCCCTCCACTTCCGATGGAGGCATGTATGGTGGAGGATTTAGATGGGAGTGGTTTGGGTGGTGGTTGTAGGCGTGGGGGTTTGGGTCATATGGGGTGGTGCTATATTGGCAACAATTGGTATCATGCCCCTGAAGACCACAAAGCCCGCAACTTGCCGCAACCAGTGGAAAATGGTCATGTGCTTGATTATAGCATAATATTATGTATTTTCCCTCTCGTTTGGACCCAATTTACGCATTCATATGTCCCAAATGAGCTCTGGTATAACCACCTTTTGATAAATATTCATTATCAGAGCTTAATCACGATGTTTACACAATTCATAAATTTCATGAACTAATTTGGGCCTTCTAATATTTTTCAGATACCCCTGGGAGTCTTGGGGATTTTCCAAGTTGCAAAACCCAATCCTAGGTAGACTTCCCAGGCGACTCGACCCGACTAGCACCAGCTACTCGGTCGAGCTGAAACACGAAGTTGGAAGAACACTCGACCGAGCAGAGCGATGACTCGACCGAGCAGAGTAACGACTCGATCGAGCAGGATCTACTCGACCCGAGTAGGCAGAGTGACATTTTGGAGAAGAATATTTAGTCCTCTGACGACTCGATCGAGCAGGGCCTACTCGACCCGAGTAGGCAGAGCGTCAATTTGGAAGGGATCTCTGACCTACTAACGACTCGACCAAGTAGGCGGGCTGCTCGATCGAGTAGCCAGCTCGGTCGGCGACATGTGGGCCCCAAACCTCCAGACTTTCAGATTTTCTTGCGGGGCCCACACTCTATGTATTTAAGACAATTTTCCTGACATTTGTCGGAGCTTTTTTGGAATTTAATTATTTTTGAGGGTTTGGAGATCTAGGGTTGGGGAGCCACCGTTTCTTCTCAAAAGAACTAGGGTTTGGAGGAGCTTCAAGGAGAGGGAAATCTTGATTTTAAGGCATTTATTTGGTGATACCTATCGAACTTAACTATTCTTTTTAAATTTCATCTACTTCTTTTGATTAGAACTATGTTTAATACGATGAATCTCTTTGTTACTTTCAGTATGTGTGGCTAGTTTTGATTGTGCATGATATGGTGTAGTTAGGGGACAAGATTTATGTTTATTTAGTTGAAACCTCATGCTATCATTGTTTATATTGATAAAGTTATAATCTTTACTAAAAATCTCCTCTTTTATCTTTTACAAAAACATGATTGAGTTGATGATCACGCCAAAAGGGTGAGATTTGATCTCCCCAAAAGGGAGTTTAATCTCTTATACGTAAAACATTTTTATTTTAGCAACAACTTTATTCGATTTTGTGCTTTAATCCTCACAAGGGTATTTCTCGATGAGTTTCTCTTAAAGAGTGATATCATGGAGTTATCTTTAATCAACCAAATTAATACAAATCATGAACCCTAATGAACCCATATCATGCGCACACTTCGCATAGATATTTCCATAACCAAAACTTTCTCTTCCTTGTTTTGTCTATAAATTAAGAACCATAATCAAACCTCATCAAACCATCATCATAAAAAGTGGTTGGCCGCTTTACGATTGACCCTTATTTGATTTGAGCTTTGTGGTTGCAACAGTCTTTCTCCCGAAGATTCGACACCTAGACTCCCAGATCTATATTACTTGCACGGACTCTTACGTTTGAGAGTAGCGCATTTTTGGGCCACGCAAGTTTTTGGCACCGTTGCGGGGAGAACAGTTTGCTACTACTGTTTATTTCATTTTAGAGGACCTTCGGTGAGATCTTTCCACTTTACTGTACATAAATTTTTGTTTATTTATTGCTAAAAAGAACTTTGTGCTAGGGAACTTGGTTTATTTGGCATAGGACTCCTAGGACACAGAGGTTGACTAGACGTTTTGAAATGGCTGCTAATGATAATAACAATGAAGAAAACATTAGTAACAATAATGAAAATAATTTGCAACCTGGAATTCCTAGAACTCTAAAAGAACTTCTCAGACCCACTAGGACTAGCACAGCTTCATGCTTTCTCTTACCCACTGATGCAAACTCTTTTAATTTCAAACCAGGGGTAATCCAACTCTTACCCACCTTTCATGGGATGGACAAGGAAAACCCTTATCTTCATATAAAAGGATTTGAGAAAGTGTGCTTGACATGTTTTGATGGAAAGACTAGTGAGGACACTGTATATTTGAAATTATTTCCATTCTCACTAAAAGATAAAGCTAAAAACTGGTTAAATGCCTTACCACCACGTTCTATCACTATATGGATTGAATTGTAAGCTGAGTTCTTAAAGAAATTTCTTCCTATTCACAAGACACAGGGAATGAAAAGACAGATCATGAACTTTGCCCAGAAAAGTGAGGAAACATTCTATCAGGCTTTTGAAAGGTTCAATGAGCTATTGCTAGCATGTCCACACAATGGCTTCGATAAAAGCAGAATTATTAGCTTTTACTACGATGGAATGCAACCCTAGATGAAAAAATTTGTAGAAATGATGTGCAATAGGGGATTTTTCGATAAAGAGCCAGATGAAGCTTGGACGTACTTGGAGGAGATAGCGGAGAATGCACAAACATGGGACAATACTTCAGAGTACGACCGCGGAGGCATCTCTATACCTTCCCAGCCAACACGTGGAGGAGTATACAATTTGAAGCCAGAAGATGTGTTGGAGGCAAAGATGGACGCAATGATTACAAACAAGCTTCAAGCTCTCAATTTGAAAGGGGCCAAAGTAGTTGAGATAGAGCATATTTGTGCACTTTGTGATGTTGGTGGCCATGACACCGGTACCTGCCCCACACTTCCAGCTTTGAAGAGCATGCTGAGCAATCCGACAGGGGTGAATCAAGTATCTGTTGGATCCTGTGGATGGCAAACAACACTAGAAGGGGGGTTGAATAGTGTTGTTCAAATAATAAAACTTTTTCGATCGTTAATTAAAACCCTTCTAATGTTGCCTAAGAAACCAAGTAGAGTGATCTACGCTTGGTTCTTAATCAACAAGTTTATCTTATAAAAATATAAAAGATAAACAATTATGATTACAGTCAGATAAGAGATCTTTACACACAGATAGATCTTTACACGCGGAATTAAATGTACAATCTTTGTAATGAACAAAGAATTACAAAGATATAATAATAACAAAGTAAATAAGAATTGCTTGCAGAGATAAATAATCAAACACAGAAAATGCAAACGCAAAGACAAGGATTTTTATCCTGGTTCCCACAACCCTGGGTACGTCCAGTCCCCGACCAATCCGGTACGAGATTTCCACTATTGCCTTAGCAATACAAATACCTAGCCTCAACCAGGATTTCCGACCACCTAGACTTGTCTAGGATTTTACCCTTGCCTCACAACCCGAGGACTTTACCTTGCCTCACAATCCGAGGACTTTTCACAAACACCTTGCCTACAACAAGGATTTACAATCACCCTTATCACTAGGGACTACAAGTAAAATCAAATCCAATACACCACAATGAATTAGTGGAGATTAGTTTTTACACCCAATAATTCTATAGCCAAGATTAAATTTGCAATTGTGCTTAACGTGGCTAAAAGAATTTAAATCATTTGTAGATCACACAAAGAATATGAGTTTATTCAATGTGATCTAGAATCTAGATGTGTTCTTAGATCACACAAAGAATATGAAATTATTCAATATGATCTAGAATCTAGATGTTTCAAAAATCATTTGAGAATATAAAAAATCAAAGAGAAGGATTTTGAAAACCAATTTGCAATAGCCAAAAATAATAATGATCTTAAAAAGAATTATAAAAGAATATAAGCAATAAGATCAGAAATTGAAAAACTGATTTGGCTATGAAGAACTTTGAGAGCGATGAGAACGATGAGATCTTTTGAGAGAATAAGAATTTTGCTCAAGATTAAATTGGTGAGAAAAAAGTTCTCATAGGTTCTCTATTTATAGAGCCAAAGGAGAATTCAAAATAATTCAAATCAAGTTTGACTTCAGCCCAAAAGTCAAGCAATGAATAAATGAGAGAGTGAATCAAGGAATTCTGGTACAACTGGTAGTCGACTCCCATAGTGTCTCAGAGAAAATCTGCTACAACTGGTAGTCGACTCCCTAACTTAGGTAGCCGACTACCAGACTATCTTTTCTGGTAGAAGACAGAAATCAGTGTAGTGAACTACTGGGTGTTTGTAATTGACTACAAATTGAAACTTAGCTTCTATGAAAAGTATGCTCTCAAATAAGTTTAAAATGAGTTATAAAAATATTTTAGAAAATCATTTTGTGTGTGTGCAAATTCTTCTTGGCTTTGACATAATCCTAAGAAAATGAAAAACAACTCACACACTAGACTCTATGAAGAACTTAAAGCCATGAATGAGCTTGAGCTAGTTGTATATGCTTCGCTTGAATTTGAGCTCCTCTTTAGCTTGAGCACATTCTTTGAGCTTCATCTTTGAACTCTTCTTGTGCTTGAGCTTTGAAGTTGCGAGCTAAATTCATCTTCATCTTCTATGTGTGTGGTTGAAGTTCTTCTTCTCGGAGTATGTTTCGAGCGTCAATTAGCTTATTGCACAACCTACACACTTAAGTAGTATGATTAGTAATTTAACTACATTTGGTGTGATCATCAACAAAACAAACCACTTGGGGTGGACTAGATTCCCATTAGTATCCACCGACTACCAAGGCTTCAATTCCAACAATAAGGAGTGGCGCAACAATCCTAGCTTAAATTGGGGCCCCCATCAGCAACCTCAACAACAAGCCCCTCCTTCATTTAGACAACCACAATTCAACAGCAACTATCAGGGGGGAATCAAAGGAGGGACTAAGAGCCAACACAACAACCACAGATACAACCATTTGGAGATGCGCTTCATCAGCTTATTCAACTGCAGCCAGCCCAAATGCAACAACAACAAGCTCAATTCCAGGCTTAACAGACTCAGAATCAACAGATGAGCGAAAGCTTAGCTAGGCTTACAACGACATTGGAGAAAGGTAAACTACCATCACATCCACTTCCGAATCCTAATATGAGCTCATCTTCTTCTGCAGGTAATAATGTAAAGCCTTGCCAAGCCGTATCCACTCTGAGGAATGGGAAGGAGATTCAAAAACCTGACCCACCTAGCAGAGAAGCTGAACAAGAGGAGGAAATTCAAAGGCAAGATGAAGTGCAAGAGGGGAGCACAGACATGGATCTGAACAATAATGTCATTGAAGAGAAAGCAAGCGCAACATATGTACCCCCGGCACCTTTTCCTCATCGGCTACTTCAGAAAAACAAAGAGAAGTATCAATCTGAAATCCGTGAAATTTTTCAGAAGTGCCAAATAAACATTCCACTGCTTGATGCTATAAATCAAATGTCGGTATATGCTAAATTTTTGAAAGACCTGTGCACTATTAAACGAAAATTGAATGTAAAGAAAAAAGCATTTTTGACTGAACCGGTTAGTTCCATTGTGCAACAAAATACCCCACCTAAATTTAGGGATCCTCGATCACCCACCATCACTTGTACTATTGGCACTAAAAAGATTGGAAATGCTCTTTTGGATTTAGGGTCTAGTGTCAATATCTTGCCATATCCCATCTTTGTACAGCTTGGGTTAGGAGAGCTAAAACCCACATCTGTCATATTGCAATTAGCAGATAGATCTATTAAAGTTCCCAAGGGATGTATTGAGGATGTCCTCGTTCATGTACACAAATTTTACTACCATACAGACTTTATAATCCTAGACATCCAAGGACCCCAAACTACCAATTCCACTCCCATCATCCTAGGTAGATGCAATGCTTTAATAAATTGTAGGGATGGTCAACTTAAAATCACTTTTGGTAACATGACTTTAGATTTGAATACATTTAATACTTGCAAATTACCAAGTGTAGATGATGAGATCAAAGAGGTAGACATGATTGACTCATTGGTGGATGACTACATTTGCTCTGAAGGTTATGGTGATGTTACTATTATTGAAACAATTGTGGAGGATATTGATGACATCTTTCTTGTGCAGGAAAATGTGAAGGAACTAAACGCGATATGGGAGCCTAAGTTCGAGGCTTTGCCACCAAATGCACCAACTCAAATCTCGTCTGAAGTGGAAGACCCAAAGCTTGAATTAAAGCCACTACCTGAATATCTCAAGTATGCCTTTCTCGGAAATGAAAACAACTTCCCTGTGGTAATATCTTCTAAACTCTCTTTAGAACAGGAAAGCTCTTTACTTGAAGTACTGAAAATGCATAAAGGGGCCATTGGTTGGTCCATTACTGACATAAAAGGTATTAGTCCTATTGTATGCATGCATCACATTTACTTGGAAGATAAAGCCAAACCCACCAGAGAAATGCAACGTAGGCTAAACCCCGCATTAAAAGAAGTAGTGAAAGGTGAGATTATGAAATTGTTAGATGCGGGTATCATTTACCCAATTTCTAACAGTAAATGGGTCAGTCCAACCCTGGTTGTACCTAAAAAGTCTGATCTCACTGTGGTTAGAAATGAGAATAACGAACTTATCCTTGTTCGAACCACCACTGGATAGAGGATGTGCATAGATTATAGCAAGCTGAACTCCAGAACTAGGAAAGACCACTTCCCTCTACCTTTCCTTGATCAGATTTTAGAGAGAGTGGCTGTACATGAGTACTATTGCTTCTTAGACGGCTGTTCAGGGTATTATCAAATTAAGATTGCACCAGAGGATCAGGAAAAGACGACTTTCACATGTCCCTTTGGTACCTTTGCCTTTAAAAGGATGTCGTTTGGTCTATGTAATGCCCCCGCTACCTTTCAACGATGTATGCTTAGTATTTTTGATGACATGGTTGAGAAAATTGTGGAGGTGTTTATGGACGATTTCTCTGTATATGGTAGCTCTTTTCATGATTGTTTAACTAACTTGGCTCATGTTCTTGACAGGTGTATTGAGAAGACTCTCCTATTGAATTGGGAGAAATGTCATTTGATGACCACAGAAGGACTCGTCATTGGTCATTTAGTCTCTAAAGATGGTATTCAGGTAGACAGGGCCAAGGTAGCAGTAATTAAAAAGATACCAAGTCCCAAGTGTGTGAGGGATTTCAGATCATTCCTGGGTCATGCAGGATTCTATAGGTGATTTATCAAGGACTTCAGCGCTATATCTCTCCCTCTTTGCAACTTGCTAAATATGAATGTGTATTTTATTTGGACACCTGAGTGTCAACATTCTTTTGAAACTTTAAAGAAGTTGCTAATTTTTGCTCCCATTTTGCAGGTCCCAGATTGGTCAGTACCATTTGAGATCATGTGTGACACCAGCAACTACGCAGTTGGCATAGTCCTTGGCCAAAATAAGGACAAAGCTCCGGTGGTTATTTACTACACCAGCAAAACATTGACTATACAACCACAGAGAAGGAGTTGTGGTTGTAGTATTCGTTGTGGAAAAATTCAGGAGTTATATTTTGGGATCACCTATCTTGATTTATACAGATCGCTCTGCTTTGAAATATTTATTGTCAAAAAAAGATGCTAAACCTCGATTGATAAGATGGATTTTATTATTGCAAGAGTTCAATGTCCTAGTCAAGGACAAGAAAGGCGTGGAGAATCTAGTAGCCGACCACTTATCATGATTTACAGTAGGCCTTGATTCAGCAGATGTACCTTTGAAGGACTCTTTTCCTGATGAGCATCTTTTTAGCATTTCCACTTCTCCATGGTATACAGATATAGTGAATTATCTAGTGACTGGTAAGACCCCTGAAACTTTGTCAAGTCAAGACTTTAAAAGGTTCAAGTACGAGGTAAAATACTTTTTATTTGATGATCCCTACCTACATAAATATTGTAATGACCAAATTGTTAGGAGGTGCATACCTGACCATGAGATAGCTAGTGTGATATAATTTTGTCATGATGGGGTGTGTGGAGGACATTTTTCCGCGAATAAAACTGTGGCTAAAATCTTACAATGTGGCTTTTATTGGCCAACTATGTTTAAGGATACATTTCATTGTTATAAGACATGTGTTTCATGCCAACAGTTAGGAGGTATTACTAGACGTAACATGATGCCATTAAACCCCATTCTAGAGATAGAAATATTTGATTGTTGGGGTATAAACTTCATGGGACCTTTTCTACCTTTATTTGGATATGTTTACATTTTGGTTTCAATTGATTATGTTTCTAAATGGGTGGAAGCTATTTCTTGCAGGTCGAACGACACTTCAGTTGTGCTCAAGTTTCTCAAGGAGAACATCTTCTCTAGATTTGGAGTGCCCAAGGCCTTAATTAGTGATGGAGGGTCCCATTTTTTCAATCGCATGTTCGCTAATCTAATGAAAAGGTTTGGGGTCACACACAAAGTCTTTACTCCATATCACCCCCAGACCAATGGTCAGGCAGAGCTGGAGAATAGGGAGATCAAAGGTATTTTACAGAAGACCCTGAATCCTTCAAGGAAAGATTGGAGCTTGCGCTTACCTGAAGCTTTGTGGGCATATAGACCAGCCTACAAGACAATTTTAGGGATGTCACCTTACCGTCTTATCTTTGGAAAGTCTTGTCACTTACCTGTAGAATTGGAGCACAGATCTTATTGGGCTATTAAGAAATTAAACTTTGATGCTAAATCATCTTTTGCTTCTCGCAGGTTACAGTTGTTGGAGCTTGAGAAGCTAAGGAGAAATGCTTATGATAATGCCAAGATATCAAAAGAAAGGATGAAGTCCGTCCATGACATAATGATCCTAAGGAGGGAATTCGTCCCAGGCCAAAAAGTTCTTCTATACAATCCAGGCCACACATATGCCCTGGGAAGCTTCGCTCTAAGTGGTTTGGACCTTTCACAGTCAAAGAAGTTTTCCCACATTGAGCAGTGCTATTGCGTAATGAGAAAGATGTGAGTGAGTTCAAGGAAAATGGCCAAATATTGAAGCATTTTCACGAGCCTTGGATCAACGATGCGAGCATCATCGATCTCATGGACCCACCCTCCGGTGGCAGCTAATCAGGTGTGCTCTTTCCATGCTTACCCTTCCTTACATTGAGGACAATGTTTATTTTAAGTTGGGGGAGGGTATAAATTGTTAGGATTTATTTTCAAAAAAATGTTGATATTATAATAAATAAATAAATAAAATCAAGATGTGTCTCCAACACCAACTGATTTTTCATTCTAGAGATGAACCTTCTATGATGATAATATCTATTCACCATTGCACACATGTGCTTCATCTGCTTTTACCACTATTGTTAAGTATTTCAGTCTCATATGCTTAGTAATTCGAGGGCTCTTGGAAATTCTTGCTATATCTTGAGATTGCAAATGTTTGAAACTTAATAGAACTATCTGTCATGAATTAGCTGTATCAGATGTTTTCAATAGAAACACACCAAGGTCAACAGTTCAAACAAAATTAACTGGGGCACTGCTTCCTATCTCTTATCCATTGATATTTGCATGCGTTGTGTGAATCTGGGTAGATAGATTACACCGCCTTTTGATACAATTATGACAACCCATTCTTGTGAAAAAGTTAAGTAGAGGAAGCTATTTTGCTAAGCTATTTATGCACACATTGTGAGTGACACCAAAAAAGGGAAAAATGAATATATTCCTGGTAATAGGATATATATACAGGAAAAAAACAACAATAACAAAACAAAAAATGTATATAATCCTGGTAATAGGATATATTTACGAAAACAAAAAAAAACAAAAGAGAGAGAATAAGTGTGCATAATTAGCGAGACAAGAGAATTTCCAAGACTTAAGGAAAGAACGACATGTGGAGTGATTTCCTATGAGTTGAGATTGGCGGGTGTATTTCTTGATACTATACTATTCTTTTTGCTTGCGTTGCATGATACATCTATGCCCCAAGTTAGAACTTTTGATTGAAAAGTGTGCGGCCATAGATCTGTATATTATGCGCTATGAAATGATAGATAGTGAAGCTAAGTCGATTTCAGGACCTTTTGAAAGATACTTGGTCTTCACTTTTAAAAACACATGAATACTGTTATGAGCATGAAATCTTGATAGTAGTATGTAAACATTTTATTCTACCCCTGTGTATTGGTGAGTAATTAAAAATGTGAAATTGATCCATGAATTTTCATCTCTCGTTTCTTCTTCATATATTTGATATTCTTTATCGCTTAATTTGCTAGAGACTAGCAAATCGCTAGTTGGGGGTTATGATTATAGCAAAATATTATGTATTTTCCCTCTTGTTTGAACCCAATTTACGCGTTCATATGTCCCAAATGAGCTCTGGTATAACCACTTTTTGATAAATATTCATTATCAGAGCTTAATCACGATGTTTGCACAATTCATAAATTTCATGAACTAATTTGGGCCTTCTAATATTTTTCAGATACCCCTGGGAGTCTTGGGGACTTTCCAAGTTGTAAAACCCAATCCCAGTCAGCTTTCCCAGGCGACTCAACCTGAGTAGCACCAGCTACTTGGTCGAGCTGAAACATGAAGTTAGAAGAACTCCACTCGACCGAGCAGAGCGACGAATCGACCGAGTAGAGCGACGACTCGACCGAGCAGGATCTACTCGACCCGAGTAGGTAGAGTGATATTTTGGAGAAGAATATTTAGTCCTCTGATGACTCGACCGAGCAGGGCCTACTCAGGGTCACTCGACCGAGCAGGATCTACTCGACCCGAGTAGGCAGAGTGACGTTTTGGAGAAGAATATTTAGTCCTCTGACGACTCGACCGAGCAGGGCCTACTCGACCTGAGTAGGTAGAGCATCAATTTGGAAGGGAGCTCCGACCTACTGACGACTCGATCGAGTAGGCGGGCTGATCAATCGAGTAGCCGACTCGATCGACGACATGTGGGCCCCAAACCTCCAGACTTTCAGATTTCTTGTAGGGCCCACCCTCTATGTATTTAAGAAAATTTTCCTGACATTTGTTGGGGATTTTTGGCTTTTAATTATTTTCGAGGTTTGGAGATCTAGGGTTGGGGAGCTGTCGTTTCTTCTCAAAAGAACTAGGGTTTGGAGGAGCTTCAAGGAGAGGGAAATCTTGATTTTTAGGTATTTTATTAGGTGATACCTATCGAACTTAACTATTCTTTTTTAATTTCATCTACTTCTTTTGATTAGAACTATGTTTAATACGATGGATCTCTTTGTTACTTTCAGTATGTGTGGCTAGATTTTGATTGTGCATGATATGGTGTAGTTAGGGACAAGATTTATGTTTATTTGGTTGAAACCTCATGCTATCATTGTTTATGTTGAGAAAGTTATAATCTTTACTAAAAATCTCCTCTTTTATCTTTTAGAAAAACATGATTGAGTTGATGATCACCCTATAAGGGTGAGTTTTGATCTCCCCAAAAGGGAGTTTAATCACTTATACGTAAAAGATTTTTACTTTAGCAACAATTTTATTCGATTTTGTGCTTTAATCCTCACAAGGGTATTTCCTGATGAGTTTCTCTCAAAAATAGATATCATGGAGTTATCTTTAATCAACCAAATTAATACAAATCATGAACCCTAATGAACCCATATCATGTGCACACTTCGCATAGATATTTTCATAAACAAAAATTTCTCTTGCTTGTTTTGTCCATAAATTAAGAACCATAATCAAACCCCATCAAACCATAATCATAAAAAGTGGTTGGCCGCTTTACGGTTGACCCTTATTTGATTTGAGCTTTGTGGTTGCAACAGTCTTTCTCCCGAGGATTCGACATCTGGACTCCCAGATCTATATTACTTGCACGGACTCTTATGCTTGAGTGTAGCACATTTTTGGGACAAGTAGTGCTCCCATCTGAGCATCATGGTATTCCGAGCTATAAGAACCATTCGCGTATGTTCCATCCGGCATCAACATCGCAATTCCAAAAATCACCTGGCTATACAAAAAATAGAAGAATTAGAAAAATATTGTCAGTAGATAAATGAGAGTAAAAAGTGGGGGGATAAAAATTTTCTTTTATTTAGATGTTTTTTGAAAATGCGTAGACTAATAAATACACAACTAAGTCGACATCAAGCTGATTGCCTCCCCAGCAACGTCGCCATTTTGCTCATACAATTATTACGACGTGCAAAAGATATTTATAGTAACCGTGAGTAATACGGATCATATGCAACGGGTGTCGAACATAAGGTGTTGGGTTTTGATGGACCCTAAGGGAATAAATCTATGCCCCGTCCTACGTCAGACGGACGATAGAAACATAAAGTAACAACGAAAAAATTATTTAACACTTTAATAAAAGAATCCTAAGGACATCATGCACCCTAGCCAGGAAAATCTACTATCTTGGGGTGGGTCTGACCAACCCCAAAGATAGATCAAACTACTGCATATATATATTGAAGCACAAATAAAATTGACTTACCCAAAACTTTGCTTCCGTAGAAAACAAAGCGTCGTTTTTAGCAACAACTTTAGCTCTCCAAAGCTATCCACCTCCGTGCCTCCAAAACTGGTCCGCCCGATGCGAGCCGACACCACGGCTCCGAGCCAATCACTTGCCGAAGAAAGTTTCACTTGAGCAGACCCACGTCAAAGACTTTTGGATCAGATCCAAACATCCTTGACGTCTTGCTAGGACTCGATCGGAGGATTGGAAGAATTATACGAGGGAAATAATTTAAGTCTTAGATCGAGTGTGCTCAAAACTTTTTAGAGCTTCTCGAATCAGAGACTTGGTGCAAGTTTCTATGAGGAGGGCTATCTCCTATTTATATAGGGAGCCGGCCCCTCCTCCTTTGCTCCAAGCGATGTGGGACTATTAAAATGAGGATTTTAGGATTGTTTTAATAGAAGTCCAAACATCTAAAATCAACCATAAATCCATTTTTGAGTTTCGACTTTGAAACAACCTGTCAAATTGAAGGTCTCGAGACAACGATCGCATAAAAAAACGGCGTCCAATTCCGATATCATTTGACCCCTCAAATGTCGAAAATAGACTTCGAAATCGTGTGTTGAACAAAACAATGACTTTTTGCATCCCGAGGCAGCACATGTCACGCCACATGGCACGATCTGCACATGCCACGTTGTGCGTGTTAGGGAGGGCAGGCGTGCTTGGGCCCCTGCAGGCCCCACGTGGGCGCAGCCCGCATCATCGCATGCGGGCGGCGGCCCCTGCAGGTCGGAACCCGATCCTAGCGGGTCCGACCCACTAAATTCTGGCGGGTCTAACCCGCCAGGCACGGGTCAGACCTACAAGCCCTCTTGTGCCCTTTTGATTCCGTTTTCGTGTTTCTGGACTTGTTTGAGCTCCGATTTGAATGCGGTTTCTTCCTGTGGTTTTCTCAGGAAGTCCCCTTCGATCCTATGCATCTTTGTCAACTTAATACCAAGTATTAATTATACATAATGTGTAAAGTCCCAAATGCTAAACTATTTAGCTTTAATCTCACAACTTAATTGTGAGCTAAATTATTCCAATGCAACAAATGCATCCCTCTTAACATTCTTCCTATTACTAAGATGTAAATCCTACTCGGTGTGAGACACTACAGCCTGACCGAATGTAATGGCCCATAGTGCCATATACGGTAGGGCCTATCCTTTTTGTGTGAAATATAGTGTAAGTATGTCTTATTCTTGTTAGTACCAGTTTTGTTGGGTTGATTATGTTTAATGACCTTGTGTAGTAGAGGTGACATGTTATGGATGATAATGTAGTATGCTAATATTATTATGTTGTTAATAGTATGTGAATATTATTATGTTGTTAATACTATTATGTTGTTAGTATTAGTTGTTAGTATTAGTAGCGTTGTTATTTTATCGTTGTTGTTGTTTCATTATTATTAGTGAGTGGCATTATTGTAAATAGTGGGGGAGTGTGTATAGTAATGGTTCATTAGTAATTAAGTTTAGGTGGGTGTGTAGAGTAAGAAGAAGATTGTAGAGAATGGCAAACTTGTAAATCCCTAAGCTTCTAGAAAAGAGATTTTTATTTGATTTTTTCTCCACCTTTCTACACTCTTCTACTTATTTCTTTGCTCTTCTTTTCTTTTCATTTTGTTGTCATCCTCTCTCTCTCCCTCTCATTTTCTCCCATGGGACCGAATTATATAAAAGCAAAAAAAAGAAAAGGAAAGAAAGAAAGAAAAAGAAAAGGAAAGAAAGAGAGAAAGGGAAGAGGAAGGGGAGGAAGAAGAAGGAAGAAGGAATGAAAGAATGAAAGAAAGAGGAGTCATCCAATTTTGATGAGGTATGAATCCAATTTTCCCTAGTATGTTATTCGATTTTCATTCTTAGATTTGGTACATGCTTAATTTTGAGCTTAGTACATGATTAACTTCATGAAACACTTTTATTCTTGATGCTGAAAATTTTATCCTGAAAAGCTGAAACTTTGACTAAGTGCTGGGCTTAATTGGCTACTAAGAATGCTTTGTAAATTTTATATGTTGTGTATTTCGTAGTTATGAACTACTTTCATGTTCACAACTTTTTCCAGTTCAAACTGAAAGTTAGGTTAAAAATTCGATTTTTGCAATATGTCTGGAATTCTGTCACACTGGACACAGTTTAAAAAACCAAAGTTTATTACCTGTACACTCTATGGAATTTGCAGTTCTTGGTCTTGTTGGAAAGTTAACAAGTTTTTCTCCAACTTCGTCAGGGTGCTTAATTTTCGTAATTCTGACTGTAATAGACCCAAAATCAGCAATCAAGACAGACTCTGAAATCTGTCTGGAAAACAGATTTGGCAGACTTCACCAAATAATTCACCATAAATCAATTACTTAATATATTTGCCGGAAATTTTATCTTTTAATTCAAAACTATCATACCTACAACTTTCATTTACATCGCATTGTTATGTTCCATACAAACATATGGAGTAAACTGCTATTCTATCTGACTGTTATGCAATTTTCAGCAAGCTGAAGTGTTTTCTAGTGTTTCAAACGATATGTTATGGTTAGTTCTATTACTATCATTAATGAATGTTGTCATTAAATAAAGGAAGCTTTATGATGCTAATTGGTGATGATATTATAGTGTGCCAATAACCATGTTAATAATACCCCTTAGGTGTTTATGGAAATGTTGAGTTAGTTTCATGTTGATATTCGTTCATGTTGCTATTAGTCTCATGTTGCTATTAGTTTCATGCTATCATTTTCATGTTGCTAGAAGAGGATGTCATCTTGCTTTTCGTTTAACTAATTTTCTGTTGGATTAAGGGATGTTGGCAAATGTTTTGTTGGCTCATGCTTAATTAATTTCATGTTGTAATCAATGGTGAAGTTGTATAATTACATGCGTTGGGATCATATGTGTTGGAAATGAGAACTATGTGGCGAACGTTGTGGTTGGAAAGATTATATGTGTTGGAATGAGAGGAGGTGAAAATGGCGATTGTTATGTGATTCCTTTTGTTACATGATACTTTTAATTGAAATGCTAAGAAATGGCTAAGTCCTCTTAAAGGAGGGTGACACGGGGATTGGGGGACGAAAAACATGAGGGACTGGACTGGTGGTTGGTGGCCCTCCTGTTCTTTCCCGAGTGGCGGGGAGTGGCAGAAATGAGGAGAAATGGAGAAAATGTGAAGGGGAAATAAGGGGAAAACAGCGCTCCTTTAGTAAGAGCTTGTCTCGGGGAGTTTGCCTGTTCCACTCCAACTGGGGGTGAAGTCCAGTCCAAAGAGGGTCTACCCACTACTTAGGGTCCAAAACACTTCACATAACGTTCATTACTTTTATAGCATTATCAAATGTTGCTTACTTGTACGTTCTTTACTTGTAGCCCTTCCAGGTTGTATACCCTTATTATATGCATCACCTATTGTAGTTCTTGTCGCTTGCGTTTCTTTTACTTATGTTGTTGCACTCTTGTGTTGTTGTACTTTCGTTATGTTATGCATTCAATGCTTTATGTCATTCACGTGTTCCCTTTAGCTCATTCCATACTTCATTTGCACCTTGCTATGAATGCATGTAAAATAGTTGCATTTTCATAATAGCATATTAGAGGGAGTTGGCATTCCTACTGGGTCACGCGTTGACGTGCCCCCGTTGACTTTTTTAAGTGTGGTTCTTGGAGTTGGCAGTTTGAGATGGAGGTTGAGTTGGAATTCTGTTGTTGGCAGTTGGAGCTTAGATTGGGTGGTGAGGGGTGAGGAGAGAGCTATATGTGTACTTTGGGTTTTCTTTTAGGGTGAGATATGCTTGTACTATATGAATTGATGTGATGGGGTGTTCGAGATGTATATGAAATTGTTCAGTGTTTGGCTTTCAGTACTTCTCTGTGACTCTGTGTCATTGTGCGTTTGTTGGTTGGCTGTTTGTTGAATGCTACCTATACTATTCTTAGTAATGCGCAGTGGACCTGCAGATATATTTTTAGTTCTCGTCATGTACCTTGTCTTTCTGGATATCCCAGGGAGGGGGTCGTGACAGGTGGTGGCCCACGCAGGTCCCCTCACTGCGGTTGTGTACGGAATAGTACGAGTAGTGTTCGTGTGTTTGTGGATAGTTGAGTCCTAAGGTGGGTAGAGTCCAGCCTTAGGATGGGACCGGATAGCATGAGCTTGAGGTATAGAACCCTGAGGGTTGATATTCGAGTGTTGATTCAGTATGAATGCATGTACATATTTATGTGTGTAGTTATGTATACATATACATCTATAGTTCTTTAAGTGTTGAATATGTCTTGTCGAGTATATTGAGATGATATGCTTACGTGCATATGACTATGATATATGACAGAATGATTGTATGGCTCTATAATTTTGTTTGAAGTATATGTGTTTATACGTGGATGACTTATAAATAGTGTGTAAAATTGAGTTATATACTTGATTGAGGTGTGAGTTATGTATATATGTATTATGTTGTGGCTATATACTGTATGTGATATATGCACTTGTATATGTGATATATGCACATGTAGAGTGTGCAGATGCATGCGTGGATCCTTGAGTTCCACCCATGTATATGTGGATATGTATTAGTGTTATGAGTTGATATATGTGATGGGTATATGATACATATGTGACTGTAAGTTGGCATGCTTACATCTGTGTATGGATGAATATATTTTTGTGTGATTATCTACATGTATTGATATTGATATGGTAAACCTTGTGTGCTGATACATCTGTGGATGTTGGATGGATGCTAGGAGACATACATGGTTGTATGTCTACATCTATATAATGAGGTGCATGTGTGTGTGTGTACAATACCATGAATGTGTGTATTGTGAAATGGTATAAGTGTTGATATATGGATGTGTTGTATATATAAGGTTGGGGTAGATTGACCATGTATAACTATATTCACCCTTAGCTATGTCCTGAGTTGGAAAGTCCGAGGACGGACGTTAATTTAAGGTGTGTAGAATGTAATGGCCCATAGTGCCATATACGGTAGGGCCTATCCTTTTTGTATGAAATATAGTGTAAGTATGTCTTATTCTTGTTAGTACCAGTATTGTTGAGTTTAATGACCTTGTGTTTCGTGATCTCGTGAGCTAGTCTCAAAACTTTAAAGATTTGGTTTAAAAGAAAACAAAGTTTTGATACAGTCATATACAGCCTAGATAAACCATTCATTAAAACTAAAACTAAGTCTAAGGAACTGCCTGCTATGACACTATTCATATAAGTATGAATACCGTCATTCAGACAACTTCAAGCATATCATGGTTAACACTGAGTACACATTCAAGACCCAAAAAGGCAATCATCGGGATCCTAAAGAACACACACTCATACAGGTCTACGCACTCTACCTATACTCATGCACCATGACGACATCACCTACCAAAGGGCCCACTACTAGCTAGGGATGACGTAGGCAACTACAGGCACTGATATCTAGATAAAAGAAGGAGACCGAAACCAGAAGCAACACGAACAAGATCGACAGAACGAAGTCAGGTGAGGCGAGGATAAGAAGATAGTCGGATGGACGGGACAAAAATATTGCAAAAATGATTTAACGATGAAAGATTTTGTGCAAAATATGGTATCATATACCTTTAAATATATATATATATTAATATACTTAAAAGTGAGCAGATGTAGCAAGTTAAAATTTTGGAAAAAGTAAAACGAAGGAAGGATGGGTAGGGTGAGAAACGATCGTTTTGCAAATGAAGATAGGTTTACACAAAGATTTTGAAATGTGATCACGAAGAACATAGAACTGGTATAATAATAATAATAAAATAATTGGAGTTCCCCCTAGTTTAGAAAATATTTTAAAAAGTATGTACGGTAAGTGATTAGAAATAGATCTTGTAGTCCAGAAAAAGTATAAATTGAATTATCAGAATGTTAACGAGGTTTTAAAACTGGAAATATGAGAGATACCGTTTTGAAAATAAGCACGAGATAGCAACAACAACAAAAAATTTACGACCAAGAGGGTTTCAAAGAAATTAAGCTGAGCGCAGGACTTAATAAGGAATTTCGAAAATATCTTTAGAGGAAGCAGAATTGGCAAAGTAAAAAGACTCGAAGGATCAACAATACTCGCCAGAAACGATCACGTGAATCGGTAGAAAGGAAAATGATCGCATGATGGATTCACTTAGGATATGATTCATGAAGCTAAGATGGAACTCTACGGTCGATAACACGAAAGGGTAATGATCAGGAAGACGCTAGAAGTCAGGCATTCTAATTATCGGGTCGTCCAAAGATCAGGAGAGCTCGGCGCTAAGATTTCCTAATGAGCTAGACTGTAACCAGGATCTAATGGGAATGTTCCTAAGAGAATCTAGGTTAGTTCTGCTGGGCCCGAAGTCGATGGGCCCGAGCGAACGACTAAAAGAAGGGCTCTAGAGATCTAACACGGTCAGAGTCAAGTGCGGGCTACTAAGGTATCCTAGGACGAGGTTGACTAAATCTTAACCAAGGCGTCTGACTATCAAATTGGGACGTCTACCTAAGTCTTCCTACCATCTAAGACTGGGTAGACCTAATTTAGACTTGTACGTGGATATTAAATGAATACGGTACCCTTATTGTTCCGAACTTTTGCACGACCTGCATGGGCCACCACTAAAACCTTAGGTATGCTGATATTATTATGTTGTTAATAGTATGCTAATATTATTATGTTGTTAAAACTATTGTGTTGTTAGTATTAGTTGTTAGTATTAGTAGTGTTGTTATTTTATCGTTGATGTTTCATTATTATTAGTGAGTGGCATTATTGTAAATAGTGGGGGAGTGTGTATAGTAATGGTTCATTAGTAATTAAGTTTAGGTGGGTGTGTAGAGTAAGAAGAAGATTGTAGAGAATGGCAAACTTGTAAATCCCTAAGTTTCTAGAAAAGAGATTTTTATTTGATTTTTTTTCTCCACATTTCTACACTCTTCTACTTATTTATTTGCTCTTCTTTTCTTTTCATTTTGTTTTCATCCTAAGAAAAGGAAAGAAAGAGAGAAAGGGAAGAGGAAGAGGAGGAAGAAGAAGGAAGAAGGAATGAAAGAATGAAAGAAAGAGGAGTCATCCAATTTTGATGAGGTAGGAATCCAATTTCCCCTAGTATGCTATTTGATTGTCATTCTTAGATTTGGTACATGCTTAATTTTTAGCTTAATACATGATTAACTTCATGAAACACTTTTGTTCTTGATGCTGAAAATTTTATCCTAAAAAGCTGAAACTTTGACTAAGTGCTGGGCTTAATTGGCTATTAAAAATGCTTTGTAAATTTTATATGTTGTGTATTTCGTAGTTATGAACAACTTTCATGTTCACAGCTTTTTCCAATTCAAACTGGAAGTTGGTTAAAAATTCGATTTTTGCAATATGTCTGGAATTCTGTCACACTGGACACAGTTTAGAAAAACGAAGTTTATTACCTGTACACTCTATGGAATTTGTTGTTCTTGGTCTTGTTGGAAAGTTAACAAGTTTTTCTCCAACTTCGTCAGGGTGCTTAATTTTCGTAATTCTGACTGTAATAGACCCAAAATCAGCAATCAAGACAGACTCTGAAATCTGTCTAGAAAACAGATTTGACAGACTTCACCAAATAATTCACCATAAATCAATTACTTAATATATTTGCCTGAAATTTTATCTTTTAATTCAAAACTATCATACCTACAACTTTCATTTACATTGCATTGTTTTGTTCCATACAAAAATATGGAGTAAACTGTTATTCTATCTGACTGTTGTGCAGTTTTCAGGAAGCTAAAATGTTTTCTAGTGTTTCAAATGATGTGTTATGGTTAGTTCTATTACTATCATTAATGAATGTTGTCATTAACTAAAAGGAGGCTTTATAATGCTAAGTGGTGATGATATTATAGTGTGCCAATAACCATGTTAATAATACCCCTTAGGTGGAAATATTGAGTTAGTTTCATGTTGATATTCGTTCATGTTGCTATTAGTCTCTTGTTGCTATTAGTTTCATGCTATAAGTTTCATGTTGCTAGAAGAGGATGTCATCTTGCTTTTTGTTTAACTAATTCCTGTTGGATTAAGGGATGTTGGCAAATGTTTTGTTGGCTCATGCTTAATTAATTTCATGTTGTAATCAATGGTGAAGTTGTATAATTACATGTGTTGGGATCATATGTGTTGGAAATGAGAACTATGTGGCGAACGTTGTGGTTGGAAAGATTATATGTGTTGGAATGAGAGGAGGTGAAAATGGCGATTGTTATATGATTCCTTTTGTTACATGATACTTTTAATTGAAATGCTAAGAAATGGCTAAGTCCTCTTAAAGGAGGGTGACACGGGGATTGGGGGACACAAAGTTGTGGGGAAAACATGAGGGGATGGACTGGTGGTTGGTGGCCCTCCTGTTCTTGCCCGAGTGGCGGGGAGTGGCAGAAATGAGGAGAAATGAAGAAAATGTGAAGGGAAAATAAGGGGAAAACAGGGCCCCTTTAGTAAGAGCTTGTCTCGGGGAGTTTACCTGTTCCACCCCAACTGGGGGTGAGGTCCAATCCCAAGAGGGTCTACCCACTATTTAGGTCCAAAACACTTTATACATAACGTTCATTACTTTTGTAGCATTATCAAATGTTGCTTACTTGTACATTCTTTACTTGTAGCCCTTCCAGGTTGTATACCCTTGTTATATGCATCACCTATTGTAGTTCTTGTCGCTTGCATTTCTTTTACTTATGTTGTTGCACTCTTGTGTTGTTGTACTTTCGTTATGTTATGCATTCAATGCTTTATGTCATACACGTGTTCCCTTTAGCTCATTTCATACTTCATTTGCACCTTGCTATGAATGCATGTAGAATAGCTACATTTTCATAATATCATACTAGAGGGAGTTGGCATTCCTACTGGGTCACGCGGTGACGTGCCCCCGTTGACTTTTCAGGTGTGGTTCTTGGAGTTGGTAGTTTGAGATGGAGGTTGAGTTGGAATTCTGTTGTTGGTAGTTGGAGCTCAGATTGGGTGGTGAGAGGTGAGGAGAGAGCTATATGTGTACTTTGGGTTTTCTTTTGGGGTGAGAGATGCTTGTACTATTTGAATTGATGTGATGGGGTGTTCGAGATGTATATGAAATTGTTCAGTGTTTGGCTTTCAGTACTTCTCTGTGACTCTGTGTCGTGCGTTTGTTGGTTGGTTGTTTGTTGAATGCTACCTGTACTATTCCCAGCAATGCACAGTGGACCTGCAGATACGTTTTTAGTTCTCGTCATGTACCTTGTCTTTCTGGGTATCCCAGGGAGGGGGTCGTGACACCCTACTACAGGTTGGGACTCGAAATCCCTAGATGACAGTAACCACAAGCAACAGGTGTCGTCCCTGTTTCGGCATCATAATTACGTGATTGACCCATCGACAAAAGCGTCGTCAGGATCACTCTGACTGTGTCCGTGATGAATGCCACATGTTTAGTTCCTTCGTATTAACTATGTCATTACATAGCCTAGGGTATGGTAAACCGTCAACCCTACTAGCTAGCACTAGCCAGCATCGTTCGGTCTTGGGTAAATACATGTTGTACGTCCTCCAACATACATTGGCCAAGGTTTTACCAAGCACCGTATTGTGCCCGTGACACTAACTTGCCATATACGGAAGAGACGAATCCTATCTGGATCACTACTTACCTCGTATACTTCAAGTGTCACCCAACCTAAGACCTTTTAGCGAATGAATACTCAAGGTTAGATCATATATCTAAGTGATATCGTTCATGCACAGGTTCGTACAATGACCTCAAGTCTTAAGGACCAACTTGCCTATCATTACTAGAGAGTTATAAATGATAGTTAGTTAATTTTTAACCATTTGATAACTATTTATTGGGTCATTCAGTGGACTCGTTCTCCAATGAGCACATGTGTCTTGTCTCCAACTTCGCCAGGTCTAATGATTATGAGATCATCAAAACAAAGACATAATGATCTGTCCGATGTGTCGATATCCTATTCTCGATGCATCTATGACTATGAACGCTTTTAAGACACAAGCTCCTATCAGTCAAACACTACTCATAATCAAGATCTCTATCTAGATATGTGAATGTCCTTACTCTGAGTCGAATGAAATTATCTAAGTAATTTAATGAAAATATCATAACAGAAATAATTTAGACAATTGATACCAGAAAACATACTTTCATTCATGAACAAGATGTTTTACAAAGATAAATAGCCTCGAGGGCATACATCTCTCAACATCTCCCACTTGCACTCACGCCAATTTATCTCGGTATCTCATACCTCATTTACACACTAATCTCTCTAGACGATCACGTGACAGAGCCTTTGTGAATGGATCTGCTAAGTTGTCTTCTGTACAGACTCTCAGGAGTTCTATGTCTTTCCTCTTCTCGATATCCTGTATCAGGTGATACTTTCGAAGTCTGGATCTCTTATGGAATCTTGGTTCTTTAACCAGACTGATGGTTGCATTGTTATTGCAATACAAAGGTATTGGATCCTTAACTACAGGCACCATCCCCAACTGGTTTATAAACTTTCTTATCCAGACAGCTTCCTTTGTCGCATCATTGGCCACTATGTATTCGGCCTCCATCGTGGAGTCTACAATAGTATCTTGTTTGGAACTTCTCCAACTGACTGCTCCTCCGTTGAGAGTAAAAACATATCCAGAGATTGATTTGCTATCAACTATGTCACTCTAAAAGCTGGAATCTGTGAAGCCTTCAACCTTGAGTTCATCATGCACGCACTAAACACAAAGATATACGTCATCACTTTTAGATGATCATGGCCAAAAGGATGATATTATCCTAAAATATATAACACCTAAAGATCAAGCCGCAGATATATTAACTAAACTTTTAAAACAAGAAACATTTCTTCGACTTAGAAGAGAATTAGGTATTGTTGGTGAATCTAAGTTTTAAAATTAGAAAACAATCTAAAATAATATAATTAGTGTTATATAATTTTTCTGGATTTTTCTGACATGTTTCTTATTTATTTTAGCCGACTAGCTAACCTTGCTGGTCGACTAATACATTTATCCAGAATATATGGCTTTAGATTTATATATGTGTTGATTTTTGTTATAAAATATTTTAATTATTAACTTTAATGTACTATATAAATTTGTTTTCATTACGAATTCATACACTAAAAGACAAAACCAAATTTAAATTTCCCACTTAAAAGTACCAAGTACTTTGTACTTGTGGTAAATGTGGTCAAGTCATTTTCACATCCTATCCTGTCCAAAGTACACCTACTCACATAGGGTACTATCCAAGTCAGACCTTTTTTGACCAAAAATTAAGTGATAAAAACACTGTTCACACGTCTTCCCCACGCAGAAATTCAAACCTCGACTAGTCGACCAAACGATATGGTTGGTCGACCAGACGATGCAGTTTTCAGAAAAAAAAATACTGATTTTACTGTTTTCTTCCTCGATTATTTCACTATTGTTTATTTCCAACAGGCTAGAAAAGTTAAGGGAAGTATTTAATTGGTTTTAATTTTGTTTTTGGGTGATTCAAATTTGAATTTCCATCTCCAAATCGTCTATATAAACCCATGGGTTCTCCTTCATTTCTACCATGCAAAAACCCAAATCCCTTTCCTAACTTCATCCCTCTTCAAAGCAAGATACCTAATGGCTTCATCCTCCTACCCAAGCCACCAACGCCAACAACACCTAGCCGACCGTCGGCCGGTCATCTTCAATACACCTGAAGCCCACGCCAAGTTTGACACCATGGCTTCTATTCCTTTTTACCCTGAATGCTTCATTCCTTTCCTATAAATTGTTTTTCTTCTCCATCTTTGGAGTGACAAAGTCGCATATTATCCTAGATTAGTGAAAGAATTTTATGCCGCCATAGTTGTCTTCCAAGACAATGGGCTTGTTTATCTTGATACCATCATTAAAGGTGTTGACATACACCTTACCTATGATTCCCTTGCTCAAAGCCTAGGCATACCGAGATCTCATACTTCCGTTTTAGGTTTCCCATGGACAACCAAGTGTTCTTAATCATTTAAGCCTGAATTTTTGTATTGGCATGAGCGTGGTTGCCTTGCATCCTACCCCGCGTCTCCTTCTTAAAATCATCACATATAATCTTATATCCAAGACCGGTTCTCTTAATTATGTTAATGAGACTCTGAGCCAATGTATTTTTGACATTATGGGTGGCATAAAAGTGAATTGGGCTTATCCTATCATGTTGGTTTTAATCAAGCTGATCTCTTCTCACATTTTTCTTCCTTGCACCATCACCCGGATCCTCCAACACTTTGGAGTTGATCTTGCCCGTGAGTTTTTGATCTTCAATCCTACACATTTCGATCGTTCGGTGCTACGCCGAATGGATCTTCAATCACCTCCTCCAGCCGAAGAAGAAAAGCAACCCATCGAACCCCCACTTCGCGGTCGTCGAGTTGGAGTTAATCCTAATACTCCTCCTCAACCTCCACGAGGATTTCTACAAACCAAATTGATAGACTTCGAGAGGACATGAAGACTGGACTTGAATGTGTTCAAACTCATTTAAGCAGGTGTGAAAGTCGTTTTGATTGTATGAACAAAACGATGGAACATATGCAAGAAACATAAGATAAGACCTTGAGTATGATGGAACATTGGGATCCGTATGTTCCATCAACAATGCATGGTCCTCCTCATCCACCTCCGAACTTTTAATTTTTTTTCTGTTTACTTGGTTGACCAAGTAAATCAGTTGGTCGACTAATAGTCTTTAGTATTATGTATTTCCGCATTTTTTGTTCTAATTTGTATGCACGGTAGTATGTTAGTTTGTCGTAATCATTTTATCCATGTATTATTTACTAGTTTAATGAAAAACGGTTGCTTCTTTCTTTGTTTAAATTTCTGTTCTGGATTCTGTTAGTTGACCAGTCAATTCCTTTATTCAACTAAGGCATTCACAACACCGACTTTCCCCAATTTTGCTAATTTGACAGGGGGAGAAAATGGTAAGTGGCTGATAACATCACATCATACATAACCTATACATACATCCTGTTCATTTATGATGTTTTTAACATATATGTGCCACTTTTAATAAATATATGTCTATGCAAAACTTATCATTGTTGTGAATAGGCCCATTGGGCCCATTGGGTATCCATCCACCATTGAATGCTATATATATGAGGGCGGAGGCTCATAACCCCTTACACCTTTTACCCTACGCTTTTCCCTTCATTACACGTTATCAGCACGAATCTGCTCGAAGGAAAAAGACGACGGCTCTCAAGGAGGAGTTCATCCCCAACGTCAATTTTAAGAAGATCTTGTTCTTCTCAACGGAGAGAGTAAAAGGCATCCTTCATCAACCGTCGTCTAAATTCCATAGCTGAATCTAGAAGGTAAATCCTCAATTTTTTAGATGTAGACTTGCTTTTCCTGTAAATCTGCATTTTTTAGATCACGTAGTTCATGAACACAGTAAAAATCGAATTTTTTTTAGATCCGCATGTCTAAAAAATTAAAAATTGATTTTTCTATGATCCATGGCCGTGCCCTGAAGGCATGGCGGCCCTGCCTTTGTGCACGGCCAGGCCATGCCCAAAAGGGCATGGCCAGCCACGCCTGAAGGCGGCCGTGCCCTAACGGCACGGCACGGCCAACCGCCGTGGGCCCCCCTCTTCCTAGGGTTTTTCGAAACCCTAGCCCTTAACGGACCTTTTTTGGGGGGATGCCCATTAACTCTTTTTTGGTTGTTTTTTGGCCATAAAGCCCGAAAATTAGCCTACATTTCACAAAAATTTCTTTTTAAATTATTTGGGCCTCTAAAGCCCACTAACTAAAGAAATATTTAATTGTGATAGACTTGGATGAAAAATAAATAAAGATACAAAATGGATCATAATTACATGTTTTAAATGTTAGAGACTTGAGCACACACTTCACTTGTTAGACTATTTTTAAATCTATGCATGTGATGTCATATATCTGCGTGGTTGTATATGTATATAATATCTGTGTGGATGTGCTATTAGACTATGTTTTTAGGGATCGGCTAGGTTTCCGACACTTTTCCCTTTTTCTGCAATTTTTTCTTTTTGAAAGAACTTGTATGTGAGGTTATAAATGTAAAAGTCAAAGCTGAAGGACCACCCCATGGAGATGAAGGTGCTAGCATAAAGAGAAAGGGGCTTTTCTTTAAGTTTCCAAGTTGTCTTTATTTTATGCACTTTTTTTTAAATTTATGGGATGTATCTTCGGAGTTTTTCCTTTTTTTTCTTTTTAGTGCTCGGCTGGCTGATCCCCATAGTTCTAAATTAATTCTTTGCTCATATTAAATGCGTGGATGTTTAACTTTAATAGTAAAATAATTCATGGTATTTTTATATTTCTAGATTGCACAGATGGCCAGACTTGCTAATGTTGATTTCTCGGTCCTAAAGGCCGATAGGTCGAACTACTTGAGTTTGCAACTGGACCTGAAGTTCCACCTGCATTCTTATGGGTTCAATCTAACACCCATAGCAAAGGTAACAATTAGTACTGCCACATTTGAAAAGAATGCTTCCATAGAAGCCCCTACTGCAGAAGAAGTTTCTGATATACTTAAGGCGAAAGCCATTATTTATATCAGGAAACACTTAGACTCAACCCTGAAGGACGAGTATCTTACTGTAGAGGATCCCTATGAGCTGTGAACCGCACTTGAGGAGAGGTACATACATCAATGGGATGTCATACTCCCTCTTGTGCAGTACGATTAGACTCACCTCTGCATACAGGATTAAAAATCCGTAGCAGAGTATAACTCAGCATTATTCTAAATCACCTCACGCCTAAAGTTGTGTGGTGAGAATGTGACTGAGAGGATGTTGCTAGAGAAGACATTTACGTATTTTCATGAGAAGGACATGATCCTCATGCAACAGTACCGTTAGCGAAAGTTCACAAAGTACTCCGATCCGCTCTCATGCCTACTAATGGCCGAACAGAATAGAGAGTTATTGATTTCCACTCACAATCTACGCCCTCCTGGCTCCGCTCCACTTCCACCTCCTGTAGAGGCACATTTCCAGTCTTTCCAGAAGAAGAAGATGGATAAGAAGGCAAAGTTCCAGAAATGGAAAGAACTGAAGCAGCGAGAAAATGCTACTCCTAAGGATCCTCCCTAAAACCAGAAGTTCGTGGCAAAGAAGCAACATCGGACACCTAATAAAGGTGGTCCTCCCAAGAAAGACTGGGAGGATACATGCTCTAGATGCGGAATGACTGGCCATTGGTCTAGAAACTGCCGCATAGCCAGACACCTACAGGATCTCTACCAAGCAAGTCGCAAGCCTCATGCTGAGACTAACTCGATAGATGGGGCAGAGTTACCAGCTACTACATGGAATCCAGAAGATTACATGAATGACGACACTATGTAGTCATGGACCATCGGTATCTTACTTTATAGCACTGTATCTTACTTTATGTCTTTCTATTCCATGTTAGATACTTTGTTTGTTAGCTTTTAAACATTAATGAAAGTATTCTCTTTTCGTAGTATTTATTGAATTCTTTTCATTTTTAGATATGGAATCTATATGCCTAGTGGACAGTGCATCAACACACTCTATTCTTTAGTGTATAGACTACTTTACGAGCATTGGTAGTTACTCTGGTCCATTTAGAACAATCTCAGGACCAGCTAACATAATAGAAGGATCAAGGGGAAGCAATCATTTTGCTCCCCAATAACACACACATTAAACTTAGAGATGCGCTATACTCACCTAAATCGATCCGAAACCTTCTAAGTTTTAAAGATATTTGTTTAAACGGGTATCACTTAGAGACGATCCAGGATAATAAAAAAGAATACTTGCACGTAACGTCTTTTACAAATTGTATAAAAACCATTGTGGAACGTATCGAGGGAGTCCTCATGGGTCTCTACCAGACAAGTATTCACTCCCCAGAAGTATACATGACGGAGCACCTGCAGTGCCCTCAAATACCAGAATTCCAACTCTGGCATAGTAGAAGGGGTATAAATTTGAAGAACCTGAAGATTCTTCAAAAAGGTAATTTCCCATGTCCACCCTGTTACAAGGGTAAACTAATAACGAGACCCTCTCTACTTAAAGTGGACTTGGAGTCTCCTAGCTTTATGGAGAGAATCCATGGGGACATTTGTGGGCATATACACCCATTAAGTGGTCCTTTCAAGTACTTTATGGTTCTGATAGACGCATCTACTAAGTGGTCACATGTGTGTCTACTGTCCACCCGTAACTTGGCATTTTCTAAGCTTTTAGCTCAGATAATCAAGTTACGAGCCTACTTCCCCAATCACCAGATAAAAAAACTTCCTCTGGATAATGCGGGGGAATTTACATCACAAGTTTTTCTAGACTATTGCCAATCATCGGGCATTGAAGTCGAACATCCTGTAGCACATGTTCACACCTAAAATGGGTTAGTAAAATCTCTAGTAAAGAGACTGCAATGGATTGCTCGTCCATTAATTCTTCAATCCCAGTTGTCGGTGAATGCATGGGGTCATGCAATATTGCATGTTGCATCTTTAATAAAATACAGACCTTCTGGAGGTCAGCCATCTTCTCCTATGCAATTAGCACTTGGAGTACCATCAATTGTCTCACATTTGAGAATATTTGGTTGCGCAGTATACGTCCCCATAATACCACCACAACAGATAAAGATGGGTCCACAACATCGTCTAGGCATTTATATTGGGTTTGACACACCCTCTATAATAAGATTCCTAGAACCCCTTATGGGAGACGTTTTCAAGGCACGTCTAGAAGAATATGAATTTGATGAAACATCATTTCCAAGACTAGGCTTACAAACCAAGAAGCCTGAAGCTTCAGAGAGTATCTCTTTGGCTACATAGAAATTAAGTCACTTTGATCCGCCCACGAGCCAGTGTGAGGAGGAGGTCCTGAAGATTCTATATATCCAAAACACTATCCATCTCTTGCCGGACAAATTTACTGACAACCTGAAGATGGTCAGATCACACATCCCTGCTTCTAAACACTCCAGGTGGGATTGACATACTGCAAAATGGATGTAATCTGCCTGCAGCAGAGATGGTTGGAGTTCTTAAAAAGAGAGGACGACCATCGGGATCCAAGGATCAAGTCCCTCGAAAGAGTATGACCCTTGGCAATGGTCAAACAATACAACCATAGGATGCTACTATAAGCCCTGCTCCCCCATCTCTCCCAAACTCTCAAAGAGAGGAAAAATCGGAAGAAAATGAAGTTTCGATACATTATGTACGAACTGTGGAGTATTGGGACAGAAAGAGCACCATTATAGATGACACATTTGCGTGCAATATTGCCATCAACGCCGCATACTGTGACGATGATATCGAACCACTCTCTGACATAATGTCAAAGCAAAGATGATTGGCCAAAGTGGAAAGCGGCAATAGGAGTGGAGTTGGACTCACTTAAAAAATGCAAGGTCTTCTGACTAATTGTCCAGACACCAAAAGGTGTAAAACCTGCGGGTTATAAATGTGTATTTGTTAGAAAAAGAAATGAACAGAACGAGATCGTTCGCTACAAAGCAAGGCTTGTAGCGCAGGGTTTTACCCAACGTCCAGGGGTGGATTTTGACGCCACATACTCCCCAGTCATGGACGCGATCACCTTCCGATTCCTTATTGTCTTAATAGCTCAAAAAGGTTTGGATATGCAGCTTATGGACGTCGTGACTGCATACCTATATGGAAATTTAGACCGAGACATCTTTATAAGATTACCTGACGATTTTTCTTTGCCCGCGGCACTAAAAGAGAGACAACGTGACGTCTACTCAGTGAAACTGCAAAGATCATTAAATGGTCTGAAACAATCTGGAAGGATGTGGTATAACAGATTGAGCGAATTCCGTGTGAAGCAAGGATTCACAAATGACCCAGTCTGTCCTTGCATCTTTATTAGAGCAAAGGCAACATGATTTGTCATTATAGCCGTTTATGTGGATGACTTGAACCTCATCGGATCTCCTGGAGAGATCACTGAGATTTCTAGAAGCTTGACAGAAACTTTCGAGATGAAAGATCTCGAAAAGTCAAAATTCTGTTTAGGTCTTCAAATAAAACATATTAACGATGAGATCATGTTACATCAGTCAACTTATACATCGAACTTACTGAAAAAGTTCCAAATAGATAAGTGCCAACCCCCTCAGTACCCCTATGGTCGTGAGATCATTGGATGTATATAAAGACTCCTTCCGGTCGCTGGAAGAGGGGAAGGAAGTACTAGGCCCTAAAGTGCCTTATTTAAGTGCTATTGGTGTACTCCTTTACCTAGCTGACTGCACTTGCCCTAACATAGCATTTGCAGTCAACTTACTAGCCAGATATAGTGCTGCACCTATAGAGTGGCACTGGGCATGAGTAAAGTATCTTTTGCGCTACCTCCAAGGGTCCATAGACTTAGGTCTATTCTACAGGAAATGGGCAACAACAGGTTTAGTTGGTTATGCTGATGCAGGTTACAGATCTGATCCTCATACAGAGAAGTCTCAGACCAGATACATGTTCACTTATGGCGGCACTGACATATCTTGGAGATCTGTGAAGAAGACCATGACGACCATCTCATCCACACATTCAAAACTTCTAGCAATCCATGAAGCAAGTAAAGAGAGCTTCTGGCTACGTTCTGTGATCCAGCACATTCTCACCTCTATCGGCCTGAAGCCCGGCGTTCTTGAGCCTACTACAATCTATGAATACGATGCATCATGTATTGGCCAGCTACAGAACAGCTACATCAAAGGCGACACGATGAAGCATATCTCTTCCAAGTTCTTCTGGATGCATGACCTTCAGAAGCAAAAGCATATTGAGGTATAGAAGATCCAATCTTGTAATAATTTGGCGGATTTGCTTACCAAATCCATGCCTACTAGTATCTTTGAGAAACTTGTAAGTAGGAGTGTGATGAGGAGAGTAAGAAAATGTAAACTGGGACAGGATGAGAGAACTATGAATGTATAGATACATAGGAGACTGATGTATAGATTCATAGGAAATCTGCAAGCCTGAAGCTTGGTCAGATGAGGGGGAGTCAATAGTAGTGTTGTACTCTTTTCCCTTGGCTATTGGTTTTTTTCCACAAGGTTTTCCATAGTCAAGGTTTTGACGAGGCAACCTCGTTGACTCTGGATTCTGAAGTATCCACCCCTAGACACATCCCTAAAATAGGGGAAGTTATGGAGAAACTGTTCTTTATTTAACAAGGCAGGTATCCTAACTTGGATCGTGAAGAATCCACCTCTTATTCCATGTTGGTTGGATGATGGGGAGTGTTGTGAATAGGCCCATTGTGCCCATTGGGTATCCACCCACCATTGAATGCTATATATATGAGGGCAGTGGGCTCATAACTCCTTACACTTTTTACCCGACGCTTTTTCCTTCATAACAATCATATATTAACCTTGCTTATAAGACAAATATTTAGGGGGGCTTCTCTTCATTCATATTTTATTAAATGTTTGTAAAATCATTAAAAATGGGGAGAATGTTGGAAACTCACAACTCCTCATAAAGTTTTGATGATACAAATATGTATATATGCGTATATACTAACTTTATCTATGCAAATTTTAAAGCTCAAACCCACTCAGATAAGATAATCATCAAAGACACCATATTGCAAGAAGCATCAAATACAAGACGAAGCACAACGATGAAATTTTGTATCTTGTAAAAGTGATGTAATATTTACTTTTATTCTTGCATATACTTAGCATGTGAAAGTCTTGATGATGATCTATCTTAGCCTCTTAGGATTTCCTTAAATAACCAAGTTAATGACATAATTAGTCGACCAACTACTTCTACTGGTCGACTAATTAAATTCCACAAAAATCCAGAAAATTACGAATTTTTGTCAATCATATTTATAAGTCATAAGGATCCCTTTTCTACAATTACCTAAGTTTTCAGTTCCTAGTCAACCAATAGAGTTTGTTAGTCGACCAGTTAGTTATCAAAACAGTTATCCCAAACAGTTGTTAATTTTGAAAGTTTTTTATTTTAACCGTTTTATTATTGTGGTCGACCAACGGTAGTTTTAACTACCTAAAACGGACAAAGTTCTGACTATTTCTGACAGTTTCTGACCGTTGTTCAATGTCTTTTTGCCAAAAGTCAGTACAACAGTCAAATCCCAGTTTAACAGCAAACATTAGTCGGCCAGTTTTTGTAAAAACGGTTTAAGATTTTTTGAAATTTAGGAAGTTGTCAAACACTCATAAACCACCGATTTGGTCTATAAATAGACCCCAAGACCTATGTCCAAAGACACGAAAAATATTCACAGACACTCTCATTCTTAAGTTGTCTTTCTCACTCTAAAAAGAGAGTAATTTTTAGATTTTCTTTAGGGAACCTCTGCAGTAATTTTCCCTTAATAAAAAGTCCATTTCCAAGGGTATTCTACTACATTATCACATCAAGAAACCTTGGAGATTCCATCACCTTCCTTGCAATTCAATTCCTACATTATCAAGGTTATATGTGATATTGTTTCTTTACTTTTTCTCTTTATTTGGTGAATCTTTTGTTGAAGAGATTGTACAAATTTGCAACACGGTGAGTGTTGGAATCTTTGTATGTTTGCTTTGCGGGTAGCAAGTGGTTATTGTGGTTTGAAAATCTCTATAGGGTAGAGGACTGGATGTAGGATCACAAGGATACGTACCATGATAAATCTTGGTGTTTGCGCTTATTGATTTTCTGAATTGTTATTATTTAATTCTGCACCCTTATTGCATATTTTAGTAACTTTTAATTTTGTAATTTCGTCGTGATATACACTATTCATCCACCTCTAGTGTATTTGGTGTGACAGAAAATCCAACATTGAAGACGCAAGGAAGTCTTCTCAATTCTCCGTAGAGTTCGTAGCATGCCATCAAGAGTGTATCTCTTGGTATCTATATCATAGGAATCCTTCCAAGGGACGTTTTAGATCTTGTCCATTTGATTTAACCCTAATAGAAATCAACTGTCCGAATTAGAAGATGAAATTTGGGCGGATTAGGGTTTCATCAGTATAGCTGCGCTGATACGCGGCACGGCCGTGCGCAGAACTGAGTTATCTGCCTATAGCTCTAGAACAATCAGCACGGCCGTGTCGACATAAAACAAAGAGTTTCATGTCAGTGCTATTGGACCAACACGACCATGTCAAAATAAAATAGAGAGTTACATGTCAGAACTGATGGACCAACATGACTATGTTGGATATAGCACGACCGTGACCAAATCTGCATAAGTCAGCTAATACATCTACTGACATGCACGGCCGTGCCAAAACTAGCACGGTCGTGTCACCTCACATTCTCCAAGTTTGAAGCGCTAATTAACACTTATTTCCCAGCAATAGATCTATTATCTGTTGTGAAGGGAAAAGTAGGGAACTAGGTGTAGGGGGTTAAGAGCCACCCACCCTCTTATTTATAGCTTTCAATGGTGGGCCGGATACCCAATGGGCCTCATGGGCCTATTCATAACACTTCCCCTTATCCAACCAACATTGAATAAGAGGTGGATTCTTCAGGATCCGAGTTAGGATGACTGCCTTGTTAAATAAAGAACAGTTAATGCATAACTTTCCCTGTTTTAGGGATGTGTCTAGGGGTGGATACTTCAGGATCCAGAGTCAACGAGGTTGCCTCGTCAAAACCTTGACTACGAAAAACCTTGTGGGAAAAACCAGTAGCCAAGGGAAAAGACTCTGCAGTTGACTCCCCCTCATCTGACCAAGCTTCAGGCTTGCAGATTTCCAATGAATCTATACATCAGTCTCCTATGTATCTATGAGTTCATAGTCCTCTCATCCTGACCTAGTTTACATTTTCTCACTCTCCTCATCCCAATCCCAAATACAAGTTTCTCAAAGATACTAGTAGGCAGGGATTTGGTAAGCAAATCCGCCAAGTTATTACATGATTGGATCTTCTGTACCTCAATCTGCTTTTGCTTCTGAAGGTCGTGCGTCCAGAAGAACTTGGGGGAGATATGCTGTGTCTTGTAGCCTTTGATGTAGCCGTCCTGTAGCTGGGCTATACATGCTGCATTGTCTTCATGGAAAGGAGTAGGTGCATTACGTCGGCCATCAGGCCGGTGGAGGTGAGAATGTGCTGGATCACAGAGCGTAGACAGAAACTCTCCTTGCTTGCTTCATGGATCGCTAGAAGTTCTGAGTGAGTGGATGAGACAGTAGTCATGGTCTGCTTTACGGATCTCCAGGATATGGCAGTACCGCCATAGGTAAACATATATCCGGTCTGAGACTTCTCTGTATGAGGATCGGACCTGTATCCTGCATTAGCATAACCAACTAGACCCGTTGATGCCCCTTTCCTGTAGAATAGACCTAAGTCTATGGACCCTTGGAGGTAGCGCAGAAGATGCTTAACTCCGGCCCAGTGCCGCTGTGTAGGTGCAGTACTATATCTGGCTAGTAAGTTGGCTGCAAATGCTATGTCAGGGCGAGTGCAATTAGCCAGGTATAGGAGTGCACCGATAGCACTTAGATAAGGCACTTCAGGGCCTAGTACTTTCTCCCCCCTCTTCCAGCGGCCGAAAGGGGTCTTTATGCACATCCAATGATCTGACGACCATTGGGGTACTGAGGGGGTGTGTCACGCCCCGCTTCCCAAAATGGACGGAGGCGAAGCGTGACTAAGGCCCGCTTAGGCCAGAGCTGAGAAGCTCGGACCCAATAAGCGTCTGTAGGGGTACCATTTTAAAAGTTTTTCAGGTTCTTGCATTAATAAAGTTCAAAAAAACAGAAAGTACAGAAAGGAAGTTGCATTCATTAAATTAGAGATATAATATCCAACGAGTACAAAGTCTAAAAAGAAGCCTAAGCATGGCAACAAAAGTGTTAAAAACAAACCTAAAAGCAGTAACCTCTGAAAGTGACGACTAAAAAAAACCTCTAGGTCTGGTCCTCGTCGGGCACGTACTCTGGGTCGACGTCCTCGGCTCCTCGTACTCCAGTGAGTCTGCCTCGTCAACGAACTCTGGCTGAACACCTGACGCACAGCACCCAAGAGAAAGGAACTGTACGTCAGGTAATGTCTACAAGAAGGGTTAGACTTTACTGCAAGTGCACCGAACTTTAAACAACGGTTTACTGGTTGATTAGTATGCTGAGGTTCTATTACACAACAGTTTACTGGTTGATTAGCATGTTGTGGTTATAACAGAGTAACACAACAGGAAGTAACGCAGCAGGAAAGTAAAACGGGACAGGTAGTAGTCGTAGTGTGTGCTACCGACTACGGGACTATCCTAAAGGTGTCAGGACAAGACGGAACTATACAAGATAAGACACGACACGACACGACTGACAGGACTAGTGAAACACGAAGGGTTCACGCCTTACGGTTCGAGGGGGATCAGACCCTCTCACCGTGCGCATGCTCAACCCTACCCCCAAACCACAGAACTCAGGACAGGAAGCACGGAGATCACTTTCGCAAGGAAAGCACCTGAAACGCCCGTAGGCTTTTTGTAAAACGGAGATCACTTCCGCTCGGGAAGCATCTGAAACGCCCGCAGGCTTTTTGTATCACGGAGATCACTTCCGCTCGGGAAGCATCTGAAACGCCCGAAGGCTTTATGTATCACGGAGATCACTTCCGCTTGGGAAGCATCTGAAACGCCCGAAGGCTTTTTGTATCACGGAGATCACTTCCACTCGGGAAGCATCTGAAACGCCCGCAGGCTTTTTGTGTAACAGTGACATGACATGACAAATGTAGGAAAGGTTATTCTAGGGTGTCCACACGCACGCACGCACAAGATAATCCTACGGTGTCAAAGTAGTTGTTTGTCGGGCTTAGACTTCGTCGTCAAGTCTAAGTCGTCAGGGCGACCCGGACGCTATCATTTCACGCCCGGCTCTATACACTCACAGTCTAACAGTTCTAACAATTTAAGACCAAAACGCGGTCAGAAACGCAAGTGGGTACACTTGCCTGCGGTGGCGAGTGTGTTGTCCGTCCAGGGCGTCTCGTCCAGGCGTCTCGTCCGCGGTAGTCCGTCTGAAACAGTGTCACGGTGACGGTGTCAGGCCCCGTTTTTCAATAATCCTATTTAGGTTCATTTCTAGGTTGTCGGGACTACCCTAATTATCAAAGTCACAATTTTGATGTTCAGCCCTATTCGACGATTCTATCCTATGTGCACAGTCAAAAAGTCCAGTCGTCGAATCTACGGTTTCACAACGTTTTAAGGGTGCAGAAAATAAATTTAGTTTGAGTTGACCAAATTTTAGTTTAGGGTTGAATTAGCTATGGTGTGGGTTTGCTACGAGTTTGGGGGACCAACCTGAAACGACTACTGAGCTGGGACCTGGTGTCGGGCCTGAACGGTGATGGATCTGAAACGGCACGGCCTCGTCGGTTCCTCAACTGTGGGTAACGCAGTAGGGATCACCCCGACGGTAACAATGAAGCGTACATAATTTCTGCGTCGTGGGTAATAAAATATCAAGCTTAAGGAAAAACAAGCTTATCCTATTTATATGCAACTGAGGTCATAGAATAAGATGTACGGGTTATAAACTAAAGCTCATAACTATATCAACTTATTGATATAAAGCAACCTTCTGTTATAAACATATGAACTTTAGCTACTATATATAATAGCAGGATTAACATCTTAACAGAACTAATAACATAACTCTATTATTATTATTAACTTAACATCATACTAGTCATCATTTTATTAAACCAACCACAAAATATACTGCTAGTAACGTTACTACTAACATATATATATAAATATATATGTAGAGAACTGATCATAACAGGCCATGCTTTAATAACAATATTCTAACTCCAATCCTATGTCACAATATAATAATATCCACGTTATAATAAAACCCTTACATGTCGATGCAGCGTTGTTTCTTTGCGTGCTTGCAGATGGAGCGGTGGCGGCAAGGAGACGGCGACGCGTGCGGCGAGGATCTGATCGAGGCAGTGTTCAGACGTGATCGCTGCCTTCGGTGGTCGGGGATGCCTCAGCAGGGAGGCGGTCTTTAGCGGTGGGAACTTCCGGTGTCGGGATGGCCGCGAGGGACAGCCGAAGGGATGCTGACCATCTTCGTGGGGGTTTGCTCAGAGAAGAGGGGCACCGGCGGTGACGGGGGTGGCTGCCTGGCGAGGCGGCGATCGGGAAAACGGAGGCAGCAGCGAGAAAAGGCAGCGCTGCTTGCTGCTCGCGGACAAGGGCTACCGGGGTTACCTCCGGCAGCCAGCGGGGTTGGGCGGCGGTTTGGAGGCCTCCGGGAGATCGCCGGTAACGTGCGGGCTATAGCGGCGTCACGGCGGCGCGGGAACGGCGCTGCAGGCAGCGACGGCGGTCGTAGTCGGCGTCGGGGAGCGCCTGCGACTCGTGTTGGGCAGTCGCCGGCGTCGGGCGGTGTCGGTCGGCGTCTCAGGCGGTTTGCGGCGAGAGGTCGCGGCAGTCGCGGGCTGTTGTCGATCGGAGGGGCGGCGACCGGAGTGAGAGGGGGTGAACGCGAGGGTGAGGGGGGAAAAATGGCCTGAGGGCTTTGAAATATTAACGGCGGCTGAAAAAAATGTCACTTAGCCCTAGGTCTGATGTGTCACGTGAAAGGAAAAGAGAAATAGGTAGGGTTTTTAATAATATAAATTTTGATATTCACATAGGGAAAATAGGGTTAAGTGTGGGAGATAGAGAAGGGGAGGGGGTACAACCAGGGATAAGCCTAGGGCCAATAGAAAATAGTTTAGGAAGCAAATCATGAAATAATTTAAAAGATATAGCCAAATCTGTCACCGATTTCGAATTTGAATTGATCGGGAAATCGACGGTCGAGATTTATCCGAGCGATATTTCTAAAACCGAACGTCAGAAAAATAATCCGAAAATACCGTGGCGATCGTGGAGACGAGACGCACCGATCTACAGAGCCTGATCATGCGTAACGCCTACCAAAAATTTACGTAAAATTGGAAGCGGCATTTTGAGCCAATTGACTAAAACGCCCCGATCGTTCAAAGTCGTTTTGCGAGAAAACGAGCCGTGAAAAGACGTTTCCAAAAATTACCATAAAATACAACACCCCGAAATGATCGCAACGGTATATCACATCGCATATGCCGATGCTCAGAAATAACCAAATGAAATACGTGCACGATAAAGTACGTGCGCGAAGAAAACTACAAACGGTCGGAAAGCGGCCGTTACATTCTACTCACCTTAGAAATGATTCCGCCCTCAGAATCACTCATATTAACAATAATAACAGCTATATAACCTTATACCCAAAACTCTCATAACTACACATAAAGATTTCTAATCCTGTAACTTCGAACAAACGTTCCTCAATAATCCATCATAATCCATCTCTTCACTGGACAATGCCACGACTAAACTCGCCTCTTAATTCTTAACTATAGACCCATCACTACAGTTCAAATTTCCAACTCCGAGTCCTCACCAAAGATTAATAATCATATTCCCATACCATACCACTCCACTAAACATTTTTTCTCAAAAACAATCTTTTAAACTCTCGATCTCTTTCCAATATTTATTAATCGCCAAAAAGAAATTTTTCTAGTCGATCACCAATCGAAGACAACAACTTTGTCTATCTCGTAACACATTTACAAATCAACAATCGATGTGTCCTCAATACATTCCGCGTCATAACTTCCCATAAAATTTATCCGCCAAATAATTGAACTATCAAAATCATGTCTCTTCCTACTTATTATAATTATTTTCAACCAATATTAAATCCGACAACCTAACCATCCATTTATCAACACGTCGTGTTACTCTCAATGTCTTCTCACGTCAACTCAATAATCAGGTCTCGATGCTAATAAAAGATCTACTCAATCTCATGATCACCCTAACTCCCACCATACTCTGTAGTCATCCCTATCTACCATTCGTCTAAGCCTCAAATCTGATAAGTTCTCATCTTCACGCATATAATCTCGTTCAACCAGAATTCTCCCTCGAGTCCGCCACACTTCGGTTTTATAAATAAGTCTTGGACAGCTCACTCTTTATATCCGAAAGAAATTCTAATCCAACATCCTATTGTTCCAAAATCGGTTAATCAATGCTATAACAAATCTCATCTCTCCCTGAGCCTACCCGCAAATAAAATCCTACAGCAATAATAGCTAGTCTCAAAACTATAACAACCATAACATAACATTTCTAAATGGAGAGAAAGAGAAGAGAAAAGGGAAAGTGATTCGGAGGATCAACGATAATCGTCCGAAACGATCACGTGAATCGGAAGGAAGGAAAATGATCGCATGTTGGTTACACATAGGATGAGATGCAAGGGGGCTACGATGGGACCCTACGATTGATAACACAGGAGTGTAATGATCAGAGAGACGCTAGAAGTCAGGGGTCCTAATTATCAGGTCGTCTAAAGATTAGAATAACTCAGCTCTAAGACTTCCTAACGAGCTAGACTATATTCAGGATCTAATGAGAAGGTTCCTAAGAGAATCAAGGTCACGTTCTGCTGGGCCCGAAGTCAATGGAGCTGGGTGGCCGACTAAACTAAAAGAAGGACTCTAGAAATCTAATTTGGTCAGAACTATGGAGGGAGAGGCTACTAAGGTATCCTAAGACGGGTGCGGCTAAATCTCAACCAAGGTGTCGGACTATCCAACTGGGACGTCTACCTAAGTCTTCCTACCATCTAAGACTGGGAACCTAATTCAGACTTGTACGTTGATATTAAATGAATGCGGTACTTTTATTGTTCCGAACTTTTGCAAGACCTGCATGGGCCACCACTAAAACCTGTCACGCCCCGCTTTCCCAAAATGGACGGAGGCGAAGCGTGACTAAGGCCCGCTTAGGCCAGAGCTGAGAAGCTCGGACCCAATAAGCGTCTGTAAGGGTACCATTTTAAAAGTTTTTCAGGTTCTTGCATTAATAAAGTTTGAAACAACAGAAAGTACAGAAAGGAAGTTGCATTCATTAAATTAGAGATATAATATCCAACGAGTACAAAGTCTAAAAAGAAGCCTAAGCATGGCAACAAAAGTGTTAAAAACAAACCTAAAAGCAGTAACCTCTGAAAGTGACGACTTAAAAAAACCTCTAGGTCTGGTCCTCGTCGGGCACATACTCTGGGTCGACGTCCTCGGCTCCTCGTACTCCAGTGAGTCTGCCTCGTCCATGAACTCTGGCTGAACACCTGACGCACAGCACCCAAGAGAAAGGAACTGTACGTCAGGTAAAGTCTACAAGAAGGGTTAGACTTTACTGCAAGTGCACCGAACTTTAAACAACGGTTTACTGGTTGATTAGCATGCGGAGGTTCTATTACACAACAGTTTACTGGTTGTTTAGCATGCTGTGGTTATAACAGAGTAACACAACAGGAAGTAACGCAGCAGGAAAGTAAAACGAGACAGGTAGTAGTCGTAGCGTGTGCTACCGACTACGGGACTATCCTAAAGGTGTCAGGACAAGACGGAACTAGACAAGACAAGACATGACACGACACGACTGACAGGACTAGTGAAACACGAAGGGTTCACGCCTTACGGTTCGAGGGGGATCAGACCCTCTCACCGTGCGCACGCTCAACCCTACCCCAAACCCCAGAACTCAGGACAGGAAGCACGGAGATCACTTTCGCAAGGAAAGCACCTGAAACGCTCGTAGGCTTTTTGTAACACGGAGATCACTTCCGCTCGGGAAGCATCTGAACGCCCGCAGGCTTTTTGTATCACGGAGATCACTTCCGCTCGGGAAGCATCTGAAACGCCCGAAGGCTTTATGTATCACGGAAATCACTTCCGCTTGGGAAGCATCTGAAACGTCCGAAGGCTTTTTGTATCACGGAGATCACTTCCACTCGGGAAGCATCTGAAACGCCCGCAGGCTTTTTGTGTAACAGTGACATGACATGACAAGTGTAGGAAAGGTTATTCTAGGGTGTCCACATGCACGCACACACAAGATAATCCTATGGTGTCAAAGTAGTTGTTTGTCGGGCTTAGACTTCGTCGTCAAGTCTAAGTCGTCAGGGCGACCCGGACGCTATCATTTCACGTCCGGCTCTATAGACTCACAGTCTAACAATTCTAACAATTTAAGACCAAAACGCGGTCAGAAACACAAGTGGGTACACTTGCCTGCGGTGGCGAGTGTGTCGTCCGTCCAGGGCGTCTCGTCAAGGCGTCTCGTTCGCGGTAGTCCGTCTGAAACAGTGTCACGACGACGGTGTCAGGCCTCGTTTTTCAATAATCCTATTTAGGTTCATTTCTAGGTTGTCGGGACTACCCTAATTGTCAAAGTCACAATTTTGATGTTCAGCCCTATTCGACGATTCTATCCTATGTGCATAGTCAAAAAGTCCAGTCGTCGAATCTACGGTTTCACAACGTTTTAAGGGTGCAGAAAATAAATTTAGTTTGAGTTGACCAAATTTTAGTTTAGGGTTGAATTAGCTATGGTGTGGGTTTGCTACGAGTTTGGGGGACCAACCTGAAACGGCCACTGAGCGGGGACCTGGTGTCGGGCCTGAACGGTGATGGATCTGAAACGGCACGGCCTCGTCGGTTCCTCAACTGTGGGTAACGCAGTAGGGATCACCCCGACGGTAACAATGAAGCGTACATAATTTCTGCGTCGTGGGTAATAAAATATCAAGCTTAAGGAAAAACAAGCTTATCCTATTTATATGCAACTGAGGTCATAGAATAAGATGTACGGGTTATAAACTAAAGCTCATAACTATATCAACTTATTGATATAAAGCAACCTTCTGTTATAAACATATGAACTTTAGCTACTATATATAATAGCAAGATTAACATCTTAACAGAACTAATAACATAACTCTATTATTATTATTAACTTAACGTCATACTAGTCATCATTTTATTAAACCAACCACAAAATATACTGCTAGTAACGTTACTACTAACATATATATATAAATATATATGTAGAGAACTGATCATAACAGGCCATGCTTTAATAACAATATTCTAACTCCAATCCTATGTCACAATATAATAATATCCACGTTATAATAAAACCCTTACATGTCGATGCCGCGTTGTTTCTTTGCGTGCTTGCAGATGGAGCGGTGGCGACAAGGAGACGGCGACACGTGCGGCGAGGATCTGATCGAGGCAGTGTTCAGACGTGATCGCTGCCTTCGGTGGTCGGGGATGCCTCAGCAGGGAGGCGGTCTTTAGCGGTGGGAACTTCCGGCGTCGGGATGGCCACGAGGGACAGCCGAAGGGATGCTGACCATCTTCGTGGGGGTTTGCTCGGAGAAGAGGGGCACCGGTGGTGACGAGGGTGGCTGCCTGGCGAGGCGGCGATCGGGAAAACGGAGGCAGCAGCGAGAAAAGGCAGCGTTGCTTGCTGCTCGCGGACAGGGGCTGCCGGGGCTACCTCCGGCAGCCAGCGGGGTTGGGTGGCGGCTTGGAGGCCTCCGGGAGATCGTCGGTAACGTGCGGGCTGCAGCGGCGTCACGGCGGCGCGGGAACGGCGCTGCAAGTGGCGACGGGGGTCGTAGTCGGCGTCGGGGAGCGCCTGCGACTCGTGTTGGGCAGTCGCCGACGTCGGGCGGTGTCGGTCGGCGTCTCAGGTGGTTTACGGCGAGAGGTCGCGGCGGTTGCGGGCTGTTGTCGATCGGAGGGGCGGCGACCGGAGTGAGAGGGGGTGAACGCGAGGGTGAGGGGGGAAAAATGGCCTGAGGGCTTTGAAATATTAATGGCGGCTGAAAAAAATGTCACTTAGCCCTAGGTCTGATGTGTCACGTGAAAGGAAAAGAGAAATAGGTAGGGTTTTTAATAATATAAATTTTGATATTCACCTAGGGAAAATAGGGTTAAGTGTGGGAGATAGAGAAGGGGAGGGGGTACAACCAGGGATAAGCCTAGGGCCAATAGAAAACAGTTTAGGAAGCAAATCATGAAATAATTTAAAAGATATAGCCAGATCTGTCACCGATTTCGAATTTGAATTGATCGGGAAATCGACGGTCGAGATTTATCTGAGCGATATTTCTCAAACCGAACGTCAGAAAAATAATCCGAAAATACCGGGGCGATCGTGGAGACGAGACGCACCGATCTACGGAGCCTGATCATGCGTAACGCCTACCAAAAATTTACGTAAAATTGGAATCGGTGTTTTGAGCCAATTGACTAAAACGCCCCTATCGTTCAAAGTCGTTTTGCGAGAAAACGAGCCGTGAAAAGACGTTTCCAAAAATTACCATAAAATCCAACACCCCGAAATGATCGCAACGGTATATCACATCGCATATGCCGATGCTCAGAAATAACCAAATGAAATACGTGCACGATAAAGTACGTACGCGAAGAAAACTACAAACGGTCGGAAAGCGGCCGTTACAGGGTGGCACTTATCCATCTGAAACTTTTTCAATAAGTTCGATGTGTAAGTTGACTGATGTAACAGGATCCCATCGTTAAGATGCTTTATTTGAAGACCTAAATAGAATGTTGACTTTCCGAGGTCTTTCATCTCGAATGTTTCTGTCAGGCTTCTAGAAATCTCGGCGATCTCTTCAGGAGATCCGATGAGGTTTAAGTCATCCACATAGACGGCTATAATGACAAATCCTGTTTCATTTGCTCTTATAAAGATGCAAGGACAGACTGGGTCATTTGTAAATCCTTGTTTTGCAAGGAAGTCGCTCAGTCTGTTATACCACATCCTTCCAGATTGTTTTAGACCATATAATGATCTTTGCAGTTTCACTGAGGAGATGTCACGTTGTCTCTCTTTTAGTGCTGCAGGCAAGGAATAACCGTCAGGCAATCTCATATAGATGTCTCGGTCTAAGTTTCCATATAGGTATGCAGTCACGACTTCCATAAGCTGCATATCTAAACCATCTTGGGCTTTTAAGCCAATGAGGAATCGGAAGGTGATCGCGTCCATGACCGGGGAGTATGTGGCTTCAAAATCCACACCTAGACGTTGGGTAAAACCCTGTGCTACAAGCCTTGCTTTGTAGTGAACGATCTCATTCTGTTCATTTCATTTTCTAACAAATACCCATTTATAACCCACAGGTTTTACACCTTTTGGTGTCTGGACTATAGGTCCGAAGACCTTGCATTTGGTGAGTGAATGCAACTCCACTTCTATTGTCGCTTTTCACTTTGGCCAATCATCTCTGCTTTGACATTTTGTCAGAGAGCGTGGTTTAATATCATCGTCGCAGTATGCGACGTTGATGGCAATATTACACGAAAATGTGTCATCTATGGTTATGCTCTTTCTGTCCCAATACTCTCTAGTTCGTACATAGTGTATCGAAACTTCATTTTCTTCCGGTTTTTCCTCTGTTTGAGAGTTTGGGAGAGATGTGGTAGCAGGGCTTATAGTAGCATCCTGTGGTGGTATTTGTTTACCATTGCCAAGGGTCCTACTCTTTCGTGGGACTTGGTCCTTGGATCCCGGTGGTCGTCCTCTCTTTTTGAGAGGTCCAACCATTTCTGCTGCAGGCGGATTGTATCCATTTTGCGGTATGTCAATCCTAGCTGGAGTGTTAGCAGCAGGGACGTGCGATCTGATAATCTTCTGGTTGTCAGTAAATTTGTCTGGCAAGAGATGGACAGTGTTTTGGATATGGAGAATCTTCATGACCTCCTCCTCACACTGGCTTGTGGGCAGATCAAAGTGACATAATGTCTTTGTATCCCAAGTGATACAGTCTGAAACTTCGGGCTTCTTTGTCTGTGAGCTTAGTCTTGGAAATGATGTTTCATCAAATTCACAGTCTTCTAGACGTGCCTTGAAAACGTCTCCCGTAAGGGGTTCTAGGAATCTTATTATGGAGGGGGTGTCAAACCCAACATAAATGCGTAGGCGACGTTGTCGACCCATCTTTGTCCTTTGTGGTGGTGCTATGGGGACGTATACTGCACAATCAAATATTCTTAAGTGTGAGACAATTTGTGGGGCTCCAAGTTATAGTTGCATTGGAGAAGATGACTGACCTCCAGAAGGTCTTAATTTTATTAAAGATGCAGCATGCAAAATTGCATGACCCCATGCATTCACTGGCAGCTGGGATTGAAATAATAATGGACGAGCAATCCATTGCAGTCTCTTAATTAGAGATTCTGCTAACCCGTTTTGGGTGTGAACATGCGCTACAGGATGTTCGACTTCAATTCCCTGTGCTTGGCAATAGTCTAGAAAGACTTGTGATGTAAACTCCCCCGCATTGTCCAAACGAAGTTTCTTTATCTGGTAGTCGGGGAAGTGGGCCCGCAACCTGATTATCTGAGCTAAAAGCATAGACAGTGCAAGGTTTCAGGTGGACAGTAGACACACATGTGACCACTTAGTAGATGCGTCAATCAGGACCATAAAGTACCTGAACGGACCACTTGATGGGTATATAGGCCCACAAATGTCTCCGTGAATTCTTTCCAGAAAACTTGGAGACTCCATGTCCACTTTCAGTGAAGAGGGTCTCGTAATCAGTTTACCCTTGTAACAGGGTGGACATGGGAATTTACCCTTTTGAAGAATCTTCAGGTTCTTCAAGTCTATACCCATGGAGCTTTTTATGATGCGGTACATCATAACAGATCCAGGGTGTCCCGGTCTACTATGCCAAAGTTGGAATTCTGGTGTTTGGGGGCACTGCAGGTGCTCCGCCATTGATGTTTCTGGAGTTTGTATACTTGTTTGGTAGAGTCCCGAGGGGAGTCCCTTGAAACATTCCACAATGGTTTTTGAACCATTTGTAAGAGAAGTTACAAGCAAGTATTCCCTTTCATTTTCCTCGACCGTCTCTAAGTGATATCCGTTTAAACAGATATCTTTAAAGCTTAGGAGGTTTTGGATGGATTTACGGGAGTATAACGCATTCCTAAGTGTGATTTGTGTGTTACCAGGGAGCAATATGATTGCTTCCCCTGATCCTTCGATTATATTAGCTAGACCTGAGATTGTTCTCAGTGGACCAGAGTAGCTACTTATGGTCGTGAAGTAGTCTATGTTTTGAAGGATCGAGTGCGTCGATGCACTGTCCACTAGGCAAATTGATTCCATATCTATATTAAGAAAGACATTTAAGCAGTAAATAATATGAAAAAGAAAAGATCTACTTTCATTTAAGATGCTCAAAAGATTGTTCGACATGGAATAAAAACTAGATACGATGCATGAAAAGAAGATACCTTGCTAGCAATAACAATTTGTTTATGGTCCAAGACTAGAGAGTGTCGTCTCCCATGAAATCTTCAGGAGTCCATGAGGTCTCTGGAAACGCTGCGCTCTCTATCAGGTTTGTCTCAGCTCGAGGCTTGATGCTTTCTTGGTAGAGGTCATGTAGGTGTTTCTGGGTGCGGCAGATTCTGGACCAGTGGCCCGTCATTTCGCATTTGGAGCACTTATCCTCCCAGTCTTTCTTGGGAGTACCACCTTTGGACGTCCACTTTTGCTTCTTTTCCACGAACTTCTGGTTCTGAGGAGGAGCTTAGGGAGTGGCCTTCTTCCGCTTCTTCTGTTCTTTCCATTTCTGGAATTTAGCCTTCTTGTCCATCTTCTTCTTCTGGGAAGATTGGAAGTGTGCCTTTGCAGGAGGTGGCAGTGAAGCGGAGCCGGGAGGGCGTAGGTTATGAGTGGCAACCAACAAATCTCTGTTCTGTTCAGCCATTAGCAGGCATGAAAGCAGATCAGAGTACTTCGTGAACTTCCTCTCACGGTATTGTTGCATAAGGATCATGTCCTTCTTGTGGAAAGACGTGAACGTCTTTTCCAGCAATATTTTCTCAATCACAGTCTCACCACACAACTTCAGGCGTGAGGTGATACGGAACAGTGCTGAGTTGTACTCCGCTACGGATTTGAAATCCTGTATGCGGAGGTGAGTCCACTCGTACTGTGTACGTGGGAGTATGACATCCCTCTGATGCATGTACTGTAGGATCCTGTCAAAACAGAGTTAGGATCGATAAATGAAGTTGAGACTTACGCTTGCGTATGCGGCACGATAGTCACAGAACTTCGCCTTGAAATACATTGGCTAATCTCCGTAGAGTAGAGCACAACGTCATAAGTACATTGGCTAATCTCCGTAGAGTAGAGCACAATGACATGGCTAATCTCGCATGAAGTAGAGCACTATGGCTAATCTTCAAGGAGTAGAGCCCAAAAAAAATTTCATAAAACAAGAGTAGACGACTGTCGTTAGCCCCGTATGGACTAGTCGGCACATTCGAGTTTGACCAAGGCCTTTTGACACCCCGTATGGGCTAGTCGGCAAGTTCGAGATCGAACAAGACCTTTTGCCGAATTGGTCGACCAAACCACCCAAATTGGTCGACCAATAATTTGGTCTGCAACTCCTCCCGGCCAGGACATCTGCCCTGGCCGAGGCTGGCCAAGGGCCGGCCAGGCCACTGGCCTGGCCAGAGGCAGGCCTGGCCTCGGCCAGAGGCCGGCCTGGCCTCTGCCTGGCCTGGCCTAGGCCAGAGGCCTGCCAGGCCTCGGCCTGAGGCCGGCCAGGCCTCTCTTGCCTTGCCTGGCCTCGGCCAGAGGCCCCTGGCCGGGGCCAGGGCCCCTGCCCTTGCCTGAGGCCAGGGCCCCTGCCCTTGCCTCGGCCAGGGCGGCCTGGCCCTGGCCTGGCCGCAGCCAGGGCCTTCTGGCCCTGGCCGTGGCCGGCCAGGCCCCGGCCAGGGCTCTCTGGCCATGGCCCTGGCCGGCCATGGCCATGGCCGGCCAAGGCCGGCCGGGCATGGCCCAGCCATGGCTTATTGGCCTTGACCGGCCATGGCCCTTTGGCCATGGCCGGTCTCCCCCCTTTCATGGGGTGGCCGCATACCCCCGTCGGAGGGGGTTGCCGTGGTGGTTATTGGCCGTAGCCAACCCCCTCCGCATGGGGAGGGGGGTGCATGGCCTTCATAGCCCATTTGGCCATGATGCACATGCACCAAATTTCATCTTCCCCGATGGAAATAACTACCACCTTCTTCTCCGGTGAAGCACCCGTTCGTCGAGGAAGTAGTTGTCCTCCAATGGCCGTGTGCCAAAAATAACCCTCTTCAAAAAATTCGTAAACTACGCGCTCCACATGAAGAGAGTTCACATTCCCTATGAATGGAGACTCGGCATCCATGAAGAGTGCGAGCTTGACGACATGAACGGTCGGTTCTTCCCGTCACAGAGAGTTCCTGCCATATCCGTAATGGTAGGAGACCCTAACGTGAAAAGAACAACCGCTACGTTCTCTCCGTCACGAAGCGTTCCTACCATATCCGTAATGGTAGGATACCCATTCGTGAAAAAGACAACGACTCGTTCATAGTTTCGACGGGGCGGCGGTTTGACCGGGGCGAACCCGTATGGCTCCGATACCAATGTAGGATCCTGTCAAAACAGAGTTAGGATCGATAAATGAAGTTGAGACTTACGCTTGCGTATGCGGCACGGTAGTCACAGAACTTTGCCTTCAGATTCGCCACAACGGATCGAGTCTTCTCACGAACGGAGTAAGGCTACTAAATCCACAATCTAAATCTCTACTTTTAGATTAAGAACTTGGATAAAGAGAGAGGAAGGATTTCGGCAGAGCTTCGCTAGAATGAAATGCAAGGCATGAATACCATGCAAAAGTGTAAGGAAATGGCTAACCCTTGGGTCTTATTTATAGCCCCCAAGGTAGTTATTTTAGGAGTAATTGTTCCTTTGGAACAATTTAACTAAGGTGTACCATCATACATGGCACATTATAAGCTTAAGTTGTACCATATGCATGGTACAACATAATCTTAAGATATTACCCCTTTATTAGCCATATGTCGCATGCACTTATGCACATATAATGCGACTTTCCCATTAATCTAGAGATCCTCTCCGCAAGGGAACAGATTCCCTTTGCACACAACTTTGTGTGTGCGACGTTTGAGGTCCGTGTTCCCTCGTACATCCCCTACAAGGGTGTACAAACGTCATCCATATCCAACATCTCCCACTCACACTTGAGGGGATTGTAAGAGAACGTCTTTCTCTTAGTTCTTTCATCTATCATACCGAGAAATAGACCGTGCGACCGTCATGCGCGTAGAGTCTGTTGTTGTGCACTTGTTAGAGATACACAACGACCTCGAAGGTGCAAAGTTGAGTAGTTCAACGCATGCTTTACCCTAGATTATTTCTTCACATTTCTTATACTTTATATTCAACAATTTAATCCCATCTGGATTACAATTGGCTGGCCAGCTTTGAATCATTAAAGTCCAAATGCGAATATGAAATCAATCTTCCTCTTCTTACGAACCTTCTGATCTTGACTTGATTCGCTTTTCTAATGTGCCCCGCCGAGCCGAATTATCATAGCCCATTAGCAACACGCTAAGATAGCGATCATCTCGTCAAATCTAAAGGAACCAATTGGAGTCCTTGAGGGTAAGATTTAAGACCCATATGGCCTTTGAGTCTCACATAATAGCAAACACTATTGCTACTAACTCAGTGGTCGAAATGCATACGTGGTATGAACACGTATTACAACATCACTCCTTTCCCAGTGAGAGTATGTCTTAATGATGTTGTACGGATGAAAGATCAGACACCACAGTGCCTATCTTTTGAGTCCCCTTACTACCCATGAAATATTCCCGGACTCTCATCCTGCATAAGACAGATAGGATTAAAAAATCCTATGAGATCTCTTTTAAATATCCTTGTGATACAGATCTCAGATCTTTTGTAAGCATCCATATGATGCAGATATTTTATTCGACTATCTTGTTTAAGTCACGACTCTAAATCATTCGTCTAATGATTTTGACTTTAAACTAGTCTCATCTCTATCTTATCCATCTGATAAGATAAGGCGGTTGCTCATGTGAGAGAGCCAACCTTAATCTGTCTGACATACACACAATAATATAGCTGAGACTTAAACACAAATGTATAAAATCATTTGTAAGAAACTTGTATGCAATATATAAAAGAACTTCTTTCTTTTATTAAAATTTGATCTTCTATAGACATGGGAAATATTACATGATACAGCTCAGCACCTACGCATTCCCATAGATGATAAGTGTTTGAAGAACACATCTCTGGGGATCGCCTTTGTAAGGGGATCCGCTATCATCTCATGCGTGGATATGTATCCTATGTCTACTTCCTTCCGTTTGTCATAGTCCTTTGCAAACTTGAATCGAATATCAATGTGTTTGGTCTTACAATGAAATTTAGGATCTTTGACATAGGCAATCGAAGCTTGACTATCACTGTATATTGGAACAGTGCTCGAGTCAGGGGCATCCGTCAGCCTGTCTAAGAATTTCCTAAGCCAAACAGCTTCTTGGACCGCCATGCTGAATGCTACAAATTCGGCTTCCATGGTTGATAGGGCAATGCAGGTTTGCTTCTTGCTGCTCCAGGATATTGTACCATTCCTGAGCAAGAAAACAAAGCCTGAGGTAGATCTTCGCTCGTCGAGATCACCTGCCCAATCAGCATCGGTATAGCCTTCGAGTCTCAAGGTATTGCCTTGATAGCATAACGCATAGTCCGCAGTCCCTTTGAGGTACCTTAATATCCTCTTCACCGCTTTCCAGTGTGCCTGTCCAGGATTGGATTGGTAACGGCTTACCATACCAACAGCATAGCAAATGTCCGGTCGGGTACACATCATGGCGTACATCAGACTCCCGACGGCACTGGAGTATGGAACCTTTTCCATAGCTTTCTTTTCTTTTTGGATCTTTGGGACACATTTCCAAACATAGACCCTCGCCTTTGCTTATTGGAGGTAAAACGCACGACAGGAGAGAAAGTCTCTTCGTAGTCTATTCCTTCCTGTTGCGTGAAACCTTTCGCAACAAGGCGAGCTTTATATTTCTCGATGGAGCCATCAGCCTTATGCTTGATTTTGAGAACCCATTTGTTCCCAATGGCTCTACGTCCCTTAGGTAAATCAACCAAGTCCCAGACTTGGTTTGTTTTCATGGATTGAAGTTCTTCTTCCATCGCCGCTATCCATTTATGTTTAGCAGGGCATGTGACGGCATGTTTGAAAATTTGCAGGTTCGTCATCATCTTGTAGTAATGTCATGAATGTTTGAGGAAATTCATCCTCAAATCTCAGAGGTGTTAGCCTCGTTCGATTACTACGTCTTGCTTGAGTTTGATCACTCCCACTTGGAATAACATCACTCCCACTCGGAATAGGATTGGTATCGTTCGTATCATCCATTGGTGAAGTTTTAAACGTATTTTCTTCTTCATCAAGGATTCTCCCACTCGAACGTTCCGATCCTTCTTGATCCCAAGTCTCAAACAAGGATAAGTCTTGACTTATCTCACCCTGTCTTGGAAACTCTGTCACGACCCGCTTCCCTAAAATGGAGGCGAGACGTGAAAAGGTCCGCACGGGAGTGGAGCTGTGAAGCCCCAAACCCGATAAGCGTCAATAATACATAAGCAGGTCCCTGTAACCACAACAGAATAACAATAATAACACAAGGAGAGACTGAAATAAAATCTCACATCTCAAATATTGTCCAACACCAACATAAGTCCAACATCCAGAAGAGCCACCAGGCTAAAAGAAAAGAGTCTAAAGGCCCAGAACAAGGCCAACAAAAGCAACAACAACAACAAAGTATAGGTGCTACGCACCGATAATAAAACAACTGTCTAACAAAAGTAAAACACACGAAGACACTAGGACTGGTCCCCAGTGTCCACGTACTCCCCGTCAAACACAAGCTCGGGCTCGGCGTCAGCAAACACCTCGTCCTCAACAAGGTACTCGGGCTCAGGATCTAACATGTGTCACCCAAAAGAGTAAAGGGGCACATGTCAGCAAGTCTAAAAGACTTGAGCAAGGAAACTGAAAGTAAAGCAACTAGCAACCTAGCAGTTTAGTATGCATGACATGGCAGTTATAACATGAGTGCATAATTAAAACATGGCAACACGATTTATACAAGAGAACAATCATCGGGACAAGACAAGACAAGACAAGAGTAGCCACGCTACTATCAATCACAATCAATTCACTATTCACGTTGTTTCGTAGATGTTTACGCCTTACAGCTGAATGGTTTTACATTCGCTGATTGGCCGCTTAACAACTACCCCAAACCCAAGAGTTTACGCCTTACCACTGCAGTTGCTGATCGGGCAGACTCCCAGTTGATTGGTCGCTTAACTCTTACCCCCAATACCCACACGTAATGGAGCCAGGGTCCCCACACAATGAACTCAGCTAGTGAGCCTGGGGTTGCCCCGCACATGAGCTCGCATTATTAAACATTTGGCGTAGGGGTGCACCTAGCCGGAAACACGCAATTCGGGCATTGGCTATCAACCAACACATGGCCCGCTTCTGGAACACGAGCCAGGAACACAAGCATTTGTAGCAAAGCTACGCAATCACAGAAACACTTAAGAATGCAATGACATGACAATTAATTTGCGTACCGTTAATGGAAAGTAAACATGACATGGAAATTGTGCAACATGCTATATGTGTTGGAACTAGCTTCGTTGTCAAGCTAGTTCCCCAATTTGCGCCTAGGCGAGTATCATTTCGTCGCCTAGCCTCTTTTACGCCTACAACAAGCAAATGGCCTAAAACATGGCCTAAACCCTAAGTGGCAAGTTTCACTTGCCTAGCACCGGGGATGACGACCACTTCGTCACACGGATGCTATCTACGGGGGAAATCGCTGTTATGGGGGAAACAAACACCAAACACATGAAATTAATTAGGGTTTTCATAAAATTATAAATAGGTTAAGAAAACAACGGTAGGTCGATTTCTTACCAAGAGGAGACGGAAGAAACACTCCGGGGAACCCTAGGATCAGATCTGGAAAAGATTGGAGAAGTTTGGGGAAACTAGGGTTTTGGGGGGGATTTGGGGGTTTTGATGGATTTGATGAGATTTTGGTGAGATTTTAGGGAAGATGAGAGGTAGATGGAGTAGATGGATGGTTTGGATGATGGATTTAGGGCTTGGAATGAAGGAATGGAGCTTGGAGGAAGATGGGGGCTGAAGGGGGAAGATTTTAGGGTTTTGGGTCGTGTTGGGGAAGAAGAAAATGATTGGGTTGGGTTTAAATAGGTTGGGCTGGCGGCTGCCCAGAAATTAGGGTTTTAACACTGGTTAGTCGGTCAAAGAGCAACCACTGACCGACTAGTTTGGCAACTAGTCGGTCGGTCAACCAACGCAGACTGACTAAGTGCAAACAGTAACTCCTGAATGAAAATAGGATTCTAGAGTTAGTCGGTCCATGAACAAATACTGACCGACTAGTTTAGCATCTAGTCGGTCGATGAACGTTCTTAGACCGACTAAGAGTAAACAGTAGCTGATACAAAAACAAGATGATGAGTTAGTCGGTTAAAGAAGCATTGCTGACCGACTAGTTTGCAACCTAGTCGGTCAACCAACGTTCTTAGACCGACTAACGATAAACAGTAACTCCTGAGAAATTTAGAAAGCCAACTAGTCGGTCCAAGAAGGATTGCCGACCGACTGGATCGTCATCTAGTCGGTCGGTGGCCCTTCTTACATCGGCTAATGAGCACCAGAAGTACCGATACGGAGCGTGGAACTCCGGGATCGATTCCTAAGACTCCTAGGCTTGATCTAACAGTTAGATACGACCGTTATGAAGTCCGTCACGAGTGACATACTTCGAAATCGACAATCCTAAGGAAGAAACGAGAAAATACGACGAATCGATCGAAAATGAAATCTACGGAGACGATAACCACACAAGAGGAGAAAATCCACCAAAACATATATTATATTATATTAAATCCAGATAGAAGAAAAGCAGTCGTTACATCCTCCCCAACTTAAGAAAAATTCCGTCCTCGGAATTTCCAAATACTCACGAGTCCGGAAACAAAAGTGGGAAACGCTCTCGCATCTCATCCTCATTCTCCCAAGTAGACTCTCCAGGCGAACCGTGTCGCCACATCACCCTCACAAGATTGACAATCTTGTTCCGAAGCGATTTCTGACGCCTGTCCAGAATCTGCACTGGATGCTGGTCATACGTCATATCGGGGCAAACGGTAATCTCCGAAAAATCCACCGCATGAGACGGATCGCTAATGTATCGACGAAGTTGCGACACATGGAAAACATTATGAACTCCTTCCAAAGATGGCGGCAAGGCCAAGCGATAAGCTACCTCGCCAACCCTCTCCAAAACGTCAAACGGTCCAATGTATCGCGGGCTCAACTTCCCACGCTTCCCGAAACGAATCACACCACGATTCGGGGAAATCTTCAAGAACACATGGTTGCCCGGCTGAAACTCCAAAGGACGACGTTTAGCATCCGCCCAATGCTTGAAACGGTCCTGAGCAATTCTCAACCTCTCCCGAATATTCCTGACGATATCCACGGCCTCCACGATCACCTCAGGTCCCAACAACTCCCGATCACCAACGTCATCCCAACTCAATGGCGATCGACATTTCCTCCCATAAAGAGCGGCGAAAGGCGCCATGCCAATACTCGCCTGGAAGCTGTTGTTGTAGGAAAACTCCACCAAGTGTAGATGGTCCTCCCACGAACCCTTGAAATCCAACATGCACGCCCTCAGCATGTCTTCCAAAATCTGAATCGTCCTCTCGGACTGGCCATCCGTCTGCGGATGGTACGCCGTGCTGAAACTCAGACGCGTACCCAAGCTCTTCTGCAAACTCTGCCAGAACTGAGATGTGAACCTCGTGTCTCTGTCAGACACGATACTCACGGGGACTCCATGAAGTCGCACAACTTCCTGCACGATTCACGTTACATCACTATCCAAACTAGGAAAAGGGAATAAAAACGGAGAGTAAAAGAATTTTACCTCCATATATCTCCTCGTTAGCGCCTCAGTGGACTGTCCTACTCGGAACGGAATAAAGTGCGCAGATTTGGTCAATCGATCTACGATCACCCAAATCGCGTCATTCTGCTTCGGACTCCGAGGTAGTCCAGTCACGAAATCCATAGTGATGTGTTGCCACTTCCACTCCGGAATCGGAAGCGGTTGTAGCAACCCGGCCGTACGCTGATGCTCCGCCTTCACTTGCTGGCAAACCAAGCACTTGGCTACACTCCGAGCCACGCTCCTCTTCATACCATGCCACCAATAATTCAAACGAAGATCCTGGTACATCTTGGTGCCACCAGGATGCACAGAATACGGCGAACTGTGTGCCCCCACCATCTACTCCTCTCTGATATCCCCAGCTAGCACACACAACCTGGCTCCAAACCTCAGCGAGCCATCCTCATGAATCAAAAAGTCAGTCCGCAGACCGGCTTCCACCTGCTCCCGAATCTTCATCAGCTTCGGATCATTGGCCTGGCCAGCCTTAATCCGATCCACGATCGTCGACTGTACCTGCATGTACATCAACGACGAAGCCTCTCCAGGAAGAACAATCTCCACACCAGACTCGCAAAAATCCTGCTGCAATCTCCACTGCGAGGTCAAAATCATCACCGCCGGAAGCCTACTCAAAGCATCCGGAACCACATTCACCTTGCCAAGGTGAAACTGCAAATCAATATCATAATCCGCCATAAGCTCCAACCATCGACGCTGTCGCATGTTAAGCTCCTTCTGAGTGAAAATATACTTCAAGCTTTTGTGTTAGGTGAAAATCTTCACTTTCTCACTCAGCAAGAAGTGCCTCCAAATCTTAAGAGCAAACACCACAGCAGCCAACTCCAAATCATGCGTCGGGTAATTCTTCTCATGAACCTTGAGCTGACGAGACGCATACGCCACAACATGCCCGTGCTGATGCAACACACAACCTAGACCCTTGCCAGAAGCATCGCAAAAGATCTCAAATCCACCGCTGCGATCAGGCACAACAAGAATAGGGGCAGTCGTCAACCTCTCCTTCAGAACACCAAAAGCACTCTTACAATCACCCGACCAAACGAAAGCAACATCCTTCCGCGTCAACCTGGTCATCGGCTCAGCAATACGAGAAAAGTCCTTAATGAATCACCGATAATAACCAGCAAGTCCAAGGAAACTCCGAATCTCCGACGCAGACGACGGAACAGGCCACTCCCTGATGGCCCTAATCTTCTCGGGATCCACTGAAATACCATCTCCAGTCACCACATGCCCGAGAAAAGCAACTCTATCCAGCCAAAACTCGCACTTCGAAAACTTAGCATACAACCGATGCTTCCTCAAAATCTCCAACACCGTCCTTAAGTGCGAGGCATGCTCTTCCTCCGACTTTGAATAGATCAGAATGTTGTCAATAAAGATAACGACAAACTTATCCAAAAATTCGTAGAAAATCAGGTTCATCAGATTCATGAAAACTGCGGGCGCGTTAGTTACGCCGAAAGGCATAACCACAAACTCATAGTGTCCATACTTCGTCCTGAACGCTGTCTTCGGAACATCTCCCTTCTTCACCTTCAACTGATGGTAACCACTCCTCAAATCCAACTTAGAAAACACCCTCGAACCTCCAAGATGATCAAAAATATCATCGATGCGAGGCAACGGGTATTTATTCTTAATGGTCACCGCATTCAACTCCCGATAGTCCACGCACATGCGACGCGAACCATCCTTCTTCTTAACCAACAACACCGGTGCTCCCCACGGAGACACGCTAGGATTAATATAACCCTTCTGCAAAAGCTCATCCAACTGCTTCCGCACTCTTCCAACTCTGCAGGTGCCATACGATACGACGCCTTCGAAATCGGCTGCGCACCTGGAACAAGATCGATAGAAAATTCCAAAGCCCGATCAGGTGGCAAACCAGACATCTCCTCGGGGAAGACGTCGCCAAAATCTCGCACCACAGCTGGCCACTCCAGCTCCATCTGCATAGCCACAGCCTCCACCGGCCTGGCCCGAAATCTGACAGGACCAAGCGAACTGCTACCACGACTGAACTCAAACACTGGATGTCCAGGAATCTCGAACACCACCTTCTTCCTCCTGCAGTCAATCGTAGCATAGAAGCTCGCAAGCCAGTCCATCCCAAGAACTGCATCATAGTTGATGATGTCGTGGACAATGAAATCAGCGAAAAGCTCATGTCCACAGACCACCAACGAGCAAGAATTGCAACCACGATGCACCGAGACCACGCCATTCCCTGTAACGATATTCCAACTCTTTGGAAGAGGGGACGTCGACAAGGAATGCCTCTCCACGAAGCTCCGAGAAATAATGCACATCGATGCACCGGAGTCAAAGAGGACTCGTGCAGGAAATGTGCAAACCAAAATCACACCTAACAACCAATTAACAATCAAACCCTAGTCTAGCAAACAACCATGTTCAAGCAAACAACATAATCTAACAATCAAAACCAGCTAGGAAAGTAACAGCTAGATTGAGGATTACCTGCGATAACCTCATCCACAGCCGCGCTCTCCGCAGCGGTCATCAGAAAAGCCTGCCTCCTCGGCGGAACAGCCTGCCGAAAAGCCTGCCCCTGCGGAACAAGAGCTGCTCCACGACCAGCAGGAACAGACGCTCGCTGCTGCAATGGCTGAACTGCAACAGGAGCCCTCCGCAGCTGATTCGCATGCCGACAATCCTTCGCGGCATGGGAAGCATCTCCACAAATCAGACACTGGCCCAAAAACTTCCGACACTGATCCTTGACGTGGCCAGGCTTGCCGCAGAAATGGCAAGACTTCAGAATAGGCCCTCCTGGCCTCTTAAACTGAGAAGACTGATTAGGCCTGAATCCAGGTCTAACCACAGCTCTCGCCTGTTCCACAGGCCTCTTCCCAGCACCAACAACAGACCCCCTCCTCTGGTTCACGAGCAGCTCCTGCCTCTTGGCTGCTACTAGAACCTTCTGATAAGACTCCCGGTCAGAAGAGGTCACAAAACTCTGGAGCTCCGAAGCAAGCCCCTGCAGGAACCTCTGAGCCTTCTCCTTAGCGTCCTGCACCATCTTTGGTACAAACCGACTCAGCCTCATGAACTCTTGGTGATACATGTCCACCGACGAGTTCCCTTGCTTCAAATCGATAAAACGCTGCAGCATCTCTTCCCTGGCAGCCTTCGGGAAGAACTCACCCTCAAATCTGGCCTTGAAGGTAGCCCAAGCTATCGGCTCCACCAACATCTTCTCTTCCGCATCCCACCAATTCCGAGCATTATCCTTGAGTTGCCTCTTCGCCAAATCAACCCATCCAGCCGGGGTGATCTTGGCCATCTTCAGATTGTCCTCGATGTTCTGAATCCACTCATCAGCAGCCAGAGGACCCTCAGAACCATCAAAATATGCGGGACCCAGCTCCCGAAATTGCTTCGCTCCTGGCTCAGAGCGAGGGGCATCCGGAAGAGCCCGGGCAGCTCGAGCAAGTGGAGCATTCTGGACTTGCAAAAGCACGCCCTACTGCACTTGCATCATCTGGAGCATCATCCGCATCATCTCACCGCTGGTGGGTTCCCGCTCAGGCTCCTCATCATGATGGACCGCGCCACTACCACCACCACGGGTGAAACGTCTTCATGCCATCTAGTGACACAGAAAACGAATCAGATTAGACTCATAGCTCATGACTCGGGCGTCGAACTTAATTTATTGGACATTCTAATATTATTATCGCTATTCCAAAAATCGCAGTTATAGATGGACCTGCATGGGCCACCAACAAAACCTGTCACGACCCGCTTCCCTAAAATGGAGACGAGACGTGAAAAGGTCCGCACGGGAGTGGAGCTGTGAAGCCCCAAACCCGATAAGCGTCAATAATACATAAGCAGGTCCCTGTAACCACAACAGAATAACAATAATAACACAAGGAGAGACTGAAATAAAATCTCACATCTCAAATATTGTCCAACACCAACATAAGTCCAACATCCAGAAGAGCCACCAGGCTAAAAGAAAAGAGTCTAAAGGCCCAGAACAAGGCCAACAAAAGCACCAACAACAACAAAGTATAGGTGCTACGCACCGATAATAAAACAACTGTCTAACAAAAGTAAAACACACGAAGACACTAGGACTGGTCCCCAGTGTCCACGTACTCCCCGTCAAACACAAGCTCGGGCTCGGCGTCAGCAAACACCTCGTCCTCAACAAGGTACTCGGGCTCAGGATCTAACATGTGTCACCCAAAAGAGTAAAGGGGCACATGTCAGCAAGTCTAAAAGACTTGAGCAAGGAAACTGAAAGTAAAGCAACTAGCAACCTAGCAGTTTAGTATGCATGACATGGCAGTTATAACATGAGTGCATAATTAAAACATGGCAAGACGATTTGTACAAGAGAACAATCATCGGGACAAGACAAGACAAGACAAGAGTAGCCACGCTACTATCAATCACAATCAATTCACTATTCACGTTGTTTTGTAGATGTTTACGCCTTACAGCTGAATGGTTTTACATTCGTTGATTGGCCGCTTAACAACTACCCCAAACCCAAGAGTTTACGCCTTACCACTGCAGTTGCTGATCGGGCAGACTCCCAGTTGATTGGTCGCTTAACTCTTACCCCCAATACCCACACGTAATGGAGCCAGGGTCCCCGCACAATGAACTCAGCTAGTGAGCCTGGGGTTGCCCCGCACATGAGCTCGCATTATTAAACATTTGGCGTAGGGGTGCACCTAGCCGGAAACACGCAATTCGGGCATTGGCTATCAACCAACACATGGCCCGCTTCTGGAACACGAGCCAGGAACACAAGCATTTGTAGCAAAGCTACGCAATCACAGAAACACTTAAGAATGCAATGACATGACAATTAATTTGCGTACCGTTAATGGAAAGTAAACATGACATGGAAATTGTGCAACATGCTATATGTGTTGGAACTAGCTTCGTTGTCAAGCTAGTTCCCCAATTTGCGCCTAGGCGAGTATCATTTCGTCGCCTAGCCTCTTTTACGCCTACAACAAGCAAATGGCCTAAAACATGGCCTAAACCCTAAGTGGCAAGTTTCACTTGCCTAGCACCGGGGATGACGACCACTTCGTCACACGGATGCTATCTACGGGGGAAATCGTTGTTATGGGGGAAACAAACACCAAACACATGAAATTAATTCGGGTTTTCATAAAATTATAAATAGGTTAAGAAAACAACGGTAGATCGATTTCTTACCAAGAGGAGACGGAAGAAACACTCCGGGGAACCCTAGGATCAGATCTGGAAAAGATTGGAGAAGTTTGGGGAAACTAGGGTTTTGGGGGGATTTGGGGGTTTTGATGGATTTGATGAGATTTTGGTGAGATTTTAGGGAAGATGAGAGGTAGATGGAGTAGATGGATGGTTTGGATGATGGATTTAGGGCTTGGAATGAAGGAATGGAGCTTGGAGGAAGATGGGGGCTGAAGGGGGAAGATTTTAGGGTTTTGGGTCGTGTTGGGGAAGAAGAAAATGATTGGGTTGGGTTTAAATAGGTTGGGCTGGCGGCTGCCCAGAAATTAGGGTTTTAACACTGGTTAGTCGGTCAAAGAGCAACCACTGACCGACTAGTTTGGCAACTAGTCGGTCGGTCGACCAACGCAGACCGACTAAGTGCAAACAGTAACTCCTGAATGAAAATAGGATTCTAGAGTTAGTCGGTCCATGAACAAATACTGACCGACTAGTTTAGCATCTAGTCGGTCGATGAACGTTCTTAGACCAACTAAGAGTAAACAGTAGCTGATACAAAAATAAGATGATGAGTTAGTCGGTTAAAGAAGCATTGCTGACCGACTAGTTTGCAACCTAGTCGGTCAATCAACGTTCTTAGACCGACTAATGATAAACAATAACTCCTGAGAAATTTAGAAAGCCAACTAGTCGGTCCAAGAAGGATTGCCGACCGACTGGATCGTCATCTAGTCGGTCGGTGGCCCTTCTTACACCGGCTAATGAGCACCAGAAGTACCGATACGGAGCACGGAACTCCGGGATCGATTCCTAAGACTCCTAGGCTTGATCTAACAGTTAGATACGACCTTTATGAAGTCCGTCACGAGTGACATACTTCGAAATCGACAATCCTAAGGAAGAAACGAGAAAATACGACGAATCGATCGAAAATGAAATCTACGGAGACGATAACCACACAAGAGGAGAAAATCCACCAAAACATATATTATATTATATTAAATCCAGATACAAGAAAAGCAGTCGTTACAAACTCGTTTTCCAAGAAGACAACATTCCTCGATTCGAATTCTATTAGACCCACATTGTCCTCTTGACCGACGAAAACATAACCTTTGGAGTTTTCAGTGTATCGGATGAAGATACACTTCCTCCCACATGACCCAAGTTTGCCATATTTGTGAGAGGATAAATGTGCGTAAGAGGCACAACCCCAAGGTTTTAGAATGCTTAAGTCTGGAGTTCTATTGTTCCATAACTCATAAGGAGTAGAACTTACCGACTTCGAGGGTACACGGTTTAAGATGAATGCTGCCGTCAATAATGCATCACCCCAAAAGGTGATGGGCAAATTTGCCTGAGACATCATTGATCGGACCATTTCCATCAATGTCCTATTTCTTCTTTCCGCAACACCGTTTTGTTGCGGAGTATAAGGCATAGTTATTTGATGAACTATGCCTTTCTCATCACAGAGTTCCTTAAAACTCGTTGATTGACATTCTCCACCCCGATCGGTTCGCAAGACCTTTATCTTGCGATCTAGTTGATTTTCCACTAAACTCATATAGTTTTTGAAGCAAGATAAAGCTTCATGTTTGTGGGAAATCAAATAAATATGACCGAAATGGGTGAAGTTATCAATGAAGGTGATGAAATAGGACTTCCCGCGTCTTGTCTTAACATTCATTGGACCGCAAATGTCCGAATGGATAAGCTGTAATGGAACTTCGGCCCTTGTGCCAGTTCCAAACGGCTTGCGACAAGTTTTCCCTACAAGACAATGTTCGCAAGTTGACATTTCAACTTTTGAAACATTAGATAGCAAGCCACTTTTGGCAAGTCTATCCATTCTAGTTGGTCCAATGTGACCAAGTCTTGCATGCCAACAAATGATCTCAGATTCAGAATCAGAAGCATTTGTCAAATGGAAACTTTCATTAATAGAAGAAGAATCATCATACATAGTGTTCAAAACAATCAATCCATTACAAACATTACCCGACCCAACTAAAGAACTATTACAAACAAGGTCAACATTTTGTTTATAGAACCTCCATTCATAACCTAAAGACATTAACATGACCACAGATACGATATTCCTTCGAATATCTGGAGCAAAGAGGACGTCGTGCAATAATAGAGTCCGGTCGTTGTCGAGAACTAGCTTGCATGTTTCGACGCCCTTGACTTCAACACGAGTGTTGTTGCCGACGTATATCCACTTTGTTCCTTGAGTTATCCTTCGATACTCTACGAAGAACCTTCTGTCCTTCGCAACGTGGTCTGTGGCCTCTGAATCAATTAACCAAAAATAGTTAGATTCAGCAAGAAACATGGAACTAGAAACACATATGTAACTAGCCCTTCAAGTTACCATATCACTTCCATCCGTACACGTACGGGCGAAGTGACCGTACTTGTTGCACTTAAAGCACTTGTTCTTCTTCAAGTTTTTCTTCTTTGAGTGCACATTCTTTTGCCACTTTTGTTCTTAGTCTTCTTTGAGGTTTCCGGTTCTTGCTCTCGTTCGTTCATAATCCTTAAGCGTTTATCCTTCCGCTTCTTTCCTCCATGTGGGGAACTAGCGGTCATGTGCACTTCGGCACTAGGTTTTGCGGCTTGAATCCGCTCTTCCTCGAGTTCGAGGTGTTTGGATACATCGCTTAAAGTTTTAATGCACTCATTATGAGTGAGGTGCATTTTCATGTTATCCCAGCTATCTGGGAGTGAACGAATGACTGCTTGGATCTGCTGTTCGTCAGACAGCGTAAGACCCGCATCCTTTAATTCAGCTATGAGATTCGCCATGTGGCGGAGATGCTTTTTCATAGATTGATCTCGCCGCATCTTGTACGAATCAAATTGAATATTTAAGGAGCGCAGTTTGGTAACCGAAGTTCCACCAAACTTTATTTCTAGCCCAGACCATATGTCTTTGGCTAGGTCGAATTCCCGAAATAGACGCATTATGTCATTGTCCATTGCGGACAATAACGTAATACGTGCTATTTTGTTCTTTCGAGTCCAAGTCTCATAAGCTTCTCGGTCCCTCTTGTGTTGGGCCGTATTGCCCAATGCAGGTTCTTCCATTATGTTTTGGAGTGTTTCAAGCACATCTTGCTCTTCCAAAACATATTGGATTTTTATTGACCAAAGTTTATAATTGTCGACGTTGAGCTTCTCACCTTTGTTAAGCTCTGCGACAATGTTCTTAGAAGCGGTAGACATATTCGAATCAAAAAACTGCAAAGAAAATGAAAAACACGATCAAAATTCTATGCATAAAGTTTCGATTCTTTAAACACTTGATAAGTTCCTTGGATAAGCTGAAATGTTACTCTAGAATCGAGAAGTTCACTACGTTCCCAACTACCATCTAGAAGTAACTTTCAAATTATCCCTCTTACTTGTCTCATGTAAAAAGAAATCAGAAATAATACCCGTATGGTACCAGCAGCGGAAAAATACTTTTGAAAAACATATCTTTCAAAAAGGAATAGGTGAGAGTTTGCGCAAAGAATTTTAGCGCAACAATTGCCAAGCCACGAGACCTGTTCTACACACCCATGGGTTAGATAACCATGGCCAGATCGTGGTAGGACTTGGAATTCTAAATTGCGCTATCCCGATTAAGGACGGGACATAACCTATTTGAAAACATCTTTTTCAAAAAAATTGAAATACATTGGCTAATCTCCATAGAGTAGAGCACAACGTCATAAGTACATTGGCTAATCTCCGTAGAGTAGAGCACAATGACATGGCTAATCTCGCATGAAGTAGAGCACTATGGCTAATCTTCAAGGAGTAGAGCCCAAAAAAATTTTCATAAAACAAGAGTAGACGACTGTCGTTAGCCCCGTATGGACTAGTCGGCACATTCGAGTTTGACCAAGGCCTTTTGACACCCCGTATGGGCTAGTCGGCAAGTTCGAGATCGAACAAGACCTTTTACCGAATTGGTCGACCAAAACACCCAAATTGGTCGACCAATAATTTGGTCTGCAACTCCTCCCGGCCAGGGCATCTGCCCTGGCCGAGGCTGGCCAAGGGCCGGCCAGGCCACTGGCCTGGCCAGAGGCAGGCCTGGCCTCGGCCAGAGGCCGGCCAGGCCTCTGCCTGGCCTGGCCTAGGCCAGAGGCCGGCCAGGCCTCGGCCTGAGGCCGGCCAGGCCTCTCTTGCCTGACCTGGCCTCGGCCAGAGGCCCCTGGCCGGGGCCAGGGCCCCTGCCCTGGCCTCGGCCAGGGCGGCCTGGCCCTGGCCTGGCCGCGGCCAGGGCCTTCTGGCCCTGGCCGTGGCCGGCCAGGCCGCGGCCAGGGCTCTCTGGCCCTGGCCGTGGCCGGCCAGGGCCGGTCGGCCATGGCCATGGCCGGCCGGGCATGGCCCAGCCATGGCTTATTGGCCTTGACCGGCCATGGCCCTTTGGCCATGGCCGGTCTCCCCCCTTTCATGGGGTGGCCGCATACCCCCGTCGGAGAGGGTTGCCGTGGTGGTTATTGGCCGTAGCCAACCCCCTCCGCATGGGGAGGGGGGTGCATGGCCTTCATAGCCCATTTGACCATGATGCACATGCACCAAATTTCATCTTCCCCGATGGAAATAACTACCACCTTCTTCTCCAGTGTAGCACCCGTTCGTCGAGGAAGTAGTTGTCCTCCAATGGCCGTGTGCCAAAAATAACCCTCTTCAAAAAATTCGTAAACTACGCGCTCCACATGAAGAGAGTTCACATTCCCTATGAATGGAGACTCGGCATCCATGAAGAGTGCGAGCTTGATGACATGAACGGTCGGTTCTTCCCGTCACGGAGAGTTCCTGCCATATCCGTAATGGTAGGAGACCCTAACGTGAAAAGAACAACCGCTGCGTTCTCTCCGTCACGAAGCGTTCCTACCATATCCGTAATGGTAGGATACCCATTCGTGAAAAAGACAACGACTCGTTCATAGTTTCGACGGGGCGGCGGTTTGACCGGGGCGAACCCGTATGGCTCTGATACTAATGTAGGATCCTGTCAAAACAGAGTTAGGATCGATAAATGAAGTTGAGACTTACGCTTGCGTATGCGGCACGGTAGTCACAGAACTTTGCCTTCAGATTCGCCACAACGGATCGAGTCTTCTCACGAACGGAGTAAGGCTACTAAATCCACAATCTAAATCTCTACTTTTAGATTAAGAACTTGGATAAAGAGAGAGGAAGGATTTCGACAGAGCTTCGCTAGAATGAAATGCAAGGCATGAATACCATGCAAAAGTGTAAGGAAATGGCTAACCCTTGGGTCTTATTTATAGCCCCCAAGGTAGTTATTTTAGGAGTAATTGTTCCTTTGGAACAATTTAACTAAGGTGTACCATCATACATGGCACATTATAAGCTTAAGTTGCGCCATATGCATGGTACAACATAAGCTTAAGATATTACCCCTTTATTAGCCATATGTCGCATAAACTTATGCACATATAATGCGACTTTCCCATTAATCTAGAGATCCTCTCCGCAAGGGAACAGATTCCCTTTGCACACGACTTTGTGTGTGCGACGTTCGAGGTCCGTGTTCCCTCGTACATCCCCTACAAGGGTGTACAAACGTCATCCATATCCAACATGTACCTCTCCTCAAGTGCGTCCCACAGTTCGTAAGGATCCTCAACAGTAAGATACTCGTCCTTCAGGGTCGAGTCTAAATTTTCCTGATATAGATAATGGCTTTCGCCTTTAGTATATCGGAAACTTCTTCTGTCTGAGGTGCTTCTTTGGAAGCATCCTTTTGAGCTGTAACAGTACTTGTTGTTGCCTTCTCAGTGGGTGTCAGACTGAACCCATGAGATCGCAGATGGAACTTCAGGTCCAACTGCCAACTCAAGTAGTTCGACCCATCAGCCTTCAGGACCGAGAAATCGACATTCGCAAGTCTGGCCATTAATTGATCTAGCAATGTAAAAATAGCATGGTTTATTAAACTGTAAAAAAATTAGACATCCACGCATGTATTTTTTACCATTTTCATAGCATAAAGAAAGTTAACATTCATACATGCTTTTTAACATTTTCATAGCGTGAATTATTAAAGAAAAAATTAACATCCACGCATGCTTTTTAACATTTTCATTTTAACATTAAACTAGCATGAAAAGGTTAACATCCACGCATTTAATGTATAATCAATGAAAATAAATTAGGACTATGGGGATCAACCAGCCGACGCCGAAACGAAAAAGACAGTCCGAAATTACATCAAAAATTGCATGAAAGAGTAAATACAACTCGGGAACTTCAGAGAGAAGCCCCTTTCTTCTTTGTGCATCCACCTTCAGCTCCTTTTTGGTGTCCTCCGGTCTTCTTTTTACATATATTTCCTCACTTACAAATTTCTCTCAAAAAGAAAAAAATTGCAGAAAAGAAAAGATGTCGGAAACCTGGCTGATCCCTAAAAACATAGCCTAATCGCACATCCACGCAGATAATATATGAAAAATATACAACCACGCAGATAATCATATCACAGGCATGTAAAGATTAAAATAATCTAAATAGTGTATGACGTGCTAAAAATTATTTTTGAAAAACTTTTTACCTTTGATCCATATTTTTAATGTTTTATTTTCAGCTTTAACCCTTTTTATAAAGTTTAAAATTTCTTTAATTATTTTGGGCTTTTGGGGCCAAAAATAAAAAAAGGAAAAATTATTGTGTAAATGGGCTAATTTTTAGGGTTTTGGGCCATGAAAACAACCCATTAGGGTTAATTGGGCATCCCCTAAAAAATTGGCCCGTTAAGGGCTAGGGTTTCCGAAAATCCCTAACGGGCCCGCGGCGGCCGCCGCGGCTGCTGGCCGTGGCCTACTTGCCGCGGCTGCTGGCAGCGGCCTGAGGCCGCGACCGCCGCGGCCTACTTGCCGCGGTTGCTGGCTGCGGCTGCTGGCCGCGGCCTACTTGCCGCGGCTGCAGGCCGCGGCGTTTTGTGCCGCCGGCGGTGCTTGTGGAGCACCGCCGTTTCGCCCTTCGGGCGTGCGGGGTATGGATCAAGGTTGAGGGGTGGTAAAAAATTGATTTTTCAAACATTTAGATCTCAAAAACACGATTTTTATTGTTTTTAAACATGTGGATCTAAATAAAAATGTGATTTTTACCGTGTTTTCAAACTTTTTGATCTTAAAACATGCAGATCTACGTGAAACACAAGTTTAGGTCTAAAAATTTTTGAGATTTACCTCTAGATTCGACAAGGGAATCTAGACGACGGTTGGTGAAGGATGCCCTTTTCGCTCCCCGTTGAGAAGATTATGATCTTCTTAGACTGAGCGGTTGATGGATCTCCTTCCTCGCGCGTCGCCGCCTTTTCCAACGAGCGTGATCGTGCTGATAACGTGTTGTGAAGGAAAAAGTAGGGAAATAGGTGTATGGTGTTAAGAGCCCCCCCTACACTCTTATTTATAGCTTTCAATGGTGGGTCGGATACCCAATGAGCCTCATGGGCCTATTCATAACATTATCGATTTTTTAATTAACATAAGGGAGTCTTTTCTCAACAAATCATTGAGCCAAACTCGGTTTGATCTATTGACTCATGAATCCATCCGCAAGTTAGCTTGAAGTTGACAAGACGAGCCAACACAACATCAACTTGCAAACCAACATGTGTTGCCAACAACTTCCAACCCATGGCTAGTCGGTAAAATCCCTATAAATATACACTTTCTCTAAGTTCCTTTCGCATCCAATTCTATAGCTTTAACTCTCTTAGATACTCTCTCTCAAATACTCAATGCCTAAGCACTCTCTTTCTTAAGTGTTTGCGATGATCAGAAGAAATACATAGCCTCTCTCTCTCTCTCTCTCAAGTGTTTGTGATGTTATTCGGTAAATTTTACTTTTATCGTTTTCCATTATGCGTTTTCTTAATTTTAATTATAGTTCTTTTATTATGGATGGTGGCTTTTCACAATCTATTCATGAAACTATTTTAGCAGATGAAGCAGACCAACAAAATATTTGTATACTGACGAATATAATGAAATTGATGTAGGCAATGCTTCGGCTTGGACACTTTTTAAAACATCAAGGCATAAACTTTACTTTTATTGCTTTCTATTACGCGTTTTCTTAATTTTAATTATAATCCTGTTATGAGTTGAGGGAGGCCTTTGGCCTCCATCCCCTCATCATCTCACCAATTACTTCACACTAACTTAGTGGGGAGTCCCTTGGACTCCTAATGTGAATGAATATATTGAGAGCCATGGCTTATGCCATGGCTACTCCTAATGAAAGATTATTTGTCTCTTCTTCCAAGCTCTCTCAACACGTTATCAGCACGATTGCTCTAAATTTTTTGAGCTTTCTCTTCCGTATCCGCTCAAATTTAATCCTCTACGCGCTAAGGGATCTATTTGTTGCGGCGGTGCGGCATACCAACCGTTGCGGCAAAGCTTTGCGGGGATTTTTCTTTGGAGCGTATCGGGAGCGGAACTATCTACGGATTTTTATTATCACGATCTTCCCTAGATCTTTGATCTAGAGGTAATTTCTTTTCGATCATGTAGATACCTACAAAATATTTAAGCTAAGATTTTACATAGCTTTTTTTATAGACAATTCTATAAGCTTGTATAAATCTGTCACATTTTGATATTCATCAAAATTTAAAAAAACCCCATGTGAAACTCCTCCCCGAAGGAGAGATTCCTAGTTCCCCCAACCCCCCTCTGTTTACCATGATTTCCGGCCATTTTCCAAGATGGAAATATTATATGTTCCTCCCCCGAGATCAAAGACAATATGAGGCCTTCATTGTTGTTCATGCCGTAAGAAAGTGACGCATTAGTTGGTTCGTTGATAATCCTCTGTACATCAAGGCCATCAATTCTTCCTGCAATTTTTTTACCAGACGTTGATCATCATTATAATATGCTGGAACGGTGATTACAACTTTCAAAATAGGCTTTTCGAGGTATGCCTCGGCAGTTTCTTCCATCTTAGTCAAAATGAATGCACCAATTTGGCTAGGAGAATATTGTTGCCCATTTACTTAAACCCAAGCAACCCCGTTTGGAGCCTTGAATATCTTATAATGGACCAACCAATTTACATGGTTACATAGCTAATTATAGCTAATTACATGGTCTGCGGTCTGCGTTTTTCAACCCCCCGGGGGCCTCTTGATTCCCGCCGGGGGGGTTGGGCTTGTAATTCCGGCCACCCCCCCCCCAGACGGGGGGGGGGGGCATGTCATTGCCTCCCCCTTCGGACGGGGGTTCTGCCGTCCGCGCACCACGAGGGGGGCTTTCCGTGTGCTGACGCATGAGAAGGGGGAGAACTAGATCTGTAAATTCTGGGTTTGGGGGACTTTTCACATTCCCTTAAAAATTTTTGAAGGCTTCTTTTCAATTAAATTTTTAAAAACATTACATCCCATGGGCCTGCAGCCCAATTCTAAATAATAAATTATTTGGGTTGTTTATTGGGTCTGAAGCCCAGATTATACATGAAAATAAGTTTTATGGGCATGCAGCCCTATTCAGATTAATTATTATTTTGGTTTTTTCCAATTGGGCCAGAAGCCCAGTAAATCCAATTGCAATTTTAAATGTGATACTGGGCCTGAAGCCCAAATATTAACATTATTTTAGTTTGACTTATTGGGCCTGAAGCCATGTTAATTCAATTGCTATAATTAATTTGTCAATTATTGGGCCTGCAGCCCAAATGTTAATAATATATTAAAATGATTAATATTTATGGGCCTGCAGCCCATTCAAACTATTAATTTATTTTAAATTCCTTGTTATGGGCCTGTCGCCCATTCTTTCATTTTGCTAAAATTATAACACTCTTGCATTATTATTAATTTATGGAATATTAGGATTTTTTTCAAAATATAATTATCTTAAGGATCCTGCGACCGCTCTGCCGTTAGTGAACTAACCTAACGGTGTATGACGTCTCCCCGTGGTCCGAGAGATTATTATATTTTATAGTCTCTTTTTCCATATTATATATGCCTGTGTTATATGCCTGTGTGGTTGTTTCTCTTATGCCTGTAGCATTTATAAACTGCGTGGATGTTTATATAAGCTAAAATGTGATTTTTGGGATCGGCCAATTTGATACCCTTTTTAAATTCATTGCAATTTTATTTTCTTTCTGAGAAAATTTGTAAGTGAGGAATAAATGTATTAATGCCAAAGGCTGGTGTACCGACAAATGAAGACGGAGACGAAAATTGGAAAATATAGGGACCCATTCTGGGTTTCCAAATTGTACTTTTCTCTTCTTTATGAAATGTATATTCAGATTTTGGACTTTGTATTCTTTTGGGTATCTGGCCGATCCCCACATTTTACTTATTTTATTTTTAATGCGTGAATTTCAATTTTAATTAATTCATGCTTGTTTAAAATTGCATAGATAAATGGTAAAATTGGCAAGCGTCGATTTCGAAGTTCTTGATGATGTAGGAAAGAATTACCTGAGTTGGCGAGTGGACCTGAAGTTCCACTTGCGTTCGATGGCCCTCCTTGGCTCAATTTTCGCTCCTTCATCGGCCCCAGCAGCGGCCGATGCTTCTGCTACATCTAGCAGAACTCCTACCACTGTCTCCGATGTGAATAAGGCGAAAGCCATTATCTATATTAGGAGACATATATATCGGACCTTAAAGGCCGAATACCTTACGGTAGAGGACCCAATTGAATTGTGGACAGCTCTGGAGGCACGGTATAAACATCAAATTGATGTAATATTACCACGTGCCAGTTATGAGTGGGAAAACCTTAGACTTCAGGACTATAAGTCTGTTGCTGAGTATAACTCTGCACTTCATAATATCACCTCACGCCTGAAGTTGTGTGGTGAAGAAGTGACTAAGCAACGCATGTTGGAAAAGACATTTACCTCATTTCACGAGAAAAATGCAATCCTCATGCAACAGTATCATGAACGCAACTTCACGAAGTTCTCTGATTTGATCTCTTGCCTCCTTAGGGCAGAGCAAAATAGAGATTTACTACTCGCCACTCATAATTTGCGTCTGGCAGGTACTGCCCCTATCCCTGAGGCCTACCATGTTTCTCCCCAGAAGTGGAAAAACAAGAATAAGGCTAGAAAGAACAATGGAGAGGCTATAATGAAGCCAGCAAGAGGAGAAGCAACCCAGACTAACAACAACAACAGAGAAATGAGAAACTTCACATGGAAGCGTAAGAACACTGACCAAGTGTCAATTCCTAAGAAGAACTGGGAGGATAAATGACATAGATGTGGCATGACTGGACATTGGTCCAGAAACTGCCGCACTCCTCGCCACCTCCAGGAACTGTATCAGGCGAGCCAGAAGTCTCTGCCTGAAACAAACTTGGCGGCTGTTCAGCCGCCAACGAATTTCACTGCAAAAGACTTCGAGAATGAAGACCTGCTGGATTGAGCCCTATCTTTATGTCTATGCATTTAAATTTACATATAGCTTCATCTTTAGTTTACTTTTGTACGAACTTTTATTTGAATGTAATTTTACATTTACTTAAATAAAATTTCGTTTTGCTTATAGATGAAGTATGTAATATTATGGACAGTGCCTCGTTGCACTGGTGTAGCATTGATATTGCTCCCACATACAACGAGACTGTAAGATGCAAACTTCTCCCCCTTAAACATATAGGAATTTTTCAGGTTTCAATGATATTTCGTTTAAACGAACATAACTAGAAAACTGTGGATAATAAATATTGAATATCAATATGTAACTCGTCAAGAGGATGGCCAGAAGACCATCTACTTACGATTTCATTAGACCCCCGTCGGGCCCCTATCATTACAGATATTCATCCTATAGAAAGCCAAATTGACTGAGCACCAGAAGTACCTTTCATTGCCAGAGTTTTTAACTCTGGCAAAATGGACTTGGTCATCCTGGATCAGCGATGATGGACGCATCATCAAATGAATCCTTTGGAGAACCTGAAGATTCTTTAAAAGGTTGAGTTTCCTTGTCCCCCCTTTGTCGTAAGGGAAAACTTATAAGAGAGACTTTCCCTCCTGAAAGTGGGATTAGTGTCTCCTGGCTTCATTGAGAGAATACATGGTGACCTTTGCAGGCCTATTCACCCCGCAAGTGGCCCATTTTCGGTACTTCATTGTACTGATAGATGCATCTACTACATGGTCTTATGTGTGCCTTTATATTCACTCGCAACCTAGCTTTCTCAAAAGCTTATAATGTGGGTGAATTCACTACACATATCATTAAAGACTTCTGCCAAGCAACCGGCATTGAAATTGAACATCCTGTAGCATGTTCATACTCATAATGGGTTATCAGAGTCTCTGGTAAAGAGACTCCAATGGTTTTCATATCCATTGTTAAATCCCAGTTGCATGTTGTATTTAGGGACCAACACAATGCATTCCGCATCACTTATCATGATACGGTCCTCTTGTGGCCATATCTTATTGCTGATGCCGCTTGCTTATGGTTTACCACCAAGTCTTGATAACTGTGAATTTGATGAGCAAAGTCTCATTGAAATAGGCACGCAGTCTAAAGCAGCCTGAAGCTTCTGAGACCGTATTATTGGACATAAAAGTCCTAATCTTGTTATGATCCGTATATTTATTCTGTGTGAAGATGAGATCCAGAAGATCATTCACATTCAGACTAAAGTGCATCAATTGCCGGATAAATTTACGGACAACCAGAAGATTGTTCGTTCACACGTCCCTGCTGCCAACACGCCAGCTAGGATTGACATTCCCAAAGATGGATGCAATCCACCGGCAGCAGAATTGGTTGTACCTCATTTGAAAAGAGGACGCCCGCCAGGTTCAAAATATAAATTTCCTCGAAAGAGGAAAGATTCCTGGATATATTAAAATGATCCATCCACAGGATGCTGAGCTCAGACCAGCAACTTCTCCCCTCCTAATTTCCCCTGCAGAGGAAACAACAGGAGAAAAAACATTATATTACGTACGTACTGGAGAAGTACTGGATAGACATAGCACAGTCGTCGTCGACGGTTTTGCTTTCGCTATTGCCGTTCACGTCGCTGAATACGACGATGACGTCAACCCACTTTTCTATAGCATAAACGCATAGATTGGCCAAAGTGGGACGAGGCAATAAGAGTAGAGCTGGACTCACTCGTGAAAAGCAAAGTCTTGGGACCTGTAGTCCATACACATGAATGTGTAAAACCTGTGGAATATAAGTTGGATTTCATAAGAAATTGAAATGAAGAAAAAGTGATCATTTCCTACTAAGCCTAAACATCTCTGAAAAAGCCAATAAATGCAGCTCATGGATGTTGTGACTGCATATATATACGGCAATATAGATATAGAGATCTATATAAAATTTCCAGAAGAGTATACTCTAAAGGTATACTCTACCCCCAGAGATGAAAGAGAGACGTAGAAACGTCTTCTCCATAATGGCTACATAGATCATTAAATGATCTTAAGCAATATTCTGCCCGTGTATCTTTTTCGAAAGATTGTTGACAGGAATTGTGATATTCGCCTATATATGGTATACTTAAAGCTAATAAGATCTCCTGTAGAGAACATTGATATATCTGATAGCCTTAATCATACATTGGAAATGAAATACCAAGGCATAACAAGATATTGTCTCGGCTTACAGATTAAACACCTTCTTGGTGTAACCCTTTAATCTTCTTCATACACCTGGAGTTTATGAAGAATGATGTCCATTTGCAATCTATTAAAAATGGATTCTTATTTATGACACCTTCCAGTCGCTGGAAGAGGGGGAGGACATCCTAGGTCCCGAAGAGCCTATCTCTAGTATACTTGTTACACTTCTTTATCTGGACAACTGCACGTGTCTTTGATGGAACGTCTGCAGTAAAGATGTTAACCAGATACAGTGTTGTTATGGAGAGCACCACTAGACCAAGGATAAGCTTCTTCTGCGCAACTTCCAAGGGTCAAGGAATATATATCGCATATGCATGTTTAAAGATCATCGTGATGACTAAAACACAAAAGGCGGGCCACCTTCTAAAGATCTACACATCATCCTCCAGAGTCTACATCTTCTGAGAAGCTCATCATCCAAGAAGCAAGTATTGAAAACACTCAGCCAGGTCCAGCAGTACCTTGCTGACACAGTGAAGACTGATTCAAAGAATACTTTAGTGGAGTCATCTACCAACTTTGAAGAGCATTCCACTCCAGAGCGCCACTGCTTTCCAATAGCCACTAGATGAGTGAAACTTGTATAGGTGAGTGATGATTATATTTGCTTTCAAAACATGATGGATGTATAGACGAATAGGAGATGATTGTATAGATACATAGGAAATCTGCAAGCCTGAAGCTTGTACAGATCAGGGGGAGTCCCTCGATAGTTGTACTCTTTTCCCTTAAGCTGCTGGTTTTTCCCACTGGGTTTTCCACAGCTAAGGTTTTAACGAGGCAACCACAGTGGCTCTGGATCCAGAAGTATCCACCCCATTAGCATACTGAATCCTGAAGTATTCATATGCTTAACCCAAGGTAATGGAGAGATGAGGGGAAGTGTTGTGAGTTGAGGGAGGCCTTTGGCCTCCCTCCCCTCATCATCTCACCATTACTCCCCACTAAGTTAGTGGGGAGTCCCTTGGACTCCTAAATCCTATTTCAATGAATATATAGAGAGCCATGGCTTATGCCATGGCTACTCCTAATCTTAGATTGGTTTCCATCTTGGAGTTCATAATAAATCCTTTTATTTATTTATTATGGATGGTGGATTTTCACAATCACGATACATGTTAGAATCTATTCATGAATCTACGATGACAGATGAAGCATACCAACAGAATATTGGTATAGTGACGAATATAATGAAATTGATCTGTGTAATGCTTCGGCTTGGGCACTTTTTAAAATATTAAAGCATAAACAACAACAGAATTTTTACAATGTGTAATTACTATAAAACATATACAAACATTCAAAAGGTTTTGGCATGAATAATCTAATGAGAAATTATCATAAAATGCCCAAAGATATGACAATCAGTTAAACTAATAAATAATCACAATTATGTAGAAACTAAATATCTAGATGTGTACAAATCGAATAACATAGATCTAGATATATAACATGTGGAATCTTAAATCATTGACCTACTCTGATTTAGCGGAAGCGTACCTGAGTCCATCGCTAATAATATGAAAGATCCTGACGATATCACAACGGACGATCTTCCAGAATAGCACGAATCAACCGTTGGAGAACCCCTTTAGTTTTCTCTTGGTTTATCTCCTAGCGACGGGACGTAGAAAAGACGGCTCAACTTTGTTCGTGTATTCTGGAGACCATGACCGCTAATATTTAGCCTCCATAGCCCTAGGGTTTCCAACTCAGCCCATCAACGAGTTGAAGCCCAATAGTCTCTACACATAAAGGCCCCACAACCTGTTTAACTCATTTAGCCCATTTAATTAATTAAAACCAGATCACTAATATATTGGGCTTAATACGACAGCGTAGCACTAATATAATTATTCACCGAATATTAGCCCAACGTTGGATTAAGATCCAACTTAGTTGGATAAGTTCCAACAATCTCCCACTTGGGCTATATGCTAAACTTTATAATTATATTTCATAGTGCATACAACCAAATAAGATCTTAACTTGCTGTCATTTCTTTAATGAGTCAAGAACAATCCGGTCCATCAATTATATTAGCAAGGGATCAAAGAGATCTTCGCCGCAGTAATTGCAGCTCGACCCATCAGTGGTCACCGTGCTAATACAAAAGAATGGCATGGATTATGAAGTGGATGTGTAGCATGGAAATTACATGTAATGTGATCTAACATGTCTATTTCCAACTGATCCTCCTTAACCTTAGTGAGATCATAAACAAACCAAAATCGGAGTGAAGCCGAACTGAAACCAAAAACTTTATTTCTGATCAGAAAATCATCTCAAGCTTAAGCTGGAGACTTAATTTTGTCTATCATATGAGCACCCAAAAGAACAAACTCCCACAAAACTGAATGTTCTTAATGAAATGACATCCATATGAGTAGCTAGCTCATAAAACCTTTTGGATGACATTTCCTTACTATAACGGATCCGTAATTACATGGTTTGTTCCGATGTGCTCATTAGACAATTATACACTCCTATTATTAACAAACTAGGAACTTGATCTCTGAATATCTAAACTTTGTCGAGTTCCTGTTGTTGCTGGAATATAAAACTGCAGACTTCATTGTCACTAAATAAACTGTGTGGTGTTTCAACACCATCCCTAATTTGTAGCATAGTGACAAAATATGCAGATATATTTCATGATTTGGATGTCACGTAATATGTTATGAAATCTAAAGCCATGTCAGAAGAGACTATATAAAAGGGACCACTTAGATCTCTTCTAGTAAATGGCGCCTAATATAGATTTTCATACATTCCTTGCATCCAATAAATGATCAGAGTCAGTATACCAAAATGATCTCAAACCTTTTTGACTACTGATCCTTGAACATGTAACCCTTTTGTTCTCCATAAATACCGTAAGACACATTTGGCTGCTGTCAAATGGTCAACTCCTGAACTTAACAATCTGCCCAACACACCTGTAATATATGAAACAACCAAATGCATATAAAACTGAGCATACTTTAGACTCCCTATTAGTGAGATATAGGAAATCTTCTTAAGATTATTCTCAGGGCAATTTTGAGACTGAACTTGTCTCCCACAGAACTTAGCATTCATTACCACATAGATATTATATAAATTACATGCTCCCACAGAACTTAGATAACATCATTAAATATCATCTCAAAACCGAACGAGGTGATCACTTAATGAAATTTAATATATCAGTAACGATATTGAAATGCTCTACTAATGCCATTATAAACCTTATAGAGTCTTTCATGAAAACTGAATAAAAGACTCTTTACAATTAATGCATTCTTTTTCGTATAAAGTCTCTGAGTGATACGCTTTAAAACTTTTCTTAATACCCTTTTGAATTCCTTTTGATTGTAAAAAACTATTTACAATCAATAGGTTTCAAACCTTATGGCAATGAGAAAAAGATTTTAAGTATCATTTAAAGACTTTCTTAATTAATGCAATAATCCATTTTAGAGATGTAGAACTTTTATGACTTGATGTAAGTCGAACTTCCATCATCCTAATGTCAACAGTGAGCTTGTCATCTCTTTAATGGATTTCCCGAATGGCAATTAGTGCTTTGAGGGTGCTAGAGTTTGTCCTTATGAACAATTCCCCGAATATGAGGAATTGCAACATTATCTTGAATTTATTGTGTCTTGAACAATGTCAGAAATACCATCCTGAACAATGCCAACAACACATGTGAGATTAATCTTCTTCAAGAATAATGTCACTAACCAAACTTCCCCCCTCAAACTCAGCATTCACAAATAGGTGTGCATTTCCTAATTCGTAAAATAACTTAACATTGGGATTATGTAAAACCTTACAAAATAATATCAACTTTAAACTATTCAACAAAATTAGAAAATCATTAGCATTATGTCCTATTACTTTATTAGGCTTATAAAGCCTTACCTTAGTTGGACATCTCCAAACATGCAAGTGATTCATTTGTTGAAAATTTATTAAGGATATAAGCTGCAATCAAAATATAACTGAATTCTAAACTGTTAATTCTTTCATTACAACACATGTACTTAAATGCAGGAATTCTATAGATGAAGCAACATTTCCAAATAAATGAAGATTATAATGATCTTTTAAAGAACTAGAATAAACTAATTTTGAATTAAGAGACAACCAAATTTTCCATTCAAAATTGAACACTTATAACCGAATTTGTTCAAAATAGAAATAGAAATCCAAATTCCGTTAAAAACGGTACATAATAGTCTCATAAAATTCAAATACAATCTAGCATTTAAAAGAAATAATCTAAATTTAATGTGCCTCTACTTGAACCATCTTGCCATTGCCCATATCGATGTATCTTTCACCATCATTTGGCCCTTGGCATCTTAGGCAATCCTACATAGACACAATGATGTGAATGGTTATACCAAATCTTTCCATCACGTGCCTATAAGTACCAAAGGTTGCATGAAAAGAAATTAACTTAGAATCAAACCGAATTAAAGAAACATACCCTTTTTACCACGCCAAGCGTGATAATTTGAGCAATCCTTCTTTACATGCCCTTCAGCTCCACAAAAGAAACAACCATGACTTTCTGAACTTTTCAGTTCCCTTCGTTGTTTCTTTTGAGAAGCTGTATCTGCAGCTTCAGTATCCTTCTTACTTTTGTTGAAGGTGGATGTCAGGAGAGTGCTTTCTGTCAATTCTTGCTCAAGCCTTTCATCTTCCTTTACACAGTTTGAGATGAGCTCATCCAGAGACAAAGTCTCATCCTTCAGATTGTAGCTCATCTTAAACTGTTCAAACTGAGATGGAAGAGATATCAAAACAAAATGCTCTAGCAGAGCCTCAAAGAGGTCTTGCTCAAGTGCTTTCAACCTTGAAGCAATATTAGACATCTTCATTATATGCTCCCTGATGTTTCCTTTACCTTCATATTTCATTGAAGATAGGTTTGTCAAGAGTGTACTAATTTCACTCTTTTTATTCTTGACAAACTTCTTTTCAAGCTCAATAAGGAACCATTTAGCTGTGGAAATTTTCTCTGAAATAGAGCCCCAGAGATATTCTGGAATGGCCTTCCTCACTAACATTAGGCACATGCGATTTGATCTCTTCCACTCTTCCAACTCCCTCTTTTCAGCAGAGGTACTCTCATCAGTGAGTGGTGGAGGACAATGAGTCCTTAATGCCAGATCAAGATCCATGACTCCGAGGATTATCAAAAGATTCTCCTTCCATGCCTTGAAGTTAGTGCCATTAAGGAGTGGAATTGATTTTAGGTTGGCAGAAAAATTTTCAGGAATATTAGCTGAAAGGAGAACAAGAAAACAATTTATAACATGTTCATATGAGTATTAAATACAACAACAAATTCAAATTAATGCTATTTTCCCATCTCAAGACATCCCCCACTAGTCCAATATTTATCTTTGGATAATCTATTGACTAGTCACTGACATCTTGTTGTAGCAATTAGATAATGACAATAATAACATGCCAAAAATAAAACTTCCTTTGGGCCGAATTAAATTTGCATGCATTGAACTCACTAATCATCACCTTGTCTATTGCCACAGGTGCGCATGAAATGGTATAGAACGGTAATCTTCCTTTGGGCCGATTTAGCATTCTTACGCAAATCACGGGCACATTTGATTCTTGTTATATTCGTGAAATGAAATAATACAAATCAACAGAGCCCATTTTGGCGAGATGATGATTGCATGAAGTCATTTCAAAAATATATACCTTTGCAAAATTTGAATCTATGTCGCAATTTAATACATTAACTTATACTTTAAGTGGAGATATTCAAGTCCACTTTTATTCAAAATCAAATTTAAGGCAACCAAAATTTTCATACAAAAGTATGTATTCAACTTGTTATATTTCGCGATTAACACTAATCTTCACAAGAAAACCCACTTTGGTGAGTTGATGATCCAATCAATTCATATTCGAAATATATAATTAATTGTGCCAAAAATTGAAATTGAAACTAAACCGAATTTAACAAAAAATGATTACACCAAGTGGAAATATATATAAAAAACTTTTATTCCACCCTTCTAATCATTTATATTGAGTTAAATTAAATCCATAACTTCAACACAAATTTTCTTCTTTAAAATGGGGTATATAGGTATACTAATGTGTATATGAACATACATATAAAGATATATATATATATAAATACACACCCTATCCCATTTCATATATAACTTTAAAAGGTGTCAAATTTCCTTAAGGCCATTTGCTTGATGGTTAGTGCACAAAAAAAATTCTTTAAGGCCTTTTAAACTTATTCTTTGAGGAGAAATATATATTAAAGCTTTTTATTTACTCCCGAAGAAAACTCTTGAATTTTGTGTTTTAATTTAAATCTAAATTCAGGCTAACTGAATTTTCATACCAACGTATGAAGTCAACTTGTTATATACCGAAGTATATATATATGGTTTTAAGCCTTAAACTTAGAATTTAAATTTATTTTGCACATTTAACACAAAATTTTATCTTTGAGGAGGAATATATAAAAGTCTTATTTCCTCCTTCAATTCAAATTAAATTCAATTTTAGACAACCAATCATACGATAGTATGTATTTTACCGTTTATGTTACGAAATAATAATAATTAAACAGTAAAGACCACTTTGGTGGGATCCCGTAATAATTAAAATTATTTTGAAACATATAAACTAATTTGCCCAAAAATTGAATTCAAATTAAACTGAACTTAAATGTAAATATACAGGAAAGCCTTTTATTTACTCCTTCGATCCGTTTAAAATTCATCCAAGCAACCGATCATACTGTGTATGTATTTTAATCCATTTACATTCCGAAATAATAACAATTTTAGTAGTGGAACCCACTTTGGTGGAATTTCACAAAAAATTAGAATTATTTCAAAATGTATATATAACTGAATTTTGCCTAAAGAATTAAAATTGGAATGAACTTAAATTTAACACACAAAATTTGGGCTTAAATGATATATATATATACAGTTAACCATGTATATTCGCATTTCACGAATTTCAATTCAAAACTTTAGGCGATAAATTTTCAAGCCAAGCATGTACGTAGCCTTTTATATGTATCGAAATAAAATTAATTGCCACGATGGAGCCCACTTTGGTGGGTTGTCCTTTTAAATAAAATTATTTCGAGATATATATATAATTAATTACGCCTAAAATTGAATTAAAATGTGAATTTTAACACAAAAAGTACACTTAATGGAAATATACAAATTGCCCTTTTATTTCCTCCTTAACTTGTGTTAAAACATCCTAAAATAGGCCCAAATATGTGTCCAAATGACCCAAAAATTGGGTCCAAAATTAGCCATTTGGGTGCCCAAAACTGGTTTGCAATAAGCCCAAAAAAGGGCCCAAAACTGATTTGCAATAATTCTTTACAAGAGTCCCAAAAGATACCCAAACAGGCACAAATGTTAATATCCCAATTGTAAGCCCAGCCCCCTTGTAAAAAATAAACAGAGTTATTTTTTTTATAAACTGCTGTGGGCCGGCCCAAGAGGGACCGGCCCACGGGGCCAGAACAGGGGCATATATGGTTAGTATGGGGGCGGCGGCCGCCGCCGCCGCCCCCTTAAGCTCAACTGCGGCAGGCCCCATAGTGGGGCCCCATCTGTCGCCAACAGGGGGTGGATTCCGACGCCCCCCTCAGATCTCGACGGGGGCGGCGGAAGCCACCCCCTCTGTAGCCAACGGGGGCGGCTTCCGCCGCCCCCATCAGATCTCGACGGGGGCAGCGGAAGCCGCCCCCTCTGTAGCCAACGGGGGCGGCTTCCGCCGCCCCCCTCAGATCTCGACGGGGGCGGCGGAAGCCGCCCCCTCTGTCGCCGACTGTGGCGGCTGATGCCGCCCCCCCTCCTTGCGATTCATCCTACAGGGGCGGCTTTGCCGCCCCTTTCTTGTTCTGTGTCGACGCCGACGAGGCCGGCGCCGATCTTCTGATGGGGCGGGAGAGCCACCCCCTTCTTTCGCCGTGTCGGGCGGCGGCCGGCGGGCCGCCCCCGATCTAGGGTTCGTAAAACCAATTTTTTTTGGTAAAATTAATCAAAAAACCAAATTTTGCACAGATCTGAATATTATAACTGATAAAAAATGATTTTTTAACAGATCCGAAACTTAAAACAGATTAAAAATCTGATTTTTATCAGATCTACTACGAGCAGAGAAAAAATTTAAGATCCACGGCATGTGGGCTCTGATACCACTTGTAGAAACTAAAGATCTAGATGTGTACAAACCGAATAACACAGATCTAGATATATAACATGCGGAATCTTAAATCATTGACCTACTCTGATTTAGCGGAAGCGTACCTGAGTCCATCGCTAATAATCTGAAAGATCCTGACGATATCACAACGGACAATCTTCCAGAATAGCACGAATCAACCGTTGGAGAACCCCTTTAGTTTTCTCCAGGTTTCTCTCCTAGCGACGGGACGTAGAAAAGACGGCTCAACTTTGTTCGTGTATTCCGGGGACCATGACCGCTAATATTTATAGGCTAGCCTCCATAGCCCTAGGGTTTCCAACTCGGCCCATCAACGAGTTGAAGCCCAATAGTCTCTACACATAAAGGCCCCACAACCTGTTTAACTCATTTAGCCCATTTAATTAATTAAAACCAGATCACTAATATATTGGGCTTAATACGATAGCGTAGCACTTATATAATTATTCACCGCATATTAGCCCTGTTTCAGAGTGTTTTCTTACTACAAAGCGTTGACCGTGGAGTTAACCCGGTCAACGTGGTCGAGGGGCCCGCTTCGGGTCCCTCGGGGGCTTCGAATCGGTGTAGAAGGGGCGAGGGGTAGCCTCGGCCCTGGTTGAGATGCTCGGCCTCGGACAGGAGTGCTCGGCCTCGGCTGGGAGGGGGACGAGGGGTAGCCTCAATCGCCCGAGTAGATGCACGGCCGACGGGTGGCGAGGGTGAGTCTCGGACTCGATTAGGATGCTCGGCCTCGGTAGGACGTGTTCGGCCACGGCAGGCTGACGGTGAGGGGAAGCCTCACTGTCCGGTTGATCGAGTGGTCGGAGAGGGGCGAGGGGTAGCCTCGGCCCATTGATCTGTTGTCCACCTGCGCAGACGAGAACGCTCGTCAGGGGGCCGGACCTTGGTTCCGGCCAAATCCCCTCTGATGCCTAAGTCAGATAGAGATCTGAGAAAGGAGGCCCGGCGGAGACGGTCCGACTCGTGAGGAGATCGTGACGACGTCTCTCAGCGCGAGCGGGGGAGGAAGGAGATGAATTGGGGGAACGAGGTCATTGATGGAGTACCTTAGGTTTTGTTACCTGAGATGCGGTCCGTTTCTTCGTCGTCTTCCTGGCCCTAATATAGAGCTCCCGCTTGATTACCTCCGGCCCACGTCCCACGCCCGCCATTGATCGTGCCCCATCAGTCCCCCCTCGCCGCCGCTCTCTCCGCCATGCCAGCACCTCCCCATTATCGCCATTTAGTAGTCGCGCGTCCGGGGGAGTGGTTTTCGCAGGAGTGGGCGAGCGACCAACGGGTTATTGGGGCCGGGTCGGATCGACGTTCGAGAAGGTCCCTTGTAGGGCCTTTGTCGAATGGGCTTTGAGGACGCAGATGGGCTTTTGACCAGTAGTCGGGCTCTTGGGCTCGTGCTTTGCGGGTCTCGGTCAAATAGGCATAACAATTGCCCCCATTGGTCGGGTTGATCGGCCTCGGCCGGTTCGGCTCGGCCGATGTGACCTCTGCCGATTTTGACGAGCTCGCCAGTTGATGCCAACTCATTTATTAGTCGTCATCATGAGTTGGCCCGTTCGATATTTTTAAGGCGCGGGTGCCGAAGCGCCGTCGGCCTTCAGATGCTGCCACGTGTAGCTGCAAGCTTATCCATGCCGCTCGCGGAGTCGCTTTAAGTTCGAGAAGTCGAAGGGTTCGTGAGCCGCCGTTGGTGGGGTCGATCAGCCTCGGCTCGCTCAGATCGCCTGTTGAGTCTCCTGGGATTCCGAGCGGCGCTTCAATCGAGGCGAGGCCATAAATGCAGGTCATGATGAGGCGGATCGATTGGACTTCGACTGGCGCCAATTTCGGAACGCCGCCGACTCTTCGAGCCTCGCCACGCGTTCTTGTCAGGCGCTTCGAATTCTCACCTGGCGTATAAGATCCCCAGTTGTGTTGATCTCTACTTCTCCTTTGCTCCTCCCGGTATTCAAAGCCTTCAGCAACTCGGAGTTCCCCGTCGTCTTCGCTTCTTTGCCTTCTCCAGACTGGTTGAAAATAGGTAATTCCTCTCTTGCTTTCATCTCATGGCTGCTCTTAGGATAGGCGGTTCTGGCCGGAGGACGAGGGGTACTCCGGAGTCCAGGCGGGGCGAACCCCGGCTAGGGGAGTCAGGTTCCCCCGCCGGGAGTCGTTCTCTTCAAGATAAGGGGAAGGAGAAGCTTTTTCCAGACTACGCCCGTGATGACGTGGCGTCGGCTGCCGTACGGCTTAATGTGCCCCTGGTTGTCCTCCGTACGCCGTCGAGGACCCCTCCTTCGGTGGCCGCGGAGATCCGGGAGAGATATCTCTGCTTCCCATACGAGGTTCGGGTTCCATTTGTCGACGAGCGGATTTGCCTTCCGAGGAGCAATGAGGTCGGCATCTACGTCGAGATGTTCCGCATGGGTCTTCGCTTCCCGCTCCATCCCTTCTTCATCCAGGTCATGGAACATTTCACAGTGTCCCTGTGTCAGTTCACCCCGTGTTCGATCGCGGTACTGACGTGCTTCGTAACGCTCTGCTGTTCCTGTGGTCTGGAGCCGACTCTCCCCCTTCTCTTCCACTTTTACCAGGTCCAGACGGTCGGTCCGGGGTCATGGCTGCTACTCCGAGCTCGTTCGAGGAGGGAATGCCTGATCGGGTTACCCCGCTGGTCAGGGCATTGGGACTCGGATTATGTTTTCGTGGTCTTCTTGGGGGAGGCCCAGATTCTAACAAGCTGGGGCAGTTCTGTCCATCCTCGCCCGTCGTTAGTTCTCTCAGACGCCGACCGGGCAGCCGCTGCGCTTCTGTTGGCTCTTCCTTTGGAGACGAAGTCCATCTGGTCTTTGTTGGACGACCTGCTCCTGAAGGCCGTCTTGTGGTCTCCGGGTAGGTCGCTTTTTCATCCCCAGATCGCCCTATGACTCATCCTGATTTCGGTCTCCTTTGCAGGGATGGCTGGCCGCGAATTCGTCCGTGACGTTGACGAGCTGATCCGTCGTGGAGCCGCTCGGAGCCGAGGTAGTACCTCTGGAAGGGCGCCTCGGAGGACCATTGAGGAGGAAGTGCGCCGAGCCGAGCCTGCCGTGGGTAAGGTGGCGGCCGTGCCTCCCGCCTCTTCTTCTGGCGATCCCCTTCCGGGGGGTGAGGATGGTGTGAGGCGGAAGCATTCCCCTCCAGCGCCTTCGGAGCCCCACGGTGGAAAGAAGAGGAAGGAGGACGTGGATCCCTCCGGCCCGGCAGGTTCCGCGCTTCCCGTGGCGACCGCCGGGATCCTTCGATAGCTTTGCCAGCCACCCCTCTCGCAGCGTCTTCGCCCGTATCACCAGGGGTCGGGGCCTTGTTGGCGAGTGACTTGGCTTCGATTGTCGTCCCTGGGAGTTCGATGTTTGCTGACCGAGCCGTGGCCCAGCAGGTTGCCGAGGTCTCCGTCCCTCCCCGGGACCGCAGCCTCCTCAAGAAGATCACGGCCGACAAGATGTCGGATTCCTTGGTCTGGATCCTCCAACAGGTTCGGTTATCTTGCTATCCTCTCTTTCTCTTTATCCTCTTCTTAGCCCATGTCTCGTCTTTTCAGGGTTCAGCGCTCGCTGTGGAGTTGCAGTGTCGAGCCGTCCGCTTGAGGGAGCTGGAGGAGTCCTCCATGAGGGCTCAGGGGCGGGCCGGGGCAGCCGAGGTGGCCATGATAGAGGCCCAGATGGAGTCTCGGTGCCTCGCCCTCCGTGTGGCTGCGTTGGAGGGACAAGTGGGTGACCTCGAGGGGAAGCTGGGGGATGCTCATCAGTCGGCTGAGGAAGCGGCGGAGTCTTTCCGTCTGGAGAGGGAGGAGCTTCAGAGGGAACTGTCGGACCGGCGTCAGGTAATGCGGCTTGCGGAGGAGGTGGAGAAGGGCGTCGTCGAGACCCTGGGGAAGAAGATCTTCGAGGTTCTCAGCGAGGCCTTCGGTAAGTATATAGATATCATCGCCCCCCGGATCGTCGAAGTCGTCCAGTCTTCCTTCCGGGAATGTGCGGAGCGTGTCCGGCAAGCCCCTCCGCCAGTCGAGTCCCCTCGCTCCGAGCAGGGCGAGGTGCCCGAGGATGTGTCCTCCCGAGCTCGGGCTCCCTAAGCCGTCCCTCCCAGCCTTATCCTCAAATTTTTAAGCATCCGCTTCGCTTTGGGCCAGTCTACTTGAAATGGATCCCTGGCCCCCGCTATCTCCTTCGGCGTCGTCACCGGCTCCATGGCTCATAATTGCTGGTTGCATGGCTGCTAGCTTGGGCTACCTACTTCGGGTCTTTTGTCAGCCAATTTTGCTCTGTCGGTGTCGATTTAGCTTCCGTAGGCGAAGAACTCTGTCATTCGTCGTGAGTAGATTGCTTGTAGGGTGTTTCCTTCGCCTTGATCCCCTGTAAATAAGACGCATTTTTGTACTCTGGTTAGCTATTATAATCGAAATCGACTTACTTGGACTTCTTGTGTACTTTGCGTTGTCGCCTTGTTCTCGGCTTAGGAATGGACGAAGCTGGCGTTGGCTGGGGGGATTCTCCCCAGACTTAGGGGCGCAGGAGTCGGTCAGCGAGGGCGAAGCTCCTCGACTTAAGACCGGTCGGAGTCCGTGCCTGCTGGGGGAATTGCCCCCAGACTTATGAGCGCTGGAGTCGGTCGGCGAGGGCAAAGCTCCTCGGCTTAGGACCGGTCGGCGTCCGTGCCTGCTGGGGGAATTGCCCCCAGACTTATGAGCGCTGGAGTCGGTCGGCGAGGGCAAAGCTCCTCGGCTTAGGACCGGTCGGCGTTCGTGCCTGCTGGGGGAATCGCCCCCAGACTTATGAGCTCTGGACTCGGTCGGCGAGGGCAAAGCTCCTCGGCTTAGGACCGGTCGGCGCCCGTGCCTGCTGGGGGAATCGCCCCCAGACTTATGGGCACTGGAGTTGGTCGGCGAGGGCAAAGCTCCTCGGCTTAGGACCGGTCGGCGCCCGTGCCTGCTGGGGGAATCGCCCCCAGACTTATGAGCACTGGAGTCGGTCGGCGAGGGCAAAGCTCCTCGGCTTAGGACCGGTCGGCGCCCGTGCCTGCTGGGGGAATCGCCCCCAGACTTATGAGCACTGGAGTCGGTCGGCGAGGGCAAAGCTCCTCGGCTTAGGACCGGTCGGCGCCCGTGCCTGCTGGGGGAATCGCCACCAGACTTATGAGCACTGGAGTCGATCGGCGAGGGCAAAGCTCCTCGGCTTAGGACCGGTCAGCGTCCGCGTCTGCTGGGGGAATTGCCCCCAGACTTATGAGTGCTGGAGACGGTCGACGAGGGCGAAGCTCCTCTTCTTCCTCCAGCGAGGCGGCGGTCCCCAGCCTTTTGCGTTATTGGCGACATGTCAACTCCGTCGGGATTTTAAATAGAGACAATAAAAAGAATGCGTTTGTACTCTCATGAGTCCTGTCGGACCGGTACATTTGGAGGAAACGGAAAAAAGGAAATGAAGCTAAACAGAGGGATGTAAAACTAGATAACTCCCTCATACTTAGGCTGCCACCGGGGGAGGGACGTTGCCTGCTCACTCTATGATGCGGAGGGGGCCTTGGATGGTGTTGATCTTCTTCCCCTTGTCCGGCTGCGTGGAGGTCCCCTCTCCGGGGGCCGGCTCGTCGGCCTGATTCCTGGCGTGCCCTCGGCTCATCAGCTTCTCAATGTCCTTCTTTAAATGCCAGCAATCTTCCGTGTCATGACCATCGTCCTTATGGTACTTACAGTACTTCTCCCGGTTCTTCCCGCCTCTTTTAGCCTTCGGTGGGGGGCGATCAGCTCGCTCTTCCTTCTGTACTTGGGCGAGAATGGCGTCTGGGGTGGTGCCCCTCGCGCTTTCTCCCCGCTGCCTGTTCCTCTGCCTCTTCTCGGTCCGGTACCCTTCGGGGCTAGCTCGTCCGCCGTCGCCACGCTTGGTCCCTCGAGCGGCTTTTCCTGCATCCTCGGCCAAGGCCTCCTCGGTCAGCATGAAGCGTTCGGCCCTTGCCATGATCCCGGGGAGGTCCTTCGGGGGGTCGTTGTGTAGGGACTTCTTGAGGCCCCTGTGGCGAAGTCCTTTCTTAAGGGCCGTCTGGACCACCAGGTCGGGTGGGTTGTTCACGTTCAGCCTTTCAGCATTGAAGCGGCGCATGAACTGTCGGAGTGGCTCGGCCGGACCTTGCACTATGTTGAACAGATGTTCAGCAGGTTTGATCAGTCTCCCCGCCATGAACTGTTTGTAGAACAACTGGGCGAGTTGTTCGAAGCTGTCGATGGAGCGGCCGGGCAGGCTGTGGTACCAGATCCTCACCGCTCCCCTGAGAGTAGAATAGAAGCCCCGGTAAAGCAGGTCATCGTCAGCTCCCTGGAAGGCCATGTCCCCCTCGTAGTCCATCACGTGGTGTGCCGGGTCTCCTATTCCATCGTATTTTCCCAGCACCGGGATCCGGAATCGGGAGGGGACCCGTGCGTCAGTTATTCTCCGTGACAAGGGGCACCGATCTCCGTGGATGCCTCCGGGGATGCGGTACTCGCCTGCCTCTGGATCGACCGGGGGTGGAGGTAACACCGGCGCCAGCGGGGCTGGCTCCGCAGCCTTCGCCACGCTGGGGGCCGGGCTGTCCCGGCGTTCCCGACTCCTCCTGCGGGAGCTCCTGCTCTGCCACGATCGGTCTCTCGAGTGGTGTCGTTCGCTTCTCCTGCGGCGGGACGACCGCGATCGATGAGACGAGGCCGTCCTCGATTCGCCGTCCGTCCCTTCGGTCTCTCTTCGGCTCCTTTCACGATTGGGTGAGGAGGTGCGTGACCTCACCTGACGAGAGCCAGACAGCGTGAACCGACGCTCCGTGTTCGGTTTCCGGGTCCCGTGGTCGTCGACCACGGCGGACCGCAAGTGTGGGGGACCCCCCGCCCATCTATGGCTGTCGTCCAACGTGCCTCCGTTGGGTGGCGCAGGGCCGACGAGCTGCTGCACCGTTGCGACCAACGTCTGGAGGCTCGTGTTGGTCTCCTGAGCCAGGGCGCGGAGCTGTCCCTGCGTGGCCAGTTCTGAGCCGCCGGTTTCTTCGGTGGAGAGGGTGGGGTGGCCGCTGACGGGCGTGTCCTCGGGATTGCCGTTTGTTGTGCCATTCCCCTCCTCCAGGATGGGGGGCATGCGCTTCCTTCCATTGCTAGCTCGTGCCATTGTTGGTGTGGTTTGCTTCTTCGTGGGACGGTTTCTCTTCCCACAGACGGCGCCAGATGTTTCAGAGTGTTTTCTCACTACAAAGCGTTGACCGTGGAGAACCCGGTCAACGTGGTCGAGGGGCCCGCTTCGGGTCCCTCGGGGGCTTCGAATCGGTGTAGAAGGGGCGAGGGGTAGCCTCGGCCCTGGTAGAGATGCTCGGCCTCGGACAGGAGTGCTCGGCCTCGGCTGGGAGGGGGACGAGGGGTAGCCTCAATCGCCCGGGTAGATGCACGGCCGACGGGTGGCGAGGGTGAGTCTCGGACTCGATTAGGATGCTCGGCCTCGCTAGGACGTGTTCGACCACGGCAGGCTGACGGTGAGGGGAAGCCTCACTGTCCGGTTGATCGAGTGGTCGGAGAGGGGCGAGGGGTAGCCTCGGCCCATTGATCTGTTGTCCACCTGCGCAGACGAGAACGCTCGTCAGGGGGCCGGACCTTGGTTCCGGCCAAATCCCCTCCGATGCCTAAGTCAGATAGAGATCTGAGAAAGGAGGCCCGGCGGAGACGGTCCGACTCGTGAGGAGATCGTGACGGCGTCTCTCAGCGCGAGCGGGGGAGGAAGGAGATGAATTGGGGGAACGAGGTCGTTGATGGAGTACCTTAGGTTTTGTTACCTGAGATGCGGTCCGTTTCTTCGTCGTCTTCCTGGCCCTTTTATAGAGCTCCCGCTTGATTGCCTCCGGCCCACGTCCCACACCCGCCATTGATCGTGCCCCATCAGTCCCCCCTCGCCGCCGCTCTCTCCGCCATGCCAGCACCTCCCCATTATCGTCATTTAGTAGTCGCGCGTCCGGGGGAGTGGTTTTCGCAGGAGTGGGCGAGCGACCAACGGGTTATTGGGGCCGGGTCGGATCGACGTTCGAGAAGGTCCCTTGTAGGGCCTTTGTCGAATGGGCTTTGAGGACGCAGATGGGCTTTTGACCAGTAGTCGGGCTCTTGGGCTCGTGCTTTGCGGGTCTCGGTCAAATAGGCATAACAAGCCCAACATTGGATTAAGATCCAACTTAGTTGGATAAGTTCTAACAAATTAAACATGGTTGGTGGGAATTTAGAAGTATTTTCCAATATATCAATACAAGAATATTAGTAAGGTACATCATGACGGTGAGCAAACTTTGAGGATATGAGAAAGACGTGCTTTTGTAAGACATGGTTAATCAATATTGAACCCAAATTTGAATTGCAATTGCTAATTTAGCTTCATTAGATTTAGAATCCAGGTAACTTTTGATATTTGAACTGATAGAATTATGATGATGTGTATTTATCTTATTACATATTATGTTGACATTCACTACTAGAAAATAGAGCAATAGCCACTGGACATCTGCCACGGAATGATTTCGTGGCAACTGTTGGAACAATAGCCACTGAATAGTCCGTGGCTATATTTTCGTGGCTACTATTTTAATAGCCACAGAATTTTCGTGGCAAATACTAAATGGCCACGAATAAATCTGCACCTTGCCTTTCCGTCAGAGTAATATAATTACCACGTACTAATTCGTGACAGATATTTTTAACTGCGAGTGATATTTCGTGACAAATGTATATTTGCCAGGATCTGTCGAAAACCCTGGCGCCTTATTTTGGCGGCTGAATGAAAAATTATTTGATCGAAACCCATAATTGATCGAACCCTTTAATTGATCCCTTATATGATCGAACCCCATTTCATCTCTCTCTCTCTCTCTCTCTCTCTCTCTACGAAAGCCGGTAACCAGGCGAAGAAAGACGCAATCAGGCTTCGATCAGTCAGCGAGCGACGCAACCAGGCTTCGATTCGATCCGTTGTCGGAGATCGCGATCAAGAGAGTCGCCAAGCTCGCAGGTGACAAGGGGAAGAATCTCTCGTTCCGTCAAGTAATTTGAGTTTGGGGAATTTGTTAGGGTTTTTGTTCGGTTTGGATTGCTTGTTTGCGTCGACTTCTTGATGTGCCGGTTGAATTTTATTAGCGGGAGGTGGTGAGTTTTTAGGGTGGGTGGAAATTAAGGTTTTGTTTTGTTTTTACGGCGTGTGTAGAGGTTTTCGTTTGGTGCATGTGTGTGTTTCACGGAGTTTGGTCATTTCGTATTAACTTTTTGGCTTTCGTAATGTCAAATTGGAATTTTCTGATTCTTTTTTCATTTCTAATTCTTTTTTCCCTTGCGTATAATTGATCGATCATCTGTGTTAGGGTTTGTCTACCCAATTTTTATTGCCCTCTTGTTCATTTTCTTTTTATGGGTGTAGATAAAATTAAAATATCTGAATGTTAAGTCACGTCCCCTTTGGGTCTTCACTAATTTAGAGATTTCCTTATTTCTTTCAACATAAATTTGGTACACATACAGTTAATTATTCTTTTTCATGGTTATTATAAATTGTTGGAAATATTTTCTTTTTGCAAAAATTAATATCAAATTGAAAAGAAGTGCTTGGGATTAGGCGATCATGGTGTCCAAACCCTGTTTGGATTGAGGTTCATGCCTGCATACTATAACAGTGTGTGCACCTCTGCTAGCTTTTTGTTCCATTCCTTTTCTGTTTCTGGTAAAACAAACATACACAAATGCTCAAGATAGGAACTCTGAATGTGTTCCATGTATTATTATCCTGTTATGCACTTTTTTTGAATGTATATATGATGGGTAATGTAGACATGGGTCATGCTGGTAGGCTAATGCTATTCCGATGCTACACTGATATTTTCCAGATGCAGGTAGGCTAATGCTGATTGCACTTTTGATGGGTAGAGAAGGAATCGATTCATTCCAAGTTTTTACTTGTATCCTCACTATGGCTATTTTGATATGCAAACCATGTAGAATGTGTAATCATATGCGTGCTCAGCTTGGTTATGCCTATTACTGTCACGAAGCCTCCCTGTGTAGGGGTATTGGAAATGGTGGATGTGTAGATGATAGTATTGGAAATAGTTAGAACCCTAATGCGTCGCATTAGAAAATTGTGTGTTGGAAATGTGCATATGAAGTTAGAATAATACTATAATCAACTTGTACTGCAGATATCAGATGTCGTTTGCTGACACCACACTGTATTGGAGCATGCTTTTGATGGCTTTTAGCGGCATTGTTCACTACCATTCTAATGAAATAAGAATTCGTGATTTGATTTAGGAGTATATCAACCCACTTCTTTTATTCAACTCTTTGCTTTACACTCACACGGAATTGACCTGAAATACTCATCTTCTATAGTACCAAAAGGAAAACAGAGAGACAACTGAAGTTTGTTTCCAAACATTTTTCCACTCGAGGTAGGTGACATAGAGTTTTCTTGAGTCTTGATGTGGATCTAATTCTGGACTGATCCTGGATGGTTGGACAGAGCTGAGTATGATCTTTAGGTCTTAGATGGTTGGAATCAGCGGCTAAGGGAGAGATTATTTTCAGCGTAGACAGTATCAGTATGTGTTGAAAAACAATGGGTACCATATGCATGTCGTATGATGAGTTCTTCTGATATCTGATATGAGTTCTTCTAGCATGATGATGGTTTCAGCTGTTGCTTGCTAATATTATTCAAGAAGAATTGAAGTTGTAAATAAATTTTGTAAACATTAGTTTAGGTCAAAGCTGATTAACATTTATTGGTTTTCAATTATATGTTTTGAAGTTCTGATGCTAATCATGTTCCCCTTTCATCTAGGTATTACTATATGATGCATGTGACTACTCACTCTTTTCTAATAGTTTTTTTCAAAGTCCAGGTTAAGATGATGATATTGAAAGTAATTACAAGAACTTTTGGGTTGCACCGCCAAGTTTTATTACTCTTTCGTTTTCATATATGGAATTCTAGTTTTACTCACCTTTTACTGGGTTATTTGCAAATTACTCACCTTTTACTCATTTATTTGCAGATGAAGAGATTGAGGGATGCTCTTAAATCTGGAGGATCAGCCCTCTCCTCTCAGCCTATAGGGTGCTCTCCTCTCACCGCCAAGTTATATCATGTCTGCAGCTTAATTTACACTTTTACTACGTGAGATGACTAATTGCTAAATTCATGCATTTCAGGCCAGCAGTCGCTTGCGGGCCAAGCCGCTGCCCACTCATCTCAGCCCACAGCGTCAGGTATGCGTATATGTATATTATATCTTGTTTGCAGCTTAATTTACATTTATTACTACGTGGGATGACTAATTGTTAAATTCATGCATTTCAGGCCTGCAGTCGCCAGCGGGCCAGGCCGCTGCCCACTCCTCTCAGCCCACAGGGTCAGGTATGCATATATGGGTATTATATCATGTCTGCAGCTTAATTTACACTTATTACTTCGTTGGATGACTAATTTTCCTATTTTTCGCATTTATCTTTCTTGTGTATCTAATTACTTTTTTAATTATGTCATATGGATGCAGGTGGCTTAGAGGATATACCGGTAGGTTCTCAGGCCATTGCCTCCTCCTCCCATGCCGCTGGTCATGCCACACAAATCCCTGTCGAGACGGTACAGTTCATACCGTACGATGCCAGTGTAGATGACACACCTTTACCACCTGCTGCAGAGGCTGAGAGGTTGGCACGGTCTAAGAAGGCCAAGATGGATGCACGCCAGGAGGTTTTAGATTTGTTGGCAACCGTATCAAATGCTAGGATGATTGCAGCCAGAGAGGAATGCTTCCAGCGAAAGGGTATGAAAACGTATTTCAATTATGTTAAATAAGAAGAAAGTGTAATATTGCATTTTATTTATATTGTAGGATAATATCTTTTTTTGCAGGCGGGGAGAAGCCACCTAAGGTTGGACGAGGATGCAACATGCCCTCAAACCTAATTCCACAAGAAGGGCAGCGAGTTGTCATCCAGTGGAGCTACGGTGCCTCCATTGGAAAGTGGGGGGGCAACTTTACTAGTTTTTTGGCTACCTTGGCCAGATGGGGCGATTTCTTCAACATTTGCCTCGGTTGGTCCAAACAAAGATTTGAAAATTTGGTTGTATGTTGGCGCTACATTAATGTAAGTATGTTAAATTTTACTTTATTACTTAAATTATGTTTATAATTTGTATGTCTCTTTTCGCAGAGGCATTACGTGCTGGATGGAAACCCAAACACATGGATATTCTGTTTCAATAAGATAAAGGTTGTGTTGTACCAGTGGCGTAAGGACCTGAAGCAGAAGATATGGTCGGTTTACACAGAAGACTGGGAGCGCTGGTGGCATATGGACACCCGAGCAGATCCCCTCCAGTTCTTTGGATTCTGTTTCTATTGGGAGTCGCCTGATGGGAAGGTATGGTTCAAGTTTGGTCCATTTTAATATGTTTTAATATACAATTGGCTGACATCTTTTTTAAAAAGAGGATTGCGGATATCGCCAAGGAAAACTGCGAAAATCCACGAGAGTATGAGCATCATGCTGGCTCCAAGAGCTACACCAGACATGCCCACGATTTGGCTCAACATGTTATATGTTCAATATTAAATTTGAACCTATATTATGATTTAATGGGATATGTGTTTTTAAATTACATGTCTAATTATTTATCTATTTGTTTTTAGGGCAAGCCGGGTTTGGTGGCGTTGGCGGAGCGCACCCTTACGCAGGCCCACCCCAAGTATGCTGATACGAACAAGCTGGAGAAGAATAAGAAGCTGCTAGTCAGTAATAACTTATGTTTAAAAATATTGTTCATATTAAGTATAATTTTAATGTTGGTTGTATTTGTTTTAGGCTCTTCTGAAGCAGGCTGCAACAGACCTCAGGTCACACTCTGAGGCAAACTCCAGTTGTTCTGGACCACTTACCAGGGAAGAGGAGGACGGCCTCATTGCAGGGGTGCTCGGAGGGACGCGGAAGAACCGGTATCGGCGTAGAGGTTCAGAGAGCAGAGACTATGGACAGTCGACCAATTCATCCTCATCAGGCACTGAGAGTATCCGACGCCCCCACTGATCCACCAGCGGACATGTAGGATTCCACTGTCATGTTGACCAAGATGATGGAGAGGATGGAGTAGAATGAAAAACATTACCAGTTATTGCTCGTTTGCATGCCTCCAGAGATGCAAGAGAAATACAATTGGCTCCGTACTGATCTGGTAAGAATTTATATTAAAATTTATAAACAAGTGGAGCTTATTTAGAGAGTGAGCACACTTATTAAAAAACTTGACAGATTCCAGTGAAAATAAAAATACCAAAATGACTTATGCGACTCAACAAAATGACTTATTTATTTCAAAACCATAATTGGATTGATTTCTTTTGTCTTTCTCTGGTCAACAGTTCATTATGTATTTGATTCCTTATCTACACCATTAATTTCAAGTGAACCAGTGACAAACTTTATGTTGTCATTCATTATATCCTATCTCTCATGTCAACAGGTAATTTTTAACAGCATATGCTGAATACAAATAACAGCTTCATGAATAAGACAAATGCGGACAAGATTTCTGTGGCTGAAACGAAACATGTCAGAGAGAGACTGTCTAGACTCATAAAAAAGATTGTCTAGACTCATAAAAAAGATGCTCAACTTGCGAGGTAATGCTAGAATATATAAAAATATGGCTATCAACCCTTGTCACAACTTCGGTGTTCTGGTGTCGCAGCAAGGTTTTGATAGGTTTCATCCCCCCCCCCCCCCCCCCCCCCCCCCCCCCCCCCCCCCCCCCCGCGTTGGGGGCAATGCTGCCTATTTGGCAGCGATTAGCTTGCAGTTGCGACAGCCTTGTGGATGCGTATGCCTAAGCAGACACCCAGGCCAATTCTAAAACACTATTCCTCTGTCATGCCATGAATTTTACATCTAGACTCTAGTGATGTGCACCACAAATGTCCCACCTCAGGAAGTTGGTATAGTTCTAGTAGCTTTCTGATTGCAAGTATTCTCTATAAGCAAATTTTGAACATTCATCAAATTATTGCGTCGATTGGTTCAGAGAAAAACTCCATAGCTATAAGTGAAATTATGGCAATAAGTTGCTTCATATCTATTTCATACAATGTAAATTTCTAGAGGATCCTTTCTCAGTTACATGTCTCTTATCCGTATCAGTTATTGTATCAATACGTTTGTTACATCTATAGTAATTTACTAATTCATAGTCCAAGATCTCAAAACTTATTTTATCTCTAACGTGTAAGAATGTGATTGCACTATTGTTTCTCTTGTTTTTTGACCAAACTTTTGCTTGTAGCTCCAGATGCGCTTGAACATTATCACATCTCATGTGCAAGTTCTAGTAGAAGCACATGTTTGCATCAAAGGATATATGCATCTTAAACTTTGAGATGGATTCTTGCCAAATCTTCTATTAAGTCTTTTAGTAAATGAAACATAGGAACATGGTTTTGTGGATAAGCTAGGGGTGTGAATGAAACTCAATATGAAATTGAATACTTTGCTTGCTTGAACAAACAATGTTAGGATCATCTTATCAGAATATTATCTGCTGGGTTGGAGCCAGAAGATGTATATATTGGTTCCATGAGATAAGATTGAATGATTGAATCATAGAAGGGTCTCATGGTTTATACAGTGTAAGGGGCCTTTTCTGGGTATATTACTTTAAATTTTTGGGAGGTAATTACTCATACCCATTGTAATGTTCATGTGAAAATGTCATTGCCCGATATATTTTTTCATTCACAGCATCTATTTCCTTGTTAAATTACATGATCTTGTTAAATCTGAACTATTACATGATATTTGTTGGACGATTATACGCTTTTAGCCCCCTTCTTCAACGTTAGCCCCTCTATCATTTCCTAATTCCTACCCAGCCTATAATCATTTACAACCTAAAACATCTCTCGTATTCTTCCCCCTCTCTTCTCCCTTCTTTCATTTCTCTTCTCTCTCTGACATGTTTCGGAAATCCGTCCCTTATTTCATGAATAACAGGTAATCCCTTCTTTCATGAATAATACAAATAACAGATTCATTATATCCCTTCTGTTACGCCTATTTGGCCGAGGCCCGAAAGACACGAGCCCGAAAACCCGACCCGCGGTCAAGAGCCCATCTGAGCACTCAGGCCCACTCGATAAGGCCCTATCGGGGACTCCCCCGAATGTAGATCCGACCCAGCCCCGGTAACATACGGGTCACTCACCCACTCCTGCGATAACCGCTCCCTCGATCCCACGACCACTTAATGGCAGGTATGGGGGGAGGCTGGCATGGCGTAGGGAGCGGCGGCAGGGGGCGGATTGAGGGGGCACGATTGGGGGCGGACGAGCAACGTGGGTCGGGGGCAATCACGGCGGAGGTCTATAAAGCGGGTAGGATGACAACAGGACAGGGGACCGCATCTCAGGTATCTAGAACCTAAGGTACTCCATCAACGACCTAGTTCCCCCATTTCATTTCCTTCCTCCCCCGCTCGCGCCGAGAGACGCCGTTCCGATCTCCTCACGAGTCGAACCGTCTCCGCCGGGCCTCCTCTTTCAGATCTCTGTCTGACTTAGGCATCGGAGGGGATTTGGCCGGAACCAAGGTCCGGCCCCCTGACGAGCGTTCTCACCTACGCAGGAGGGCATCAGATCAACGGGCCGAGGCTTCCCCTCCGCCCCTCGCCGACTACGCAACCAGCTGGACGATTGAGGCTTCCCCGCGTCGTCCAACCCACCGAGGCCGAGCGTCTCGACCCGGGCCGAGGCTTCCCCTCGCCCTTCGCCGAACACGAATCTAACTGGACGACTGAGGCTACCCCTCGTCGTCCTACCTCTGAGGCCGTGCTCGTCTGTCCGAGGCCGAGCATCTCAACCAGGGCCGAGGCTTCCCCTCGCCCCATCTGCACCGATTTGAAGCCCCCGAGGGACCCAAGCGGGCCCCTTGACCACGTTGACCGGGTTCTCCGCGGTCAACGCTTTGTAGTGAGAAAACACTCTGAAACATCTGGCGCCGTCTGTGGGAACCAAAAACCGTCCCACGAAACAGCAAACCACACCAACAATGGCACGAGCCAGCAACGGAAGGAAGCGCATGCCCCCCATCCCGGAGGAGGGGAATGGCGCATCAAACGGCAACCCCGAGGACACGCCCGTCGGCGGCCACCCCGCCCTCTCAACCGAAGAGACCGACGGCTCAGAACTGGCCACGCAGGGACAGCTCCGCGCCCTGGCTCATGAGACCGACGCGAGCCTCCAGACGTTGGTCGCGACGGTACAGCAGCTCGTCGGCCCTGCGCCGTCCAACGGAGGCACGTTGGACGATAGCCATCGATGGGCGGGGGGTCCCCCGCACTTGCGGTCCGCCGTGGTCGACGACCACAGGACCCAGAAACCGAACACGGAGCATCGGTTCACGCTGTCCGGCTCTCGTCAGGCGAGGTCACGCGCCTCCTCCCCTTATCGTGAAAGGAGCCGAAGAGAAACCGAAGGGACGGAGGGCGAGTCGATGACGGCATCATCTCGTCGGTCACGGTCGTCCTGCCGCAGGAGAAGCGAACGACACCACTCGAGAGACCGATCACGACGGAGCAGGAGCTCCCGCAGGAGGAGTCGGGAGCGTCGGGTCAGCCCGACCCCCAGCGTGGCGAGGGCCGTGGAGCCAGCCCCAACGGCGCCTGTGCTTCCTCCACCCCCGATCGAGCCAGAGGCAGGCGACTGCCGCATCCCCGGGGGCATCCACGGAGACCGGTGCCCCTTATCACGGAGAATAACCGACGCACGGGTCCCCTCTCGATTCAGGATCCCGGTGCTGGGAAAGTACGACGGGATAGGGGACCCGGGACACCACGTGATGGACTACGAGGGGGACATGTCCTTCCAGGGAGCTGACGATGACCTGCTTTGCCGGGGCTTCTATTCTACTCTCAGGGGAGCGGCGAGGACCTGGTACCATAGCCTGCCCGGCCGCTCCATCGACAGTTTCGAGGAACTCACCCAGTTGTTCTGCAAACAGTTCATGGCGGGGAGGCAGATCAAGCCTGGTGCTGAACATCTGTTCAACATAGTGCAAGGCCCGGCCGAGCCGCTCCGACAGTTCATGCGCCGCTTCAATGCGAAAAGGCTGAACGTGAACAGCCCTCCTGACCTGGTGGTCCAGACGGCCCTTAAGAAAGGGCTTCGCCACAGAGGCCTCAAGAAGTCCCTGCACAACGATCCCCCGAAGGACCTCCCCGGGATCATGGCGAGGGCCGAATGCTTCATGCTGACCGAGGAGGCCTTGGCCGAGGATGCAGGGAAAGCCACTCGAGGGACCAAGCGCGGCGACGGCGGACGAGTCAGCCCCGAAGGGTACCGGACCGAGAAGAGGCCGAGGAACAGACAACGGGGAGAAAGCGCGAGGGACACCACCCCAGACGCCGTCCTCGCCCAAGTACAGAAGGAAGAGCGAGCTGATCGCCCCCCACCGAAGGCTAAAAGAGGTGGGAGGAACAGGGAGAAGTACTGCAAGTACCATAAGGACGATGGCCATGACACTGAAGACTGCTGGCATTTGAAGAAGGACATTGAGAAGCTGATGAGCCGAGGGCACGCCAGGAACCAGGCCGACGAGCCGGACCACGGAGAAGGGACCTCCACGCAGCCAGACAAGGGGAAGAAGATCAACACCGTCCAAGGTCCCCTCCGCATCATAGAGTGAGCGGGCGATGACTCTCCCCCCAGTTGCAGCCTAGTAAGAGGGAGTTATCTAGGTTTACATCCCTCTGTCTAGCTTCATTTCCTTTTTTCCTTTTCCTCCAAATGTACCGGTCCGACAGGACTCTTGAGAGTACAAATGCATTCCCTTTTTGTCTTTTCTTAAATCCCCGACGGAGTTGACATTTCACTAATAGTGCAAAAGAATGAAGGCCACTGTCTCACTGGAGGAGGAAGGGGGACACTGCCCTCGCCGACCGACTCCTGCGCTTAGAAGTCTGGGGCAGTTCCCCCAGCAGGCACAGACGCCGACCGGTCCTAAGCCGAGGAGCTTTACCCTCGCTGACCGACTCCTGTGCTCATAAGTCTGGGGGCAATTCCCCCAGACAGCGCGAACGCCGACCGGTCCTAAGCCGAGGAGCTTTGCCCTCGCTGACCGACTCCTGCGCTCATAAGTCTGGGGCAGTTCCCCCAGCAGGCACGGACGCCGACCGGTCCTAAGCCGAGGAGCTTTGCCCTCGCCGACCGACTCCTGCGCTCATAAGTCTGAGGGCAGTTCCCCCAGCAGGCACGGACGCCGACCGGACCTAAGCCGAGGAGTTTTACCCTCGCCGACCGACTCCAGCGCCCATAAGTTTGGGGGCAATTCCCCCAGCTGACGTGAACGTCATCCAATCCTAGGCCAAGAACGAGGCAGCAACGCAAAGTACACGAGAAGTCCGAGTAAGTCAATTCCATTTATAATAGTTAACCAGGGTACAAAAACGTGTCTTATTTACAGGGAATCAAGGCGAAGGAAACACTCTACAAATAATCCACTCACGACGAATGACAGAGTTCTTCACCTACAGAAGCTAGATCGACACCGACAGAGCAAAATTGGTTGACAAAAGACTCAAAGTAGTTAGCCCAAGCTAGCAGCCATGCAACCAGCAATTATTGGCCACGGAGCCGATAACGAAGCCGAAGGAGATAGCGGGGGCCAGGGATCCATTTCAAGTAGACTGGCCCAAAGCGAAGCGGATGCTTAAAAATTTGAGGATAAGGCCGGGAGGGACGGCTTAGGGAGCCCGAGCTCGGGAGGACACATCCTCGGGCACTTCGCCCTGCTCGGAGCGAGGGGGATCGACCGGCGGAGGGGCTTGCCGAACACGCTCCGCACATTCCCGGAAGGAAGACTGGACGACTTCGACGATCCGAGGGGCGATGAGGTCTTCATACTTACCGAAGGCCTCCCTGAGAACCTCGAAGATCCTCTTCCCCAGGGTCTCGACGACGCCCTTCTCCACCTCCTCTGCAAGCCGCATCACCTGGCGCCGATCCGACAGTTCCCTCTGAAGCTCCTCCCTCTCCAGGCGGAACGACTCCGCCGCTTCCTCAGCCGACTGATGAGCATCCTCCAGCTTTCCTTGGAGGTCAACCACTTGTCCCTCCAACTCGGCCACACAGAGGTTGAGACGCCGAGACTCCATCTGGGCCTCCGTCATAGCCACCTCAGCTGCCCCGGCCCGCTCCTGAGCCCTCATGGAGGACTCCTCCAGCTCCCTCAAGCGGACGGCTCGACACTGCAACTCCACAGCGAGCGCTGAACCCTGAAAAGACGAAACATGGGCTAAGAAGAGGATAAAGAGAAAGAGAGGATAGCTAGATAACCGAACTTGTTGAAGGATCCAGACCAAGGAATCCGACATCTTGTCGGCCGGGATCTTCTTGAGGAAGCTGCGGTCCCGGGGAGGGACGGAGACCTCGGCAACCTGCTGGGCCAGGGCTCGGTCAACAAACATCGAACTCCCAGGGACGACGATCGAAGCCAAGTCACTCGCCAACAAGGCCCCGACCCCCGGTGATACGGGCGAAGACGCTGCGAGGGGGGTGGCTGACAAAGCTACCGAAGGATCCCCGGCGGTCGCCACGGGAAGCGCGGAACCTGTCGGACTGGAGGGATCCACGTCCTCCCTCCTCTTCTTTCCTCCGTGGGGCTCCGAAGGCGCCGGAGGGGAACGCTTCCGCCTCGCACCATCCTCACCCCCGGGAAGGGGATCGCCAGAAGAAGAGGCGGGAGGCGCGGCCACCACCTTACCCACGGAAGGCTCGGCTCGGCGCACTTCCTCCTCAACGGTCCTCCGAGGCGCCCTTCCGGAGGTACTACCTCGGCTCCGAGCGGCTCCACGACGGATCAGCTCATCGACATCACGGACGAATTCGCGGCCTGCCATCCCTGCAAAGGAGACCGAAATCAGGATGAGTCATAGGGCGATCCGAGGATGAAAAAGCGACCTACCCGGAGACCACAAGACGGCCTTCAGGAGTAGGTCGTCCAACAAAGACCAGATGGACTTCGATTCCAAAGGAAGAGCTAACAGCAGCGCGGCGGCTGCCCGGTCGACGTCTGAGAGAGCTAGCGACGGGCGTGGATGGACAGAACCGCCCCAGCTTGTCAGAATCTGGGCGTCACCCAAGAAGACCACAAAGACATAATCCGAGCTCCAATCCCCCGACCAGCGGGGTAGCCCGATCAGACATTCCCTCCTCGAACGGGCTCGGAGGTGCAGCCATGACCCCGGCCCGACCGTCTGGATCTGGTAAAAATGGAAGAGAAGGGGGAGGGACGGATCCAGGCCGCGGGTGCAGCAGAGCGTGGCGAAGCCCGTCAGTATCGCAATCGAGCAAGGGGTAAACTGACAAAGCGGCACCATGAGATACTCCATGACCTGGATAAGGAAGGGATTGAGCGGGAAGCGAAGACCCAGGTGAAACATTTCGACGTAGACGCCGACTTCATTGCTCCTCGGAAGGCAAATCCGCTCGTCGACGAATGGAACTCGGACATCATACGGGAAGCAGAGATACCTTTCCCGGATCTCCGAGACCACCGAAGGAGCGGTCCTCGACGGCGTACGGAGGATGACCGGGGGCACGTTAAGACGCACGGCAGCCGACGCTACGTCATCGCAGGCGTAGTCTGGGAATAGCTTCCCCTTCCCCTTATCTTGGAGGGGACGACTCCCGGAAGAGGAACCTGATCCCACTGGCCGGGGCCTGCCCCGCCTGGACTCTGGAGAATCCCTCGCCCCTCGGCCAGAACCGCCTATCCTAAGAGCAGCCATAATATGAGAGCGAGAAAGAAATTACCTTTTAGCTAGTTTGAAGGAGGCGAAGAAGCGAAGGCGTCGGGAGACTCCGAGTTGTAGAAAGCCTAGAGCAATGGGAAGAGCAAGAAAGGAGAGGAGATCAACGCAGCTGGGGATCTTATATATCGGACGCAGGGACGAATTCGAAGCGCCTGACAATAACGCGTGGCAAGACTCGAAGAACCGGCGGCGTTTCGAAATCGGCGCCAGGGGAAGTCCAATCGATCTGCCTCATCATGACCCACATTTATGACCACGCCTCGATTAAAGCGCCACTCGGAATCCCAGGAGGCACAGCGGCCGAACCGAGCAAGCCAAGGCCAGTCGACCCCACCAAGGGCGGCTCACGAACCCCTCGGCTTCTCGACTTAAGACGACCCCACGAGCGATGGGGATAAGCTTGCAGCTACACGTGGCAGCATCAGAAGACCGGCGGCACTTCGGAGCCCGCGCCTTAAAAGTATCGAATGGACCAACTCATGATGACGACTAATAAATGAGTCGACATCGATTGGCGAGCCTGTCAAAGTCAGCGGAAGTCACATCGGCCGAGCCGAACCGGCCGAGGCCGATCGACCCGACCGATGGGGGCAATTGTTACGCCTATTTGGCCGAGGCCCGAAAGACACGAGTCCGAAAACCCGACCCCCGGTCAAGAGCCCATCTGAGCACTCAGGCCCACTCGATAAGGCCCTATCGGGGACTCCCCCGAATGTAGATCCGACCCGGCCCCGGTAACATACGGGTCACTCACCCACTCCTGCGATAACCGCTCCCTCGATCCCACAACCACTTAATGGCAGTTATGGGGGGAGGCTGGCATGGCGTAGGGAGCGGCGGCAGGGGGCGGATTGAGGGGGCACGATTGGGGGCGGACGAGCAACGTGGGTCGGGGGCAATCACGGCGGAGGTCTATAAAGGGGGTAGGAGGACAACAGGACAGGGGACCGCATCTCAGGTATCTAGAACCTAAGGTACTCCATCAACGACCTAGTTCCCCCATTTCATTTCCTTCCTCCCCCGCTCGCGCCGAGAGACGCCGTTCCGATCTCCTCACGAGTCGAACCGTCTCCGTCGGGCCTCCTCTTTCAGATCTCTGTCTGACTTAGGCATCGGAGGGGATTTGGCCGGAACCAAGGTCCGGCCCCCTAACGAGCGTTCTCACCTACGCAGGAGGGCATCAGATCAACGGGCCGAGGCTTCCCCTCCGCCCCTCGCCGACTACGCAACCAGCTGGACGATTGAGGCTTCCCCTCGTCGTCCAACCCACCGAGGCCGAGCGTCTCGACCCGGGCCGAGGCTTCCCCTCGCCCTTCGCCGAACACGCATCTAACTGGACGACTGAGGCTACCCCTCGTCGTCCTACCTCCGAGGCCGTGCTCTTCTGTCCGAGGCCGAGCATCTCAACCAGGGCCGAGGCTTCCCCTCGCCCCATCTGCACCGATTTGAAGCCCCCGAGCCAAGCGGGCCCCTTGACCACGTTGACCGGGTTCTCCGCGGTCAACGCTTTGTAGTGAGAAAACACTCTGAAACACCTTCTTTCATTTCTCTTATCATGCCCTTTTGTTTTGCTTTTCACTAGCAACTATAATTTTTTTAGGGTGCTGCTTTTGAATGAGCATGATGGATCAATCACCAGATTAGTTGTACTATAATTCACAGATCATGCTTTTACACTGCTTATAGTTATTTATGCATAGTAAAAATATTGCGGTGATTTTATGCATCGAAGTTTTTATGACTTCTAGAGGAGTTGTAGATTAATATGAATTAGTTGCACTTTAATATCGTAACATTTTTATGGCCCTGGGACTTATCAGTTTGTTATACTTTGCAGGCTTGACTGTCCAAGATCTTTGAGGCAAGAATAGATGGTTGTGTCTGCCACTTGTTTAGTTTGTCTTCAATATTTTAAAGACCCCCATCTGGTTATCGTTCCTATCCTGCACTTCTTTGTTGGAAACAATGTTTTGTTTAATAGTTTTCAATTTTAACTTTTGCAAGACAACAATTTTGTGGCAAGATTTTAGACAAAAATGTTTTTAAAATGGTTGATGTTGGTGTTGACATTGGGCAGTGTCCTTGTTGCTTTCGATCTTCAGGATGGTGTCTTGGTTTAGACTGGTGCTAATGTTCTTGGGATCCCCATTAGCTTGCTGGTATGCTGAGTGTGGAGGCGAAATCAAGATCTATTTATCGTGCTTGAGTTTATAACCATTTTAAAGTTTTAGTCGTGAATCTTGTCCGCATTTGTTTGATTTGCAAAGCGCTATTCTTTGTAGCAAATCTTCATGCCTTGTCGATTCAGTTGAATTTTAATGAAAACTTTTCGTCACGGCATATCCGTGGCTAATGCAGGTTAGCCACGGTACATTTTTCGGAAATCATCCGTAGCTAATATATTTTTGCCACGGAATTTCTGTGGCAATAGTTAAAACAATAGTCACGGTATATCTGTGGCTAATGCGGTTGACCACGGAATTTTTTTCTGAACTTTTCTGTAGCTAATAAATTTTTGCACGAAAATTCCGTGGCTATTGTTAAAAAAATAGCCACGGGAATATCTGTGGTTAATGCTGTTTACCACGGAATTTTTTTCCGTGGCAAATATACTTTTGCCACGGATTTTCCGTGGCAATAGGTGGAACAATCGCCACGGAATTTCCGTGGCTAGAGTCCCGTGGCTAACTTTTCTGCCACGGCATTTCTTCCATTTGCCACGGATTTTTGGCATTTGCAATGCCACTTTCCCTCACGGAACAATAGCCACGGAATATATAAAAATCCGTGGCTATTGGGTAATAGCCACGGATTTTAGGGTATTAGCCACGGATTTGTCCGTGGCTAATGTCCAATTTTCCAGTAATGATTGACTGGTTTATGCACACACAAAAAGAATTATGCTTTCGAGAATTTCCTCATACTCATAATAATTATAACACAATAGCCAGTATTGCCGGGGCATTAAAAGAATATTAGTGTTTAAGTTAAAAAATTCTATTTTTCCCGAAAATGTTAGTAATAATACCGTAGATATTCCTAGTTGTTATGAATCAACATCTGGGGAGGAACCCCCAGCTCGTTATTTATAGCTTGAAGAGGAGCATATACAGATAAGGTACATTAGATACGGTCTTATCTATAAGATAAGCCGTGATCCCAACCGACTAACCAACTCGGTATTATCTCTTCACAACACTCCCCCTTATCCAGCCATAGGTGTGGACCCTACTCAAGAATACTTCAGGACTCTGACTGTAGTAGGAGTCTCACATGTGGTGGATACTTCAGGATCCTGAGTTGGTGAGGTTTGCCTCGTTAAAACCTTTAGCTATGGAAACCCCCTTGGGAAAAACCATAGTTAAGGAAAAAGAGTGCAGAACTCTCTAACTCCCTCTGATCTGTACAAGCACTCGGGCTTTTAGATCTCGTAGGCATCTCATCCCAATTTTCAGTACAAACTTCCTAAAGGTAGCAGTAGGAAGGGCTTTGGTGAACAAGTCTACCAGGTTGTCGCATGATTGTACTTGTCTGACATCGATCACGCCATCTTTCTATAGCTCGTGCGTCCAGAAGAATTTGGGAAAATATGCTTCGTTCTGTCGCCTTTGATGTAGCCACCTCGTAGCTGAGCTATGCAAGCAACGTTGTCCTCGAACATTGTAGTAGGTTCAAGATCCTCAGACTTCAATCCGGTCGTCACCAGGATGTGATTTACAACTGACCGTAGCCAGACACATTCTCTGCTTGCTTCATGGATGGCGATGATCTCTGAGTGATTGGATGAGGTTGCTGTCATGGTTAGCTTAACTGATCTCCAGGAAATGGCTGTCCCACCATGGGTAAACACGTACCTAGTATGTGACTTTGCAGTGTGGCGATTAGACCTGTAACCTGCATCAGCATAACCAACAAATGTGGAGGATAATCTGTTTTTATAAAAGAGTCCCAAATCTATAGACCCTTGGAGGTAGCGCAGAAGGTGCTTCACCCTGGTCCAGTGGCACTGCGTCGGCGCTGCACTGTATCTGCCTAGTAAATTTACTGCGAATGCTATGTCGAGACGCGTGCAGTTGGCCAGATATAGAAATGCTCCAATAGCACTCAGATAAGGGACTTCTGGACCAAGTATATCCTCCCCCTCTTCCAGCAGCCGGAAGGGGTCTTTATGTTCATCCAGAGATTGTACCACCATAGGTGTACTTAGTGGATGACATTAGTCCATATGAAATCTTTGTAACATTTTCTTCGTATATGTGGTTTGGTGTAATAGGATTCCGTCTTTTAGATGTTCAATCTGTAAGCCAAGGCAGAATTTCGTTTTGCCTAGGTCTTTCATTTTGAATTTTTTTGTCAGGTTTACAGATATCTCAGCGATCTCTTCAGGAGATCCAATGAGATTCAGATCGTTTACGTAGACTGCTATTATGACGAATCCTTTTTTCCTTTGCTCTTATAAAGATGCAAGGGCACACTTCATTATTGTTGAATCCTTGTTGTATAAGGAATTCACTCAGTCTGTTATACCACATCCGTCCCGATTGTTTAAGACCATACAATGATCTTTGGAGCTTAATAGAGTAGACGTCCCGAGGTCTATCTTTTAATTCAGCAGGCATAGAAAAGCCATCAGGAAGTTTCATGTATATCTCCTTATTGAGATTACCGTATAGATATGTAGTCACAACATCTATTAGCTGCATATCTAAACCTTCCTTTGCTGTTAAGCTTATCAGGAATCGGAAAGTGATCGCATCCATGACCGGGGAGTATGTTTCCTCATAGTCAATTCCCGGTCTTTGGGAAAATCCTTGAGCTACAAGCTGTGCTTTGTAGCGTGCGATCTCATTTTTTTCATTTATTTTTCTCACGAATACCCATTTGTATCCTACAGGTTTGACACCGGTAGGTGTCTGGACTATTTGCCCAAAGACTTTGTGTTTCTTAAGTGAGTTCAGCTCAGCTTCTATTGCCTGATTCTACTTTGGTCAATCATTTCTATGTTTGCATTCAGCAACGGAATATGGATCGTGATCATCGTCGCTTCCGGCGACGTGAATAGCAATGTGAAATGCGAAGTCATCGTCGACGACTGTACTCTTTCTGCCCAACACCTCCCATGTACGTATATAATTTAATGATATTTCAGTTTCTCCCGGCAGTTCCTCTGCAGTGGATTCCAGGAGGGGTGAAGGTATAGACATGAGCTCATTCCTCTGTGGGGGTATCGTCCCAAGGTCTCCGGATATTTTTCTTTTTCTTGGATATTTATCCTTGGAGCCTGGTGGTCTGCCTCTTTTCTGTTGAGGTGCAGCCACTTCTACTGTTGGTGGATTGCATCCATTCTCGGGGATGTCAATCCTAGCTGGAGTATTTGTAGCAGTGATGTGTGATTTGACAATCTTCTGGTTGTCAGTAAATAAGTCCGGTAATCGGTGGACAGTGTCCTGAATGTGTAGGATCTTCAGGATCTCATCTTCACAATGTTTTGTTACCGGATCATAGTGGGTCAAACTTTTGCATCCCACGTTATGATGTGCTTCACACCAGGTTTCTCAGTTTCTGGGCCCATTTTGGGGAAAATGGTCTCATCAAATTCACAGTCTTCAAGACGTGCCTTAAATGCGTCCACCGATTGGGGTTCTAGGTATCTTATAATTGAGGGTGAGTCAAACCTTACATAGATACCTAGGTGACGTTGAGGACCCATTTTTGTCCTCTGTGGTGGTGCAATGGGGATGTAGACTGTGCAACTGAAGATTCTCAGATGAGAAATGTTCGGTGGCCCTCCATATGCAAGTGGCATTGGAGAGAGACTCTGACCTCCAGAGGGTCTTATTTTTATTAACGATGCAGTATGCAGAATTGCATGTCCCCATGCATCCACCAGCAACTGGGATTTCATTAGCAATGGACGTGCAATCCATTGAAGTCTTTTTATCAGTGACTCTGCCAACCCATTTTGGGTGTGAACATGCGGCACTGGATGTTCAATTACTATTCTCGTTGCCTGGCAGTACTCTTGAAATGATCGGGAGGTAAATTTCCCAGTATTATCTAGACGTATTTTCGTTATATGGTTATCTGGAAAATGCGCCCGCAACTTTATAATTTATGCCATTAGCTTTGTAAAAGCTAAGTTGCGGGTTGATAGTAGTCCCACATACGAATATTTTGAAGATGCATCAATCAGTACCATAAAGTACCGAAAAGGCCCACTAGGGGGTGGATATGTCCACATATGTCTCCATGTATTCTTTCGAGGAAGCTCGGAGACTCGATGTCCACTTTTAGTGGTGATGGCCTTGTTATTAACTTCCCCTTGAAGCAGGGGATGCAAGGGAATTCTCCCTTCTGAAGAATCTTCTGGTTCTTCAGGTTGTGCCCATGGGATTGAGATAGGATGTTGTGCATCAACACAGATCCAGGGTGGCCAAGTTTATCATGCCAAAGTAAAAACTTGGCTGATGTTGGGTACTTCAGGTGCTTCGTTAAGTTAGCTTCCTCTCTCCGAATCTTTGTATGATAGAGGCCTGATGAAAGGTTCTCAAAACGTTCAAGTATGTATTTTACTCCTTGATCTTGAGACATACAATAATTATTTTTCATTTATATTCGCTATTTCCAAATGGAATCTGTTTAAGCGAATATCCTTGAAACTTAGTAAGTTTCGTTTGGAGTTCGGAGAAAATAGTGCATCTTTTATTTTAATTTCGGTTCCATTAGGGAGCAACAAGGTTGCATTCCCATAATCTTCAATTATATTCGATGGCCCTGAAATTGTATTTACAGGGCTTTTGTATGGTATAATGCTATGAAAATAGCACTTTTACTGAATGATCGTATGTGTCAAAGCACTGTCTACCAGGCAATCATGAGAGCGATCCATCTATAAAGATGAATAAAACATTTGCATTTCAGGAACATAAATTTTTATTCATTCAAATTCAAATTACATAAAAGCTCTAATAACATGAAATGTTTTAACCAATTTGATAAGATAACAATAAAAAGTCTAATCCAGCAGGTCATCAGTTTCAAAGACGTCAGCTGTAAACTTGAGTGGAACATCAGATGTCACCAGGTTTGTTTCAGCTTTCTTTTTCTTTAAACAATTCCGGGAGATGCTGCGGAGTTCGGCACACTTTGGACCAGTGGCCTTTCATGCCACAGCTATGGCACTGGTCTTCCCAATCCCTTTTGGGTGGGGGTGTATCATTCTTCTTGTTGTCATTTCTGCGCCAGGTGAACTTGTGCTTTCCTTCATTTCTTCGATGATGGACTTGGCCCCTAGCCCTTTTGTTCTGTCCCCCTTTCTGTGGTCGTTCTTTTTTTGTTGTCTATCTTCTTCCGAGTAGAAGAGGCATTATGAGCTTCTGAGAGGGGGGCAGTGCCAGGGGCGCATGTTGTGAGTGGCAAGGAGAAGCTCTCTGTTTTGTTCAGCCATGAGTAAACATGACAGCATCTCAGAATACTTGTGAAACTTTCGTTCACGGTATTGATGCATAAGTATCGCATCTTTCTCATGGAAAGACGTGTACGTCTTTTCCAGGATGCGATCTTCTGAGACTTTTTCACCACACAATTTCAGGCGTGAGGTGATGCTAAAAGGGTTGAGTTGTACTCAGCTATGGACTTAAAGTCCTGCAGTCTCAGGTTCTCTCACTCGTATTGTGCCCTTGGTAGTATAACATCTTTCTGATGTTTATACATGTCCTCAAGGGCAGACCACAGCTCAAATGGATCTTCGACCGTAAAGTATTCAGCCTTTAAGGTCTTGTCCACATGGCGGCGAATATAGATAATGGCTTGCACCTTTTCTATATCGCTTACATTTTCATTCTTGGTCACAGCAGAAATGAGGGACTTAGCCCGCAGATGGAACTTCACATCGAGCTTCCAGCTCAGATAGTTTCTACCTGATGCATCCAGCACTTCGAAATCGACACTTGCGATTTTAGCCATTTTATCTAGCAGAGCACAAATATGCAAAAATTAGTGGAGGCAATTTTAATATGAAGAGATAATTGCATGGATCGAACAGTCCCACATAAATAAAAAGTCCAAAGTCCATTACAGTCCATATTACACAAATGAAACCTTTTTCAAAAGAAATTACAACTTTGAAAACCCCGTGGGTCCCATATAAGATCTTCAACTTCAATTGTGGCCTCCGTCTCCATGGAAAGTGGTCTTCGGTCTTGGACATTTACATAAATTCCTCACTAAAATTTCTCTCAAAAGTAAAAGAAAAGTGCAGGAAAATAAAATGTGGGACTTAAACAGCCGATCCAAAACCGCAATTAGCCATCCATGCAAAAATGTGTGCTCATCAAACATTTTCAGCAGACATTTTCATCACAGGCATTTTTATTTGCAAAGAGGGATAAACAATTTAATTACTTAATAATTATTGGACCACTGGGCAACGTCATACACCGTTAGGTTAGCTGACTAACGGCAGAGCGGTCGCAGGATCTTCCTAATTATTAAGTTTTAAAAATATGCACAACCAAACATAGTTTATCCGCAAAATAAGCCAAAATGATGCGAAGTATATATTAATGATCCTACATTTAATGTAAATGTTGTGCTAGTTGGGTTTATTCAAAAATATTGAAAAAGAGCACAATATTTGACATGTTATTCATAAAAGGAAGGAATTTTCCTTTTTAAATCATCCCCAATTTAACCCCAAAAATCCCCAAAAGTCCACTTATAGCCACATAATTAATCATGAATTTTTAGGTCCCAAAACGCCATTTTAAATCAATTTTTAGCCCAAAAAGCCCTTTTAAAGCTTATATCTTAGCCCCCTATGAATATTGGGCCTGCGGGCCTCAGGCCCGCAGTTTGCCTGCGGGCTTCAGGCCCACAAGGCTGTAATTTCTCTCTCTTTTTTTGTCTGGGATTCGGCCTAGTAGGGTTAGGGTTGGGGGGGCTTCGATCTGCAGCAGCGCCGCCCCCCTTCGGGGGGGCTTCGGGCTGCGACGGGCCGCCCCCTTGGGAGAGTTCCGATTTCGGTGTTGCGGCAGGGCCGCCCCCCCTTCGGGGGGCTTCGACTGCAGCGGGGCCGCCCCCCCCCCCTTCGGGGGGGTTTTGGTTGCAACGGGGCCGCCCCCCTTTCGGGGGGGGGTTTGGTTGCGGCGGGGCCGCCCCCCCTCGGGGGGGGGGGGGGGGTTCCGATTGTGGCGGGGCCGCCCCCCTTCGGGGGGATCGGTTTGCAGCCGCTGCCCCCCTCGCTTCAGGCGAGGGGGGGATTCGATGGGGACGGGGCCAGGGGAAGGGGTGGGGGAGCAGCCGACGGCAAGGCCGCCTGCGGGGCTTGTATAGGGGAAAAACCCCTATTTTCCAATTATTTTCAGATTAAATACATGTTAAAAACATGATTTTTGGGCGATTAGTCCTAATTCCACTTCGATCTTGCGAGATCTATGGAGAATACCAACATACGTATGATAAAAACGACATTTTATCGAGATTTACCTCTATATCCGTCATCCGGATATAGCGACGGTTGAATGAAGCCTACGTGGATGACGACGTTCGTTTGATGAAGATTGACGCCGTGCGCGTGGATCTTCCGCCTTTCTTTGCTTTCGGAACGATCGATTTTGTGGAAATATTTGTGTGGAGGCTCGTGCTGATAAGGTGTTATGAATCAACATCTGGGGAGGAACCTCCAGCTCTTTATTTATAGCTTGAAGAGGAGCGTATACAGATAAGGTACATTAGATACGGTCTTATCTGTAAGATAAGCCGTGATCCCAACCGACTAACCAACTCGGTATTATCTATTCACAACACTAGTCCTATTAGTAGATGAAAATCAATTTTGAATGGTAAATTTTATCACTTTTGTTGTGTGTGTCATGTACTCAATCAAGTTATTAAAGAATGTTTTACAATAGTTAGCGATAACATTAATCGGATTAAAGAAGCAATTGTTGTGAACGGGTATTTACTGGGTTGGATGAGTTATTGGGCCATCCTAAGTGTTTGGGCCCATATCTGTATAAGCCCACTTGTATTCTCCCCTTTGGCTATAAATATAGACCTGAGGGCTCTCCCCTCAGCAGTTGATTCATAACACGTTATCAGCACGAGCCTCTAAATTTTCTTTTTTCCACAAAATTTTTTCCGTTCGTTGCGAAGGCGAAGGCAGGAGATCCACGAACGCGGTGCAAGGCTTCCTCAATCGAGCGTCGTCATCCGCGTAGGGCTTCGAGCAAACGTCGCTATATCCGGAGGACGGATATAGAGGTAAAAACTCTAAAAACAATGTTTTTAATCATACGTATGATTGCCCCTCCCCTAGATCTCGCAAGATCGTCATGGGGATTCATCGTCGCCTTGAAAACGACGGATTTTTCATCCCAAAAATCAATTTTTTTAGGGTTTTTGGATTTCTTTTTGCCAAAACCCTAAATCAACCCCGCCGGCGGCCTCGCCGGCGCCCCCCCCCCCTCGCCGCCACGCCGTCCCCCCCCACAGGGGGGCGGCAGCTGCCGCGCCTCCCTGCAGGGGGGCGGCGGCGGCCCTCTCTGCCGCCGCCCTCCCCTGCAGGGGGCGGCGGCCCCCGCGAGGCTGCGCCCCTCCTGCAAGGGGGGTGGAGGCCGCCCGAGGCCGCGCCCCCCTGCAGGGGGGCAGCGGCCCCGCCGCTCCCCCCTGCAGGGGGGGCGGCGGCCCCCGATGCCGTGCCCCCCCTGCAGGGGGGCGGCGGCGGCGGTGGCACCCCCCTACAAAACCCTAACAGGAAGAAGAAAAAAAACACAGATTTGTGGGCCTGAAGCCCACAGCAGATCTGTGGGCTTCAGGCCCACAGATTTCAAAAAAAAAAGATCTGTGGGCCTGAAGCCCACAGCAGATCTGTGGGCTTCAGGCCCACAGATGTCCAAAAAAAAGGCCTATGGGCCTGAAGCCCATAGGCCGACTGCGGGCTTCAGGCCCGCAGGCTGGTTTATCTGGAAAAAAAATTTGGGGAGGCAAAGGGCTATAAACTCGCCTTAAAAGGCAACTTATTAGCCTAAAATTTAATTTAAAATGGGGATTCAAAGGCAAAATATTCATGAAAAATCACGGTAAATTACGGGACAAATATCGGGCAGACAAGGTCGTTTTGGGGATCTTTTGGGGGGCTTTTGGGATGATGAGGGAACCTTTTTCCTCATACAAAAGAAAATTTTAATTTTGGGCTCTTAATCAATTTAATTGATTAAACCCATTTACTTTACAACCTATGCATCGTAATTTCTTTTACATGCCTTACATCTCTGGTAAAATTATGTTGATATTATATTTGCGTGGTTGTACATTTTATTTAAAAACTTAATAATTAGGAAGATCCTGCGACCGCTCTGCCGTTAGTTACCTAACCTAACGGTGTATGACGTTGCCAAGTGGTCCAATAATTATTAAGTGATTAAATATCGTTTTATCCTCATATGAATAAACTGCCCGTGATGTCTGTGGATGAAAATGTTGATGAGCATAATCTTCTTGCATGAATTGCTAAATGTGGTTTTTGGATCGGCCGTTTAGTCCCACAGTTTATTTCCCGCACTTTTCTTTTATTTTTGAGAGAAATTGTAGTGAGGATTTTATGTAAATGTCAAAGAAAGAAGACCAACTTCCATGGAGACGGAGGCCTCGCTTGAAGACGAAGATATTATATGGGACCCACGGGGTTTCCAAAGTTGTATTTTCATTTTATTCAAGCTGCAAATTTGTATAATTTGGACTGTGGACTTTTTGGACTCTTTCTTGTGGGACTGGCCGATCCACACGTTTAGCTTTTCATTTAATATTGCTTCCGCATGAAAATGTTTCTTTTCTGATTAATTATTAATTCATGCATGTTTGTGCTCTGCTAGATAAATGGCTAAAATTGCAAGCGTTGACTTTGAAGTGCTGGATGCATCAGGCAGAAACTATCTAAGCTGGCAGCTAGATGTTAAGTTTCACCTGCGGGCCAAGTCCCTCATCACTGCTGTGACTGAAAAAGAAAATGTTAGCGATATAGAGAAGGCGCAAGCCATCATCTATATTCGCTGTCATGTGGATAAGACCTTAAAGGCTGAGTACCTTACGGTTGAAGATCCACTTGAGCTATGGACCGCCCTTGAGGACAGGTATAAACATCAGAGAGATGCTATACTCCCAAGGGCGAGATATGAGTGGGAGAACCTGAGACTGCAGGACTTTAAGTCCATTGCTGAGTACAACTCAGCACTTTTTAGCATCACCTCACGCCTGAAGTTGTGTGGTGAAAAAGTCTCAGAAGATCGCATGCTGGAAAAGACGTATACGTCTTTCCATGAAAAGGATGCGATACTTATGCAGCAATACCATGAACGTAAGTTCACCAAGTATTCAGAGCTGCTGTCATGTCTTCTCATGGCTGAGCAAAACAGAGAGCTTCTTCTCGCCACTCACAATATGCGCCCTCCCGGCACTGCCCCCCTACCAGAAGCTCACCATACCTCTTCCTTCAAAAAGAAGAGGGATAATAAAAGAAAAGAAAGACCACAGAAAGGGGGACAACAGAAAAGAGCCAAGGGCCCACCACAACAGCGCAAGAATGAAGGGAAGCGCAAGTTCACCTGGCGCAGGAATGATAACAAGAAAAACAATGCACCCCCACCCAAGAGGGACTGGGAAGACCAGTGCCACAGCTGTGGCATGACAGGCCACTGGTCTAGAGTGTGCAGGACCCCAGTGCATCTCCAGGAGCTTTACAAACAAAGCAAGAAAAAGAATGTTGAATCAAACCTGGTGGCTGCGAATAATGCAGTCAAATTCACAGCAAAAGACTTCGAGTCAGATGATATGCTTGATTAGCCTGTTATCATTTATCTTAGCATTTTATTGTATGAACATTCTATTTTATGAGAGCTTTAATGTATCTTCAATTCTGTTGAATAAAATTTAGCCTTTCTGAATGCAAATGTTTACTCATCTTTTTTTAGATGGAATGCTCTCATGACTGCTTAGTAGACAGCGCGTCAACACATACGATCCTTCAGCACAAATGCTATTTTCATAGCATTATCCCATATAAGAGCCATGTAAACATAATTTCAGGGCCATCGGACATAATTGAATGTTCTGAGAATGCAACCGTGTTGCTCCCCAATGGAACAGAAATAAAAATAAAAGATGCACTTTACTCTCCGAATTCCAAGAGAAACTTACTAAGTTTCAAAGATATCCGTCTTAACGGATTCCACTTGGAAACAGCAAATGTCAAAGAAAATGAATTACTGTATGTAACGTCTCAAGAAAATGGAGTTAAAACCATACTTGAACGTTTTGAGAGCCTCTCATCAGGCCTCTACACAAAAATTCGGAGAGAGGAAGCAAACCTGACGGAGCACCTGAAGTGCCCGACATCGGCCAAATTCTTACTTTGGCACGATAGACTTGGCTACCCCGGATCTGTGATGATGCACCGCATCCTAGCACAATCCCATGGGCATAACCTGAAGAACCAGAAGATTCTTCAGAAGGGAGAATTCCCTTGTGTACCCTGCTTTAAGGGTAAATTAATAACAAGGCCATCACCACTTAAAGTGGATATTGAGTCTCCTAGCTTCCTTGAAAGAATACACGGAGACATATGTGGACCTATCCACCCCCCTAGCGGGCCCTTTCGGTAATTTATGGCACTGATTGATGCATCTTCGAAATACTCGTATGTGTGTCTACTTTCAACCCGCAACTTAGCTTTTTCAAAGCTTTTGGCACAAATAATAAAGTTGCGGGCGCATTTCCCAGACAACCAAATAAAGAAAATACGTCTGGATAATGCGGGGGAATTTACCTCTCAGTCATTCCAAGAATATTGCCAGGCAACGGGAATAGAAATTGAACATCCAGTGCCGCATGTTCACACCCAGAATGGGTTAGCTGAGTCGCTAATTAAAAGACTCCAATGGATCGCACGACCATTGCTGATGAAATCCCAGTTGCCGGTGGATGCATGGGGACATGCAATTTTGCATGCTGCATCACTAATAAAAATTAGACCCTCAGGAGGTCAGAGTCTATCTCCAATGCAACTCGCATATGGAACGCCGCCGAACATCTCTCACTTGAGAATCTTCGGCTGCGCAGTTTATATCCCCATTGCACCACCACAGAGGACCAAGATGGGTCCTCAACGTCGCCTAGGTATCTACGTAGGGTTTGACTCACCCTCCATTATAAGATACCTAGAACCCCAAACGGGGGACGCTTTCAAGGCACGCCTTGAAGACTGCAATTTTGATGAGACGTATTTCCCCAAAATGGGCCTAGACATCGAAAAGTCTAGTGCAAAGCAAATGTTAACGTGGGATACAAAAAGCTTGACCCACTATGATCCGGTAACAAAACAATGTGATGATGAGATCCGGAAGATCTTACACATCCAGGACACAGTCTATAGATTACCGGACTCGTTCATTGACAACCAGAAGATTGTCAGATCACACATCCCTGCTGCGAATACTCCAGCTAGGATTGACATCCCGAAGGATGGATGCAATCCACCTGCAGCAGAAGTGGCTGCACCTCAACAGAAAAGAGGCAGACCACCAGGCTCCAAGGATAAAAATCCAAGAAAAAGAAAAATATCCGGAGACCTTGGGACGATACCCCCACAGAGAAACGAGCTCATGTCCATACCCTCTCCCCTCCCGGAATCCACTGCAGAGGAACTGCCGGGAGAAACAGAAATATCACTAAATTATGTACGTACAGGGGAGGTATTGGACAGAAAGAGTACAATCGTCGACGATGACTTCGCGTTTCACATTGCCATTCACGTCGCCAGAAGCGATGATGATTATGAACCACACTCCGTTGCTGAATGCAAACGTAGAGATTATTGGCCAAAGTGGAATCAGGCAATAGAAGCCGAGCTGGACTCGCTTCAGAAACGAAAAGTCTTTGGGCAAATAGTCCAGAAACCTACCGGTGTCAAACCTGTGGGATACAAATGTGTATTCGTCAGAAAAAGAAGCGAAAATAATGAGATCGCACGCTACAAAGCTAGACTTGTAGCACATGGATTTTCCCAAAGACCGGGTATAGACTATAACGAAACATACTCCCCGGTCATGGATGCGATCACGTTCAGATTCCTGATAAGCTTAACAGCAAAGGAAGGCCTAGATATGCAGCTAATGGATGTTGTGACTGCGTATTTATACGGCAATCTCGACAATGAGATCTACATGAAACTTCCTGATGGCTTTTCAATGCCTGCTGAACTGAAAGATAGACCTCGGGATGTCTATTCTGTTAAGCTACAAAGATCATTGTATGGTCTCAAACAATCAGGAAGAATGTGGTATAACAGACTCAGTGAGTTCCTTGTTCAACAAGGATTCACGAACAATGAAGTCTGCCATTGTATCTTCATAAGAACAAAGGGAAAAGGATTCGTGATAATAGCTGTCTACGTAGACGATCTGAATCTCATAGGATCTCCCGAAGAGATCACTGAGATATCTGTAAGCCTAACAAAAGAATTCGAAATGAAAGACCTAGGCAAAACCAAATTCTGCCTTGGCTTACAGATTGAACATCAAAAGGACGGAATCCTATTACACCAAACCACATATACGAAGAAAATGTTGCAAAGATTCCATATGGACCATTGCCATCCATTGAGTACACCTATGGTGGTACGATCCCTGAATGCACATAAAGACCCCTTCCGGCCGCTGGAAGAGGGGGAGGATATACTTGGTCCGGAAGTTTCCTATCTGAGTGCCATCGGAGCACTACTATATCTGGCAAACTGCACGCGTCCCGATATAGCATTCGCAGTAAATTTGCTTGCCAGATACAGTGCAGCGCCTACACAGCGCCACTGGACCGGGGTAAAGCACCTTCTGCGCTACCTCCAAGGGTCTACAGATTTGGGACTCTTCTACAAAAACGGAACATCCTCTACACTTGCAGGTTATGCTGATGCAGGGTACTTGTCTGATCCCCACAAAGCAAAATCACAGACTGGGTACGTGTTTACCTACGGAGAGACAGCCATTTCCTGGAGATCCATCAAGCAAACCTTGACGGCGACCTCATCCAATCACTCGGAGATCATTGCCATCCATGAAGCAAGCAGAGAATGTGTATGGCTACGCTCAGTCATCCACCACATCTTGTCTACGACCGGACTGAAGACTGGAGACCTCGAGCCCACTACCATGTTCGAGGACAATGCTGCTTGCATAGCTCAGCTACGAGGTGGCTTCATCAAAGGCGACAGAACGAAACACATTTCACCAAAGTTCTTCTGGACGCACGAGCTACAGAGAGATGGCAAGATCGACATCAGACTAGTGCAGTCATGTGACAATTTGGCAGATTTGTTCACTAAAGCCCTTCCTACTGCTACCTTTAGAAAACTTGTACATAGGATTGGAATGAGACGCCTAAGAGATCTGAAAGCTTGAGAGCTTGTACAGATCAGGGGGAGTTTGGCAGAGTTTGTACTCTTTTCCCTTAACTATGGTTTTTCCCACTGGGTTTTCCATAGCCAAAGGTTTTAACGAGGCAAATCTCACCAACTCAGGATCCTGAAGTATCCACCCCATGTGAGACCCATACAGGCTCAGAATCCTGAAGTATTCATGAGCAGGGTCCACAACTATGGCGGGATAAGGGGGAGTGTTGTGAACGGGTATTTACTGGGTTGGATGAGTTATTGGGCCATCCTAAGTGTTTGGGCCCATATCTGTATAAGCCCACTTGTATTCTCCCCTTTGGCTATAAATATAGACCTGAGGGCTCTCCCCTCAGCAGTTGATTCATAACAGCAATTCTTTTTTATTGAATGTAATAATGCTAAGAAAGGAATTAATAAAGATAGATGTATTGTTTCACAACTAAGGCCAAGTCTTAGAGTAAATGTAGTTACACCCATGTCATGCTTGTTAGTGCCGTACGTACTAATGATATTATTACTTGAGTTTGGAACAAATCAATCCCACAACTCAATGACGAGGATGCTGAAAAGTGGTTAGTAACTTATTGGCATAAAATTGTATAAAACCATGTGGATTTGATTCACTTGAAATATGTAATTTGTAATGTATTGTTAGTGATACATAAACAGTCCAATTGCTTGCGGTCTATAATATGAAAATAGTTTTTGTGTTATTAATAATATTAAAAATGTATTAAAATTTTTCATGTTATTTCTATTTTTTGTAGTTATTTTTACATTATAAATAACTTTTTGCACCATTAAAAATTGTATAAAATTCTTAAGGCTAAATGGAAAAGGGGTGTAAAATTAACAAAAAGGCAGAGGATTGGCATGTTAGGCTTGCAGGCACAACCCATCCAACCTAGACTATTGTGGGTTGGGCTACGAGCCGGCTGGGCCACCTTCTCAGAAAAATACAGATGGACGAACTAGCCATATTCCATCCCATGACTGATTGGGCCCAACGAAACCAATTGATATGTTGGTTGGTTGACGGGATAGGTTGACCCAACTGGCCCATTCGTCACCCTTAGAAGTAGGCATACTCCACCTAATATCTAAGCCAACCCAAAGTCACTTGCAAATAATTGTCTATTTACTTTCACATCTCTAAACTGTTGGAGGAAAAAGAAAAGGAAAAACTCACTGATCTCTCTAAATCCAACTGTCCAGAAATCCTGTCTTATAACCCAATTACGATCGTCCTGTTTCACCTTATAAAAAAGAGTCTTGTTATTCGCATCACAGAAATTTATGAATATACCAAACTACTTGATTCACCACACCTATATTTTTAACATCGGATGTTCGGATTTGGAAATCCGAACTGCTCTAATACTTTTATTCTTCCGTTCGGAATTGCAAAACCGAACAGTATAATAAAATATGTATTGTGTTCGGATATACCATTGTATTGTATTAGACACGTTCGGATCTCCAAATCCGAACATCTAATGTTAAAAATATAGGTGTGGTGAATCAAATAGTGTGATGTATTCATAAATTTCTGTGGTGCGAATAACAACACTAAATAAAAAAACCCCCAAAAAACCGAAACCTTCGCTTTTCAAGGAGAGTTGCTATGCGCACAAACCTAATTGCTGTGCACACAGACCACTTTACACAAATGCATAAACAAATTTAAAAAATATTATTTTTACTTTAAACACAACCATGTATCCACACATCAAACATCTCATCTTCAACCTCCTCCCAGTTTCACTGTCGCGATAGCCGTCGTCACAGCATCCACGCAACCCCCACCACATCTTCTCACCTAGCGAACAGCCAACCGCACCCATCTCCATCCTCTTCCTCCTCCCCACTCTTCATTCCTCCCCCATTTCGTCCTCGCTAGTGACAACAACGTATGGAGAGGGGTGATGGGAGGTGAAAGAAGATGTAGAGGGGGATGGAGGAGGAGAAAGAGGGAGGATGGGGATGTGGATGCAGTCTGGGGCAGCAGGGTTGCTAGCGCTGTAGGGATGAGAATGGGCATGCCCAAAGTCCGATTGGGCTTCCAATTGGGAATGCCACATCATCATCCCGACAATTCCTTCACAAATTTTTCTTGAATTTGTGAAGGAATTTTAGGGATGATGATGTGGCATGCCCATTTGGAAGTCCAATCGGGCTTTGGGCATGCCCATTCTCATCCCTAACGCTGGCAGGAGAAGAAGATAAATATGAGAGTGGCCGAAGGGAGTTGTAGCGCCAAAGAGGAAATATTTTCAAGGACATGACCCGGTATAAATTTTGAATGGGAAACTTGTAAATAAGTGGCATGTGTATTCAGCAATTATGTCTGTGCGCATAGCAACTACCCCTTTCGAAAGCGCCGCCGCTAGAAACAGTACCCCGGGGCTATCTCGCTGTCGGTTCATAACATTTCAAAAATAAAATCTCACCATTTTGTTTAGGGTTTTAGGGGATCAGAGAGATGAACTTTAAGAACGCGAAGGTTCCGAACGTCCCCGGCGCCGGAGCAGCAGGGACGCTGATCAAGGTCGCTTTGATCGGAGGAGGCGCGGTCTACGCGGCACTCAACAGCCTCTACAACGTCGATGGTGGTCATAGAGCCATCGTCTTCAATCGGATCGATGGGATCAAAGATAAGGTACTTTTTAGAGGGGAAAAAAGGAAACATTTGGATCTAATTTTATGCATAAAAATCTTTTCCCCCCTCATTTTGCATCTTCTTTGGGGCATACTGGGTTTACTTTTGTTAAGAATTTGGGTTTGCTACACGGTGGTCTTTAAGCACCATATTCATTTGGTGTTATAAGTCATTTTATGATAACACTCCGATCTGGTTAACAATGCTGATACTTTGATAGAGAGCTCTATGCAAATTTGTTAGTTACTTAGCCGTGAGTGAATTGGGGAGATCACGATCTATTGAATGCCAATTATAGGGAAGTCCTGTAATTGGATTGCATGTTATAATCTAGATGAATGTATGTGGTATATTTGATTAGTTGGATCAGTGTAGTATTTTTCAACGGAAGGTTTTACTTGGGAGGTATAATGCTGTAATTTTCTTGATATTATACCAACAAGAAATATATTTAGTTCGCCCATCTGTTCTCCTGGATGGTCTTCATTTCTTTGTCCAGGTAATTAGCTTTTTATGACATTTATGAAGAATTTGTGGTCTTGATTATTCTCAAAAGGTGCAAACCTTTGAAGTGCATGTCACTGAACCGTAATATTTAGATGCCATCCCAGAAACAGATCTGGAGGTTATGACTTCACATTAATGTGAATTATCGTAAGGCCATTTTTATTCCCCATATGTTATCATGGTCTGTGCTCAAGTTATTTGTTTCATTGTGATTCTTGGAGGAGATTGAATACCCATGTTAATTCCATTAAAAATGATGATAACTGTAACTACTTAAGATACATCTCAAAGCATTTATCTGTCGGTTCCTTTTACTTGAAGTTTTTATCATGCATTAGCACAAGTTTTATGTTCAAAAAACATATCTTTCGCATAACTTTAACTAATGGAAACAATGAAAACATTTTTTTGCAGGTTTATCCTGAGGGAACTCATCTGATAATCCCTTGGTTTGAGAGGCCTATTATCTATGATGTTCGTGCCCGACCCCATCTTGTGGAGAGCACTTCTGGAAGCCGTGATCTACAAATGGTACCCTCTTCTTTCCCATTTCAACTTGTCTCAAGTACTATGATTTCTTGTATCCATTTTTATTTGGTAGGAAAGATACATTACCAGCTTAATATTTAGAATTGTTGAATGAAACTTCTTTCAGGCAGTGTTATCAGGACACCTCATTTTTACAATATTTTGCCTTGTTGACACCAGGAGAGTTCAGGATGCTTGGACATACCATGCCATATAAGTTAGGGCACAACTCATGTAAAGCATATAAGGGAAGTAGGGTAGTGCTGTAATAGAAAGGGAAAACATGGAAATAATATTATAAAAGAATCCATTGGGAAATACTGATAATAGAAACAAGACATGTTAATGAGTGTAATGTTTCTTTTCCTCCCATTCCCTTAGTCATCCAAACATGCTTCATGATCTTTTTTGATTATGTTATTGGCATTGCATGTAAAAAACTTATTTCTCCCATAATTATTGCAATAATATATAGATATATTCTATTATATTATATTTAATTCGTATCTCCCTATCCTACTATCAGAAATTTACTGAGTTGGATACTTTAGGAATTATGACACTCTGATACTCGATAGCTGTGTCTTGTGTCCAAGTAACTATGCTTTCAGGTGATGGTCCTTATTGGTCTACATCAAAATTTTCAAATTTCTTACCCTTTCAAAAATATATGTAAAAGATTTTTAAGTATTGATGTATTTATATGCAATGCATCCATGGTTATATACTACTGTCAAACATGTAGGTGTTTAGATTAGTTTGGGTAATAGGTGAGCAGGTTGCATAATGTTATGTTCACCCAGAAAATATTTCAATGGCTCCCTTATGAATTTTAAAGGCTTGTTTCTGACGACTATGAGCACTGCAGGCCTTGCTGGATTGATTTTTTTGCTTTGAGGCAAAACTGTGAAAGTTCATTGTCATGTTAAGTGTTCACATTGTGGGCATCATGAGGAGGCGTTTGACAATTTTTCCCCCTGTTTGTCGAATTGTTTCCCTGGATTAGATAGGAACAAATCGGTTGTCCAATTTGCAAAAGTTGGCATTCGTTCCAGGAGTTTTAGTTGACTAAAGAAATCAAATTCATGCGAGACTTGCTGAGTGAGCATACGTGCAAACGGGATGTTTGTGTGACAATGTCATCCTTTTTCCTTAGCTACCTTCAACTTTGCCTGCCAATAGTAAATGCCTCCTACTAAAGAACTGAGCGAAATGATATCTTTTTATGGAACTCAATGTGCAGTAAGATTGGACACTTGAGCGTTTGCTCACATATGTATTTTGTGAATTAACAACATTGACAGTAGTGAAATTTTGTGATTAGCAAGTAGGACTGGTAGTCTATTACAGGTATTTTTTAACAATGCAAACATCTCTGATACATATTTCTATACAAGAATAGCACATGGCTTTTGTTGGAGTTGGGGAACTCAAGTTTTATTGGGTTATGTGATACGAACTAGGGTTTCGTATCAATTAATTTCAGAATTTAAAGAGGAAAAAATATAAAAAGGTGGAATTTTGGAATCTTAATTTGCGAAGAACTATGAAAATAGATTGATAAATGAGCCTCTTTCGAGAGGAGACTCGCTCTCCTAGCTTTGTTGCACGGAACAAAGCCTAAAACCTTCACGATTGACGCCTACAATTGTTCTTCACAAAATAAGCATAAAACAAAATAAAGACGGCTAGCCCTAATTTATAGAAAAGTGGGGAATTACTAATCTAGTCTAAAATGACTAGAATACCCCTAACTAACCCTCCTACGTGCTACCGCGCTTCCTACGGCGCACGTAAGTGATAAAAGGGGGGTGGGTCCCCCCTTGGTAGCCACCGGCCTCAAGGGAATGCGTGCTCGGGTCCGGGTCCGCATCAATAACCCCCCCTAAAAGAGCCACCTTGTCCTCAAGGTGGAAGTGGGGAAACTGCTCCTGTATCACTCGATAGGCCTCCCATGTCGCATCACAATCTGGTAGCCCCGCCCAGTGTATCAGCACCTCCCTCTGCCCGCGCGGTCCCTGACGAACGGCTCGAACCTCCAGTGGCTCTAGCATCACCTCCATCTCCTCAGTAAGTGTAGGCGGTAGGGTAGAGGACACCGTCTGCTCCCCTATGGCTCGTCGAAGCTGCGAGACATGAAAAACCGGGTGTATCGTCGCGGTCGATGGCAATCTCAGCCTGTAAGCCACCTGGCCAATCTTGGCCGCAATCTCAAAAGGCCCATAGAATCTCGCGGATAGCTTCTCGTTCCGCCTCCTCGCTAGCGATCTCTGTCGGTAAGACCTCAGCTTCAGATAGACCATATCACCCTCCTGGAAGTGCACATCCCGCCGATGCCCATCCGCCCTAGCCTTCATCACCTGCTGGGCTCGTAGCAAATGCTTCTTCAGCTCCTCCATAATGCTCTCCCGCTCTCTCATATAGTCCTCTACCTGGGAGACTGGTGTCTGTCGTTCCCCAAATCGCAGTAGCTCTGGTGGATCCCTGCCATATAATACCCGAAAGGGGGTCGTACCTGCTGCTGAATGGTACGAAGTATTGTACCAATACTCCGCCCAGGCTAACCACCTATACCACTGTCGAGGTGTCTCCGACGCGAAGCACCGCAAATATGTCTCGATGCTGCGGTTTACTACCTCCGTCTGCCCGTCGGTCTGAGGGTGATATGCGGTACTCCTCTTCAGCACGGTACCCTGGACACGAAATATCTCCCGCCAAAACCCACTCAGGAAAACCTGATCTCTGTCCGTGACGATGGAGGCTGGAATCCCATGTAACCGTATGACTTCCCTGGTGAAGGCTGCAGCCACTGAAACAGCCGTGTACGGATGTTTCAGCGGTATAAAATGGGCGTACTTGCTCAGCCTATCCACCACAACAAAAATCACGGAGTACCCCTCCGACCTGGGTAGCCCGTCTATGAAATCCATCGTCACCTCCTCCCAGACTCGCTTAGGGAGTGCTAAGGGCTGCAAAAGTCCGGCTGGCGCCATGGCCATGTACTTGTGACGCTGGCACACGTCACAAGCAGCAACCAAATGTGCTATCGCTCTCCTCATACCAGGCCAGTAAACCTCCCGGGACATTCTCATATATGTCTGCTGCACCCCAGAATGTCCCCCGACCACCGAACTGTGGAACTCCTGAAATAATGCGGGTATGAAAGTGGACGTCCGCGGCAATACTAACCGCCCCTGGTATAATAGTCTTCGCCCCTCTAGTGAGTAACCCTGTGGCGCCTCCCCGCCTCCCTGCAGCTGCTCACGAATCAGTCTCAACTCCGGATCGGCCTCGGCCTCCTGCAACATGGGCTCACCATCCATCCATACCGGCAACGAGAGTGCTCTCAAGTGCACCCCCTCCTCTCTGCGTGATAAGGCATCTGCCGCCTTATTTTCCAGCCCCGGCCTGTACTCAATGACGAACCTGTACCCTACCAGCTTGGATAGCCAGCGCTGGTGCTCCTCTGTCACCAACCTCTGCTCCAATAGATACTTCAAACTGCGCTGGTCGGTCCTGACCACGAACTCCCTGCCCATCAGATACGGTCGCCACTTCTGAATCGCCAACACAATAGCCATCAGCTCCCTCTCGTAAACAGACTTCAGCCGTGCTCTAGCCGAAAGCACCTGGCTGAAGTAGGCTATCGGCCTCCCTAGCTGCATAAGGACCGCCCCCAATCCGACTCCTGACGCATCAGTCTCCACCACGAACGTGATACCGAAGTCGGGCAACGCCAAGACTGGTGCTGTGGTCATCGCCTCCTTCAAGGCCTCAAAGGCCTTGGCCGCTGCCTCTCCCCACTGGAACCCATCCTTCTTCAGCTGATCTGTCAATGGCCCGGCGATGGTGCTGTATCCCTTCACAAATTTTCGGTAATAACCTGTCAGCCCGAGAAATCCCCGTAGTGCCCTCAGGGTGGTGGGTACCGGCCAGTCTATCATCGCCTCTATCTTCGCCCGGTCGGCTGCTACTCCGGCGGCCGACACCACGTGTCCCAAGTACTCTATCTGCCTCTGACCGAAGTTGCACTTCTTTCGGTTGGCATACAGCTGATGCCTCAGTAACTCCTGGAACACCACCTCCAGATGGCCCACGTGCTCCCCCATAGTCTTGCTGTAGACCAGAATGTCGTCGAAGAAGACGAGTATAAACCTCCTCAGGAACAGCCGGAAAACGTCGTTCATCAACGCCTGGAATGTAGAAGGAGCATTCGTCAAGCCAAACGGCATGACGAGAAACTCATAGTGGCCCTCGTGGGTACGAAATGCTGTCTTCGGCACATCCTCTGGTCTCATCAGTATCTGGTGATAGCCCGCCTTCAGGTCAATCTTGGAGAACACTACTGCTCCATGCAGCTCATCTAGCAGCTCATCTATGATCGGGATGGGGAACCTGTCAGCCACTGTCTCCTTATTCAATGCTCGGTAATCTACGCAGAAGCGCCAACTCCCGTCCTTCTTCTTCACCAACAGGACTGGGCTCGAGAACGGGCTAACGCTGGGCTGTATCACCCCGGCCTGCAGCATCTCACCGACCATCCGCTCTATCTCATCCTTCTGCACGTGGGGGTAGCGGTAAGGGCGCACACTCACTGGTGCTGCGCCATCCCTCAGGACTATCGCATGCTTGTGCCCCCTCTCTGGTGGTAGCCCCTGTGGGTCCTGGAAGACCTCCTGGTACTGCCCCAACACCTGCTCCACTTCCTCTGGAACCCCTGCCTGCGGCTCCTGTTCCGCCCCTGCTAAACGGCACTCCACCAAGTACCCCTCCCCCTCTCTCCGTAAGGCTCGAGTGATGGCCTTGAAGGCCACCATCAATAAGCATAGGGTCGGGTCCCCAGTGAGCACCACTGTCCGCTCCCCCTCCTCGAACTCCATCCTGAGTCGCTTCCAGTTCACCCGCATATCTCCCAGCTTCTTCAGCCACTGTACGCCCAGGATGATGTCAACATTGCCCAACTCAAGGGGTAGGAAATCCTCCATGATCTGTACTCCCTGCAAGGTCAGGCACAGACCCTTGCAGAGCCCCTTGCTCTCCTCCATCTTCCCTGTCCCCAGCAGCACGATAAACTTCTCCTGCGTGCTCATCTGCAGCCCATGTCTCTCCACTACCCGGCTGGAGATGAAATTGTGGGTGGCCCCACTGTCAATCAACACCGTCACCGCCGTGTCCCCTAGCTGCCCCGTCAACTTCATGGTGTGGTTCGGAGTGAACCCCACCACAGAGTTTAGGGACACCTCCGCGAAGTCTAGGTGAGACTTCTCCTCCTCCACTGGTGTCTCCTGCTCCACCTCGAACTCCTCCTCATCACCTCCGTACCCCTCCTCGTCCGGTACCATAGTGATCTGAAGCAGGCGACTAGCACATCGGTGTCCAGGGGTGAACTTCTCGTCGCAACGGAAGCACAACCCATTGGCACGCTTCTCCCTCACCTCCGCCTCGGTCATCCGTCGCCCCAGAGTCGCAGGTCGACTCTCTGTCCTAGCCTCTGGCGCGGCTGTGTGTGCTCTCGGTGCTGCCGCTGCGGGGGTGGGGCGGGTCCCCTGGGTCCCCCAAGCTCCCCGTATCCTCCTCTCTTCTGTATGCTTCTCCTCCGCCTTGTGGGCCAGGCGAAGGACATCCTCCAATGTCCCCGGACTCTGCATCCTCAGCTCTGCTCGGATAGAGGGCTTCAACCCCCTCATGAAATTCCCGATCATCACCTCGTCAGTCACCCCCTTCACCCTACTGTTCAACATCTCGAATCTCTCCACATAATCCCTGACCGTCCCCTCCTGCCTCAAAGCAGATAACTGCTCGTAGAAATCTCCTCCTGGGGTCTCCTGGAACCGGTCTAGTATCAGTGCGGAGAGCTCCTCCCAAGTGCGAAAGGGTGTCCGTGCCGCCTTCCACCTGTACCATGCCAACGCCTTCCCCTCGAAGTAGATCCATATGGCTCTCAGAACCTCCTCCTCCGTCAGTCTCATCACCTGGAAGTACCGCTCCGCCCGGTAGATCCATCCGTCCGGGTCTGTGCCGTCAAAAATCGGCATCTTCAGCTTCATGAGGCGGCGGTCTGCATTAATGTCCCCCTGTGGACCCCCATCTCGACCGCGGTCTCCCCCACGGCCGAATCCCCCGCCGACTGCCTCAACGGGCCCTCCTCCGTCAGCCCCGTACAGCTCCTCGGGCCACCCGGGTCGCTCCCACGCCTCGGGCTGGTAATGGTACCCCGGAAACTCCTGCTGTCGCGCCCACACGGGCCCTCCTGCCCCTCTGTGTGGCTGTACCGGTGCTGTCCGTCCTCCAAAATAGCCTCCCGGGCCTTGTCCCCGCCCCGGAAAGCCATCAAAAACCTGCCTGGGATCAACCTGCGGCCTCGGTACCTGTGGATGAGCATCTGGTCCCCAAAATTGGGCTACTGGAGCCCCAATCGTCGCGTCTCGGGCCCATCCGCCTCCGTCTTGCCCCCACGGGGCTGTTTGTGTTGCTGCGGGCCCCCAGGGGGCTGTCGGCGTCGTCGCGGGCCCCCAGGGGGCTGCCTGAACTGCGGCGGGCCCCCATGGGCCTCCAGCGGCCCTGTTTGGGCCTGTCGTGACTGTGGCAGGCCCAAACGGGCCCGCAAAGGCTGCGACAGGCTCGGCCGGGCCTGCAGTAGCTGCGGCAGGCCCGCTGGGCCCTGCCGCAGCTGCGGCAGGCCCAGATGGGCCTGTCGCAGGCCCTGCAGGGCCTGGCGGCTGTGCCGCAGGCCCTGAAGGGCCTGCAGGTACAGCCGCAGGCCCAGATGGGCCTGCACAGCTGGTGGCAGGCCCAGGTGGGCCTGCCGGCCTTCCAAAAGGCCCTCCGGCCTCCCTCCTTGGATGTCCGGACCCGCTAGGGTTCGTGGCGGCTGCGATTTGCTCCAGGTTTGTCGTTGTAGCCGTCACACCCTCCGGTTGCTCCCGATTTGCCGATTCAAGTGTTGATTCCCCTTGGTTTTCTCCCACTTGAATCCTTTTGCTCCGATCTCCTCCTCTCTCCATTGTTAGGGCTTGGAGCATAGCTTTTATCTCCGGAATCGACGAAGTGGCTTCCCTTAAAAATTTCAGATCTGAAGTTGCCTCCTTTAGCCCTTGGATGTCCCTTGCCGTCTGCGCGGCTTCCCTTCGCATGCCCCGAAGCTCGGTTTGGATGTCCTCTTGCGAATGAGCGTGATCCTTGATGGATTCACCTAGGGTTTTCTTCAATCCCTCGATCTCCCGGTTGAATTCTTCTCGTAGCCCTTGTACCTTCTCATCTACGCCATCCGCCTTTGACCTCGTGCTCGTCGCCATTGGATCTCAGTGCTCTGATACCAATTTGATACGAACTAGGGTTTCGTATCAATTAATTTCAGAATTTAAAGAGGAAAAAATATAAAAAGGTGGAATTTTGGAATCTTAATTTGCGAAGAACTATGAAAATAGATTGATAAATGAGCCTCTTTCGAGAGGAGACTCGCTCTCCTAGCTTTGTTGTACGGAACAAAGCCTAAAACCTTCACGATTGACGCCTACAATTGTTCTTCACAAAATAAACATAAAACAAAATAAAGACGGCTAGCCCTAATTTATAGAAAAGTGGGGAATTACTAATCTAGTCTAAAATGACTAGAATACCCCTAACTAACCCTCCTACGTGCTACCGCGCTTCCTACGGCGCACGTAAGTGATAAAAGGGGGGTGGGTCCCCCCTTGGTAGCCGCCGGCCTCAAGGGAATGCGTGCTCGGGTCCGGGTCCGCATCATTATGTTTAAATGAAACCTTCATACTTCAAGAGAGGAGTGCATATGCATGCAGTAAATACTGAACATGGATGCTGGGATGCATTGTTATTCATGAGCACATTTAAATTACATTATTTTATAAAGTGCTGATGTATGTGTTCATGATGTATGTCGGACTTTGTTACATTTTTGATGCACCTTATTACATTAAGCCTTGTTCGGCAAAATAAGTTGGAGTTGGGATCGTAGGAGTTTTGAGGCGAGAATAGTAAAAGTTTTAGGTCTTTTGGGGTTTAAGACAACCCTGACCAACCCCAACCCGTGAGGTAGGGTTGGACTTGAGCTCTTTGCCCCCCAGTAGTTAGGGGCATAGTGGATAATTTGTTTTCCAAAATGCCTAGACTATACACTTCACTGCTTTTCCTCTACTCCAACCCCATTTATTGCTAGTTGGCCACTGTTGGGAGCTAACCCCCCCACAACCCCATTTGCAAACAAGGTCGTAAGTGCTACACAGACTCTTTCTTTTTAACAGAACTGTGTCGGACACCCTGAACTTGATAACTATTAACAAAAAAATTATAACTAATTTGCGAAGCTGAAACCAAATCCATGTGTAGTTTATTGGTTCCCATAACTTCGACCAAGAAAACCATATATTAATCACATTTAATTCATAACGATCACGAATTATTTTGCATATATGTGTGTGTGTGTGTTTTTTTAATAGTGACTGAAGAGTTTCTAATTGGAATTTTTGGGGCTTGAAATGGTGTTCCCTTGGTTGGATTCACACCACTTAACCACGTGGCTATTATTGAACTTATGTACCGCTTTCATCCCAAATGTATTTATTTATCTATAGAGAAACCTATGGCTTTATTGCTTCAGTAAGCACGGGATATCAGCGTTTAATTTGAGGATGTATATCTCAGTATGTGTGTATCGTCAAAAAGATGTGTTCGTGTATTCTACTTGGAACCTGCCGTTGCAGACGATTTAGAACCATTGACACTTGGAAGCCATGCCACTTTTATAGGTAATATTGGTTACATCTTTGTTTTGCACAAACGAGTAAAAGTGGACTGATTAGAAGTTAGAATGATGCCTGATCATTTGGCTCAATTCTTATGATTGTGTGAATCCAATTCATCATAAATTGTGTTTCGGCGAGTAAATGAACAAGAATTCTATGAATTCGTATATAAGTTGGAAATTGGCATTGTATAATATCTTACTTATTTTTTGGTGCTTTGTGGTTCTATTCTCAAGAAAATAGAATATAGTTCTTAATGTTTATTTGTCACGCTTTTATGTTTCTTATCCAAAAATTTTCAATTTTTCTCTATATTCGTGGGTTTATAAAGTTTTGTATTACTGTGTTTAAGTATCATTGCTTAGCAGATTTTTTTTGATATGGACTGTTGGCAGTTAACAGTTAATAGTTACCCAAAAGAAGGAGAACAGAACTTTGTTGTTTTATTTCAGGGTGGAGTATTTAATGAATGAATAATTTTGTTTTTCAAAGTCAGTTGATGAAACTGATTCAGTACCCAAAATAGCACTTCATGTCTACCATGTCTAAAATTGAGTCTTTGTTGATCGTTCTACCAGACCTAATCAGCTATGACCAGAGTGGTGATGGTGTATGGGAGGAGAGACGAAGGAATGTTAAATAGCTTTTAATCGAATACATTGCATAGATTACAACACCCGTAAAATGCCATACAAGGCCTTATACCCTTCAGCATGTTCAAAACCAGAGCTTGAAGCATTCTAAACAAGGGGATCAAGTTTCAAAAGTGATCCAGTTCATTATACTGCTATGGTAGAATTGAAATGCCCCTTGGGGTGGCTATGGTAACATGGATTTATGGGCTTTTTAAAATATAATATAATATAATAGTGGTTGTCATAGTTCAACTGTGTATATTTTTTTCCTTCACTTTCCAGAATCTAGAATGCCTCATTTTATAGTTCCACGCATTCAAAGTTTCTGACCTTTTTGTGGGAGAAGTTATTTTCTTTACAACCATAATGCTTCCCTTACTGGAGTAGAGAATGATGATGATATCAATTTAAGGGGTTCGTTTTGCTTCTGTTTCATTTGTGTTGACAACAATTCCCGATGATTGCAGCAGAATGGTGTAAATGTGGGAACAACATGTTTTAATGAAGTACTTATGTACATCTCGGCTATACAGGGTGCAGTTTTGGGGCTTTTGACTTTGCAAAAAGATGCATTGCATGCTAAGCCATAATTTATAACCGTGATTTCTAATTCACCCTAATGTTTAAATATAATTCTAGGATTTTTAATTTATTTCTATATGACATCTAACATCTATGATTCAATTAATTTTTCATAATTTTAATATGCTTCTATTGTTCTCCAAGCTTATGTAGATATGATTTCAATCACCTAGTTTTTTACCTGAGTGTGTTAGCTCAGTGGCATAGCATGGCCGTCCCAAGTAGGAGGTCATGGGTTCGAGACTCCTTAACAGCAGTTGTGCAGGGGAATTGAGTAACTTACCTTTCGGGGAAAAAATGTTGGATCTTATTGGAAGCTTATGATACATACATGCTATTGCATTTCAGCCCTAGGTTGCACTTGTGTTGAGATTTGCAACTTGACGAGCAGATCATACATTCATGTATCTGTATATTTGTATTTGGTACTACGTATATGGTGACTCTGTTTATGGTTTGTTTTTCATTGCTTTAGGTTTCTCAACAGAAAACTCTAAATATAGATCTGGGACAATGTTTATTTCGTACGGCAATGCTAACTTAGCTCACTATCATAAATCCTGAACTTCTAGTTTGTTACGAGTCATGCATGTACTGTGGAAAGCTAATATCATTTTGGCAACCCTGTCTTGCATCAAATAACCTTCTTTTATGTGTACGCGTGCGTGCGCGTGTGGGTGTGCACGTGTGTGAGAGATGGCATAAATATTAAAATGGTCTCCAAAAATTTGTTGACTTTATGCTGTAATACACAATATCGGTTCTATATTTATAATTGTAGAAAGTTTGTGATTGTCTTGACGTTAGATGCTTTAACTTTTACATATATTTTCATCTTCATCTTTGTCTGGATTTTTATTTTGCGAAAACTTAAGATGAACTACACCTTATTTTATATCATCACAACGGCTTTTATATATCTTAACGGCATAATGTGCATACAAGTGTTTTTAGATGGTTATTGTGAACAATAGGTGCATCTTTTTTCTTAATTTTGTGGCTTTTCCTCTGTTAAGATTTCTCCAGTAGTTCTTTTCACTCCCTCCTTACAATCACTGTGTCTTGCATGCGATTTTGAACATTGATGTTGTATGCCTAGGTGAAAATTGGTCTTCGAGTCCTTACTCGCCCCTTGCCTGACCAATTGCCTACAATATACCGAACACTTGGGGAGAACTACAATGAGAGGGTTCTGCCATCCATTATCCATGAAACTCTGAAAGCTGTTGTTGCCCAATACAATGCCAGCCAGCTGATCACACAAAGAGAGGTATGCTTCAAGTCAAGTTATTCCGAAACATTTAATACCATTATTGATATTATTAGTAGATAGTAAAAAAAAGGAATGCATCTACGGAAATAATTTGTATGGTCTCTGATTGTGTAGGCCGTGAGTCGGGAAATTCGGAAGATATTGACTGAGAGGGCTAGAAACTTCAACATTGCACTGGATGATGTTTCCATTACAACCCTGAGCTTTGGGAAGGAGTTCACTCACGCAATTGAAGCTAAGCAAGTTGCAGCGCAAGAAGCTGAACGAGCCAAGTTTATTGTGGAGAAGGCGGAGCAAGATAAGAAAAGCGCTGTCATCCGTGCTCAGGTGAGCACAAGTTGCATAATATTTATCATATGTTGTAAAACTCTAGGTTCCTCCCTATGCTAGTCGTGCAGATGCAGGGACGTGGCTATGTAGTTCTTGCACTAGGCAGCTGCCCATGGTAAGAAAAACCCAAAGAAAATATTATTTAGTACATGGAAAAACATCAGATTGTTATACAAAATAAGCCTAATAGAACCAAATTCATCACTATTGCCAACTAAAGTTACATACAAAAGGGCATTAAATTTTCCCAAAATTATCAACAATAGGCTAGGAAAATTCTGATCAACCTTTTTAGTTCATCTTTTTAAGTGTTCTGCAGCGATCGATTTGCTAGAATAACAATTCTAGAACCAATCCGTCGCTAAATAATATCATTCACCCTTCATTTTCAAATAAGTAATGAAATCCACAAACATAACATGCCAAAGGATCAATCAATCCATTGAAGATATTGGATAACTGTTTTCATATATCAAAAATTATTGAAAACCCATAATCTAGAGACCGGGAAGATTTTTTTTAACCTTTTGGAGCTGGCGAGAGTGAAGAGAGGGGAATAGAAGATAGAAACAGGCGGAGTGAAGTTAGGGAGATAGAAGGATTCGCTTTTATTGCATAAGCAAAATGAGATGTGGTGGGGTCAAATATGGTTTTTTTGACATTGAGATATATAGTAACCGCTATTTATTATTTAATTATTTTATTCTGTTATGTTTTGGTTTGGTTTTGTGCCCTTGTGATGGTGTAAAGTGAACCATGGGCACGTGGCCCAGTTGGAGAAATCATTTCAGATTCTTTTTATGTTTTTGGGGGGGAAAGGGATAGGATAGGTGCAACTAAAGTGGAACTTACGATGCATGGACTCAGGAGCGTAAAGAGAAAACAAACATCATCCTTATTTTCATCCAGGTCAAAAACAATTCCTGGTTACTCATCACGATTTACCAACATACAGTCTCGTGGAAAATATAGTCACCCTTTCTCCGTGTTTAAACCCTACTCTTAGCGACATCCGATTATTAGGAAATATTGCTTAAAGTTCAGAGAACTTATCATCCTTTTGATACCACACCATTGTTTGAAATGCCTGTATCAATACTTTTTTGAATTCTATCATCTTCAGACTTCATGCCTACGCTATATTTGGATTGTTCATTGCCGATCTTTCTCTTTCTTGGTCATTCTGTGTCTACTTACCCCATGATTCTGTCTGTCGTCTTAAAGGGAGAGGCGAAGAGTGCACAGCTGATTGGTCAAGCAATTGCAAGCAATCCAGCCTTTCTTGCTTTAAGACGTATTGAGGCTGCTAGAGAAGTTGCCCAAACAATTTCGAACTCAGCAAATAAGGTTTTCTTGAACTCCGACGAGCTGCTGCTGAACCTTCAGGACCTGGCTTTGGACAACACAACTAGATTGAAGAAATGATCAAGAAAAGAGCCGAACATTTATTCATCTTTTTTTAAACCGCTACCGTCACAATTGCAGATATTTTTGTGTGTGCGCAAATTAGTCATTGCTGGTGTTATCTGTCCTACTGTCAAAAGAATATACACCCTTTCCATTTGCATGCGGCGATGGTTTATAAAGCTTTTGTGCATGAAGGCCTTTAACATATTTGAATGCTTTATTATCACTTTTTCCCTATGATGATGTTGTTCTGAGTGCTGAATTTATTACTCAATGTGATACTTTAGTTACCTTTAACTTTATTTTGTGATAACAACATTTGTTGCAGTAAATGAAGCGGATCTTTGATGTTTGATTGTTGGATCATTTGCAGTTTTTGTCGCTGAAAATGCATATTCAGTGCAAAAATTATTATATGAAAAGTCGTAGTATTTGAAAATGTTATGATTTTGTTATAGAAAAAGTGATGATGGTACGATTTTCAAATTTTTAGCTTTTATTCTATCATATTTTTAGCGAAATGTAGATCTACGGTCACTCACTGTTTTGAAGTGTCTTCTTACTATCCAAGCACAGAGAGTTTGAACAACGTTATGATGATTTGAACTTGATAATTTTGTTGATTCTGTTACTATTTTAAGCAAAATTAGCCGGCCATAATTCCTACGCCACAATGAAGAAGCCATCAGTTCAAGGGGATGTCTAAATGAAGCCATGGATTCCGTCAACTTTCATCGATATTTGGATGCTATCCGAGACAAAAGGTTCGAAGAAGATACGAGCATGGCCATGATTACTAGGTATAACACCTTCTGCACAAATGCATCAACGAGTATGCAGATCTAATATTATTAGATCACAGACAATAATACTTGTATGTGTAGGAACTGCAACTTGCTCGAGCGATGGAGAAAATGGCCTAATCAATTATGATGCTATTGCCTAGAGAGGCGAAAGAGAGGTTTTCAAGCGTATCACGCTACTACATAGACAATTGATTCATTCGACATGATAAGCAACCTTTCTTGAACTTACATGCTTTGTTTTGCTCCTGTTAAGAACCTAATTTGTGTCGGGTTGGTAAATAGAAATCGTACATGATGGAGCTTTAGCAAAAAGTAATGATTCATTCATCGGGGGAGGAATCTGGGGTTAATAACAATTTATAAGTTAATTCTTTCGGTCACACATAACCCTTCGGTACAAAAACCAGTCAGGAAAGATCTCATGCCTCCTTAGGTCATCAAATTATGCTCATCCTTCTCTCCTAATGTAGACTATTTGATTGCCCAGATCTATTTGCTTATCGAATCGCTTGCCTTGCATGCCGCTTTGCCAATGCAGATCATCCTTAATTACAACAAGGACGAGATCATTGTCTATCGAGTTTGCTTTGACTTTGGGGTTCTCTTTTGAACCCCCTGTTTTTTGATGTACGATATATTATACTACGTGTTTTGGTCTTATTTTAGTCCTATAGCATCCACATATTTTTTTTTTTTGGATTTTTGGGATTTTTCTGTGATTTTTGTGATTTAAAAATAAAATATAATAAACCCATTTTCATATATTTTAAATAAAAATGTATTTTTAATACATTTTAAATAAACTTCAAAATGATTTTACATAATTTTTATATATTTTAAAATAAACATAAAACTACTTTTTACTAGGATGACACATGGCCATACACTAATCTCATTTAATGATGAGTCACCCCTCCATTTGTCACCCACTCCTTAATCCTCATCCTTAAGCATGAATAAAAGAGGAGAAAAAAATCGGAAAAAGAAAAGGAAAAGTAGAAGAAAAAGAAAAAGCAAAATGAAAGGAAGCTAACTAATTCACTCCTTCTCTCCAAACTCTCTCCCTCTCTTTCCTGGGAATAGGCCGGCACTCTCCCCCTTTTCCACCCCCTTAGCTGAGCACCACCACCACCACCACCACCACCTCTCTTCCTCCCCTTGGCTGAACACATCACCACCACATCCTCGTTCTTATTTGGTGTAACATCCTAGCTAGAAGGAGGAGGAGAAGAGTAGAAGAAGGAGCTCCATCACCATCTACATATTGCATAAGGCAGGAGATTCACAACTTGGATGTTTGAATACCATCTATAAAATTATGTTATCACTATGTTATTAATCACCATGTGTAGGATGCTAGATTATGTTGTAAACCATGTTGTATACTATATTTAGATTATGTTATTAATCACCATGTGTAAGATGCTAATTATATTGTTTACTGTGATGTATAATATGTTTAGATTATGTTATTAGTCAACACGTGTAGGATGTTAGATTATGTTGGCTATTAATCATCATGCTACTAGTCACCATGTTTAGGATGTTCTCTTTAAGTCATGTTTCTTGCTATATTCTACACATGCCATGACCATATGCTTATATTCCTTTTAAGCCATGACACTGTGTTTATGCCATGACACTATGCTTATGTTCGTTTATGCCATGACACTATGCTTATGCCATGAGATTATGTTATGCATATGTTCTACACATGTCATAACACTATACTTATGTCCCTTTATGCCATGACACTATGCTTATGTTCTTTTATGGCATGACACTATGCTTATGCCATAAGATTATGCTTATTACACATGTCATGACACTATACGTATGTTCTGCATCAAGATTATGACGTTGCCATGTTTAGGATGTTTGACTTACAGCATAATGATGATGTTCTATATATGATGCTTATGTTTTACATTATATTGAGCCTTTGTTACATTCCTTATGCATATGATGATACTATAATGATGATGTCCTATTTCATGCCAAGATCGTGATGTTTCCTTTTATGTATATGATATTTGTGAGGCGATGATGGTCGCCTAAGTTATTACATTGATGTGATGATGATTGTAAATGAAATGATGAGTAGTAGTGGATATAGCCGCACATATGTTGAGGCGGAGGACATGGCCACATTTGATTTGAATGAGTATTGAGTGTATTATGATAACATGGAATGTCTCAAGCTACCCCGAGGTGGGTGAGTATCTAGATACGGGGTTGGGGGAAAACTCGAGTAAAATGGAATCATCTGGAACTGGACTAGACTAGATTTGTATCTCATCTGCATTCTCGTACTCGTGATGGGTAGAGTTGGAGAGGCCCATGTGTGTACTCGTGATGCACCATAAGGTATATATGGATATTATATTTTTTCACTCATGTCATCAGTGTTCTAAAAATCGGCCTGGGCGGCCGCCTAGGCGGCGCCTAGGCGCTAGGCGGCCAGTAAACGCCCCGATTATGGCCTGGGCGGTCAATCTGGGCGTTTTTGGGATTAATCGGCCGCCTAAGCGTTCTGGGCGGTGTCTGGGCGCTCTGGGCGGTTCCTAGGCGGTTCCTGGGCGGTTCCTAGGCGGGTTCTGGGCGGTTTCTGGGCGTTTTTGGTAAATGGCTTAATTGCACAAGAGTATCTTTTAAATTTTATTTTATTGCACACAAATACTCTAAAGTAGGTAAAGTGGATTTGATTTAGTATGTATTAAATATTTGATGTAGTTTAAATAATATATATATATATTTATATATAAACATAAATATATTATATAAAAATAAATAAAATAATTAAAAACTGCAAATCCGCCTAGGCCGATTAATCCCCGATTAATCCCCGATTAATGCTCTGGGCGCTAGGCGCTCGCAATCCGAACGCCTAGCGCCTAGCGTTTTTTACAACCTTGCCTGTCATAGAGAGTTATGAGAGGCCCCGTTGACAGTACTCGTGTCCACTTGCAGGGTACCATTTTTCCACCCATCCTGGGTGAGAGTCCAGAGCCTTATGTATTACATTTTACCGGGATTCGAAAGTATTAATTTATTAACAACACTAACAATACAAGTGATGTTTGATAACCCTTTATTCCAATGCAATAGTATATTTATATTGAAATCATCGCATGTTTTCATTTTTCCTTAGAGATATTATTTCATTTAAAGTGCTCCTTTATTACCCATATGACGCTTGATGCCATAGTTGTATAGAACAATCTTACATTTAGTATTCCACACCTCGAATTGTGTTTTTTCTACTGATCGCGTGTTGACGTGTCCACATCCTTTTTCGCCAGGACTAGAGCCAGAGACTACATAGCAGGTTCTCCCCCAGTAGACTGCATAGGACCTTGAGTTTGAGGTCGAGCCCTTAGAGGGCGACTTCATTGAGTTGTCCACCCAGAGCTAGAGACTTCTTCCTTTTGTGTGGCGGGATATGAGTTGTACATTTTGGGTGTAGACGTTTTGGGGTCTGGACTTCTTATGTATTTTATTTTCTCAGTTTCTCATGTATTTTTCGTGTATTTTCCGATTGTACTTCTTTGAGACGGATATGTATATATTTACATTTTGTGACTCTGTGATCTCATTGTATTAGAGCATGTACATTAAAAACTTTTTTATCTATCGTTCGCATTGTCCCAACATTCGCAGTGACCTGCAAGATTTACGTTATTGTATCATGTTGGGTGTATTTAGAGCCAAGGGGTTGAATCCTTGGATCTGAATATTGCCGCGTCCTTGTCACCCTCCATCCTTTACATACACCTTGGAAAGTTTCGTATTTCCCAGGTATTTTAGAGAATGGTGCATGACATGGTTTTTGTGGTGGCCTATGCATGTCCCCTTTGTTAATGGTTATGCCCTAGGCCAAATATTTGAACCTTTATGTTATGTCATTCTCTTAATGTTATTAATATATTACTTGCATGTTTTATTATAATAATGTTTGAATAGCTGTTTAATGTTATTCTAAATATCTCTAGTCATTCATCACTAAAGGTATAATGACGAATTAAGATTAGTATGAGTTTGGTTGATAATTATGAGATAATTATATATATGGTGATACAAATCAAACTTGTCTGTACTTGTTAGAGAACAATGTACTGATAGACTCGCTATGAGATCATTGCATGGATCAGTGTCATAAATGATCTCATAATAGTTATTTTATATATTCCTTAGACATGAGATCATCGCCATTTCCTACATGAGAAACATCATGTTTTGACATAACCAAACGTTATCTTTAATCAGATAAATCATAAAGGTTATGATTGAACATGATGAGAATTATGCAGAGGAAAGTAATTGAACAAGAGGGAATTTGTCCCTCTCTTATGAGAGATATATCTAATGGGCCCCTCGATAAGTAGCCGTGCTCAGATGAATTATAAATGATCAATGTCATTTGATTTTATCAGTCTACTTAGTAATCGAGAAATTAAATGTTTGAACAATATAAGTATGACACTGTCCATGACTTATGTTCAAATTAGATATCGTGTGACAAAAGGATTGTGACATGTTCCATTGGTTATGTTAATATTGGACTAACGATATTCATATTAATTGGGTAGTCATAATGTCTTGCTAGAGACCACTTATGACTTGTGGGCTTATAATGGGATTAGGCCTACTGCCAATTTGATATGAGCCTATTGGGTTGCACATATAGAACGTAATAAATGGGATAAAGTTAAAATAAGATTTTAAATTTAAAATCTAATTTGAAATTCGAAATAAGGCGATATATCTTAACTGTCAGATGTTATATCTTGTTAAGATATTATCACTACGATATCTCTGCATAACTAAAACACGTTAACACTCATCAGATCGAGTTAGGGTTAACGTGGGACTTCAATATTTTCAAAGTATTAGTATTTTTTTTATCAATTTACTTAATTACTTAACTGAAAAAGAACACATACATATATTAATATTAAACAATACCAAAAATGAAACACATATGTTAAAACATATATAACATAACTTATTTACTTGTTCAAGGGACAAGCTTTATTTGAACATTCTAAAAATCATCTCTAATATATATATATATATATATATATATATATATATATATATATATCTATATATTAAAACACAGAGGTTTTTGAATTTTAGGGCTGACTGGGACAAGCTGATGTCATGCTGATGTATAAAGAGGTTGATAGAAGAATGGCTAGGATTTAATCTTGGTAAAAGAAGGGTTGAGATGAGTGTTTGGAAACCACACCACTTTTTTCCTTTTGTTTTCAAACCCCTCACAATCACTACATTTGCGCAGAATACCACATATTTTCCTTTTTTGCTTAAAACCCCCTCTTATTTCACTTTTTACTCACACACCATACACACACACTTATACACTTCCACGCCCGCGAAGGCGCCCGCGCGCCGAAGGCGCCCGCGCGCCGAAGGCGCCCGCGCGCCGAAGGCGCCCGCGCGCCGAAGGCGCGCCCGCGCGCCGAAGGCGCCCGCGCGCCGAAGGCGCCCGCGCGCCGAAGGCGCCCGCTAAATTTTTTTACGCTAATTTATTGTTCCGACTCAAGAGCGCCCTCGCCGAATTTTTTGTTCTACGCCGAATTTTTTGTTCCGCACATATTTGACTGTGTAAATAATGTTTGGGAACAAAGATTTCGCTGGGGAAAATCTTAAATGAACCGTGCCCGCAGGCACGGGTTATGATCTATATATTAAAACACAAAGGTTTTTGAATTCTAGGTCTGACTGGGACAAGCTGATGTCATGCTGATGTATAAACAGGTTGATAGAAGAATGGCTTGGATTTAATATTGATAAAAGAAGGGTTGAGATGAGTGTTTGGAAAACCCACCACTTTTTCCCTTTTGTTTTCAAACCCCCCACAATCACTACATTTGCGCAGAATACCACCTATTTCCCTTTTTTGCTAAAAAAACCCTCTCATTTCACTTTTTACCCACACACCATACACACACTCTTATGTACTTCCACCCTTCGCGCAGAAGGCGCCCGCGCAATTTTTTTACGCTAATTTGTTGTTCCAACTCAAGGGCGCCCTCGCCGAATTTATTGTTCTACGCCGAATTTGTTGTTTCGCACAAATTTGACTGTGTAAATAATGTTTGGAAACAAAGATTTCGCGGGTGAAAATCTTAAATGAACCGTGCCCGCAGGCACGGGTTATGATCTATATATTAAAACACAAAGGTTTTTGAATTCTAGGTCTGACTGGGACAAGCTGATGTCATGCTGATGTATAAACAGGTTGATAGAAGAATGGCTTGGATTTAATATTGATAAAAGAAGGGTTGAGATGAGTGTTTGGAAAACCCACCACTTTTTCCCTTTTGTTTTCAAACCCCCCACAATCACTACATTTGCGCAGAATACCACCTATTTCCCTTTTTTGCTAAAAAAACCATCTCATTTCACTTTTTACACACACACCATACACACACTCTTATGTACTTCCACCCTTCGCGCAGAAGGCGCCCGCGCAATTTTTTTACGCTAATTTGTTGTTCCAACTCAAGGGCGCCCTCGCCGAATTTATTGTTCTACGCCGAATTTGTTGTTTCGCACAAATTTGACTGTGTAAATAATGTTTGGAAACAAAGATTTCGCGGGTGAAAATCTTAAATGAACCGTGCCCGCAGGCACGGGTTATGACTAGTATATATATATATAAGAGATGATTTTTAGAATGTTATGCGATTAATCCATCTCTACCGTTTTGAGAAAAAAATACAGAGCGAAAGAAAAAACCTAGTTGTGGATAAGGAGCTGGCACCCTTGCAATTCCGTTCGTGATGTTCGTGTATATATACTAGTAGAGGGTGGTCGTTCATTAAGCAGCACTTGCAGTCCGATTCATTCGAACAGTCAACAAAGGTTACTAATCACGATCGAATCAATTGAAACACATGGATCTTTGATGTGTTTTTATTTTTCCGCTGAGTTTAAGTTTTGTTATGCTTATTGAAACCCAACACCCTTCTTACCGTGATATGCGTAAGGATAGTACTGATGATGCTCCCATACCATATTATTTTGTATAAATTCTTGTTGTTTCGATCTCCCTATGTAGAATGGACAGTGGGAACAAGACATCTTCCTTCGAGATGGCACACCCTGAGCCTTCTCTGGTCTTATTACATTTCCTTTCTTTGGATTGTTTCTAGTGTTCTTGTCTTTAATTATCCTTCCTTATGCATTGGTATGGTCGCCTCTTTCCTCCTCTATCACTCTTCAATTATGGGGCTTCCTATTGTTTTATGTCTTAGAGATTCGTAACCGAGCATTCGGTATCAGTGGATCCTCCACCACCAGTTGGAATATCAACATGGGGAATGCAGTGCTCCGTAGCTCTTTCGGTTGTCACCATTGTCCTGTGGAGATTTGTGGGCGAGGATTATATACTGACTTCCTGGCGATAGAGATGCCTAGCTTTGAAGCTATGTTTGGGATGTATTGGCAAGGGATGTTCTATGCCACCATTAACTGCAGACGAAAGAAGGTAGTTTTTTCAGATCCCAGACCATCCGGAGTTTGAGTTTGTCAATGGGAGCAGTATACTCAAGCCCATGAAGTTCAGGGCCAAGCCGAGAGAAGTCATGGTATTGGCAATGGAGATTGAGCTAAACATACCGGGAGTCGTCTGAGATTTTCTCGATGTCGCCTAGATGATATTTATGGACTTCCTCTAGATGATGCTTGGAGTTCACCATCAATTTGATACTAAGCATGCAGCCTATTACTAAGGCCATGTATCATAGGGCCCCACCTCAGTTGGCCGAGATTCACACCCAGTTGAAGGATCTATCGCAACAATAACTGATACGCCCTTGTGTGTCTTCGTGGGGAGCACCAGTGCTATTGGTCGACAAGAAGAATGGATCATGGAGGATGTGTATTGACCATAAGGAGTTGAATGAGGTGACAGTGAAGAACAAGTATCCTCTCCCTCACATTGAAGATATCTTTGACCAATTTAGTGGATCCTGAGTGTACTCAAAGATGGATTTATGGAGCAGGTACATCAAGTGAAAGTCAGAGAGTCAAATATTTCCATGATCACTTTTGGACTCGTTATGACCATTTTGAGTTTCTGATTATGCCCTTTGGTGTAACCAATGCACGTGCTACCTTCATAAGGTTGATGAACCATATTTTCTATGAGTATCTGGATAAGTTTGTGGTAGTCTTCATTAATGACATCTTGGTGTATTCGAAGGATGTGGAAGATCATTCGAAGGATGTGGAAGAGCATACCGAGCATTTGAGGATTACCTTGGATACCCTGAGACAACATTAGTTGTTTGCTAAATATAGCAAGTGTCAGTTCTGGTTGCATAGCGTTGCTTTTCTTGGACACGTGGTATTAGGAGAGTGGATATCTATTAATCCTAAGAAGGTTGCGACGATGGAGAAATGGCCGACCCCTCAATCAGTTACAGAGGACAGAAGCTTTTTGGGATTAGCTAGCTATTACAGGAAGTTCATCAAAGATTTCTCCAAGATTGTTGCACTACTAACTCACCTCACTAAGAAGGATGTTGTTTATGTTTGGTCTAAGGAGTTGCAGCAAGCATTTACGGAGTTACAGTGCTGGTTGACAACTGCTCCCGTCTTGGCGATTCCAGATTGGTCAAGAGGCTTTGATATTTTCTGTGACGCATCTGACAAGGGGTTTAGATGTGTTCTTTATCATCATGCCCATGTTGTAGCCTATGCATCCAGGTTGTTGAAGGTACATGAGCAGAATTATCCTACACATCACCTGGAGTTGGCGGCTATGCTGCCTCCATGTCGTTGAAAGTACATGAGCAGAATTATCCTACACATCACCTGGAGTTGGCGGCTGTGATTTTTTGCTTTGAATCAGTGGAGGCATTTTCTGCTAGGTAAGTATGTGAAGATATATACTAATCACAAGAGCATGAAGTATGTCTTCACTCAGAAGGAGCTCAATATGAGGCATTGTTGATGGCTTGAGTTGATGGCATATTACTATGTTAACCTTCAGTATTACCATGAGAAGGTTAATGTCATACCAGATGCTCTCAATCGATTTCTATCCATGATGATGTTGACTTCTCATGTTGTCTTCATTGGGTAATGCATCAGATAGAGATCAAGGTCATCCTCCTGGGTGTCTCTGCAGCTATGATGGGTTTGTAGATTCAGTTTGATCTTGTGGATATAATTAAAGCTGCTCAGTCAAGAGATGTGAAGCTAAGGAGGATTCATGAGCAGATAGAGGCCGGACTCCGTACTGATTTTCTTATTCATGAGGACATGTCTCTATGCTTTATGAGTAGGATTTGCATACCAGTTGGTGCCAATCGGGATGAGTTATTGAAGGAGGTCCATAGCTCTCCTTATTCTATTCACTTAGGAGGTACGAAGATGTACCATGATCTGCATCAGCATTACTGATGGTATGGGATGAAGCATAGTGTGGCCAGGAGTATGGAATCGTGCTTGGTTTGTCAGCAGATGAAAGCCGAGCACCAGAGAGTTATAGGTCTAGTATAGCCTCTCCCCATTCTGGAGTAGAAGTGGCAGCATGTGATGATGGACTTTGTGACTGGTCTGCCCCACACTCCTAGAGAAAATGATGCTATTTGGGTGGTCGTTTAGTGATTAACCAAATCAACACATTTCATTCCTTTTTGAGTTGGTCAATCTACGGAGCAACTAGCGTGGAGATATATGGATGTATATTTTTTTGCTTTTTCATATATCTACTAATCTCTTTTGATATGTTTTGATGTGAATCTTGTGTATAGGAGATCATGAGACTTCACAGAGTACATATATGCGTAGTCTCTGACTATCACACCAAATTCACCTCTCATTTCTGGAGGAGCTTCCTAGCTTGGGGACCCAGCTCAGATGTAGTACTGCATATCATCCTCAGACGGATGGTTAGTCTGAACGCACCATATAGACCCTGGAGGACATGTTGAGAGCTTGTATGCTAAACTTCAATGGTTCATGGGAGGACCACTTACATCTTGTGGAGTTTTCATACAACGAAAGTTATCAGGCAAGTATTAACATGGCACCATTTGTAGCATTGTATAAGAGGAAGCACCGCTCTCCTCTGAGCAGTGATGATGTTGGGGACAATGAGCTATTGGGGCCCGAGATGTTCGTTGGAACAATTGATGTGGTATGGATCATCAGGGACAATCTTTGTATTGCCAGGATCGCTACAAGCAGTAGGCAGAAACGAAGCAGTGACACTTGGAGTTTCAGCCGGATGATCGTGTGTTCCTGAGGATTTCACCGACATGTGGAATGATCCATTTCGACAGGCATGTGAAGTTGAGCCCTAGATAAGTTGGTCCATTTAAGGTCTTGGATTGCATTGGTGAGGTTGCTTATAGACTTGCTTTGTCGCCGTCCCTCGAAGGTATACATGACGTGTTCCACGTATCTTAGCTCTAAAAATATGTGGGAGACCCTAGCCACGTCATGAACTTTTCAAAGATTGGGATATGTCCAGATTTGACATATGCGCAGTAGCCAGTGGCTATCCTGGATCGGAGGTAGAAGTTGCCAAGGAGGAAGGCCATCGACATTGTGAGGGTCATGCGTATTGGATCCTATGGACATCAAACTAAACACTAGAGGGGGGATTAGTTTTTTAAAGAATTATGCACAGATAAAACTTATGCCCTCAAGTTTAGCCTAGGTGACTTGTTAGAGTTACATACACAATTACCTAATCAACACTATCAAGTTGCTTGCTATGAAATGAAGCTATGAATGCAGCAGAAAGTGAAGCACAATGCAAGCAAAGAGTAAGAATAAAGCACAACGCAAACATGAAGGATTTTATCCTGGTTCGCCCTTTCCTAAGGGCTAGTCCAGACCCAATCTCCAATTGGGATTTTCCACTAACTAAGCTATCTTAATCAAGAGAGCAATGCCTCACAAAGAGGGCTTGAGTACACTTGCCTAGCTTCTCTTGCTAGGTCTTCCCAACAATTACAATTCCTCCTAGCCTCTTTCTAGAGACAATCAACACAACACAACTTCTACAACAATGGATAATTTTACAACAAAACTAGTCAAGTAATCTTACCAATGCAATTACCACAAGTCTTTGAAATTGGATGGTAGTGCTCACAAGGATCCTATTGCCAAAAGTGTGGAGCTTTGGTTTGTGGCTAAGGAACAATTTCCTCTTTGATTCTGTGGAAGAATGAAGATTAAAACTTTAAGAATCAAGGGAAAAATCTTTATGATTTGCTTCTTTTAGAAATGAAGTTTAAAACAAGAGAGAAACAAAATCTTTTGAAGCCAAGATTAAATCCTTAAAATCTTTTTTGAAAACTGAAAACACTTGGCTTAAAATTTGAGAGAAAGAGAGTTTTAATTTCTTTGAATGCTTGAAAGTCTTAGAATAAATCCCCATTCATTAGCCTCCTTAATTCCGTAACTCCCTCTATTTATAAGCCGCATAACTGTTCAAAATAATTCCCAAAATTACACTTGTAACGGCTACAAAACGGTTAGAAAAATATAGTTTCGTAAAATTGAGAAGTGTGTTTGGAAGAACAAATTAGTTGGCTTTGTAGTAAAATTAGTCGACTAATTTTATAACTGAGGTCAACTAAAATTACTAATGTGGTCAACTACTTTTAAGTCCAGAGCACACACTTCATTGCTTGTTCAAATTAGTCGACTAAAATTGAAAATTAGTCGGCTAATTTTCTGATACAATATTTTTGGGCCTTTAAGACTTTGTAAAATATTTTCAAAATAATTTTAAAACATTTGCAAAACATTTAAGATGTCTAAATGAGTAATTGTGTGTGTGTGAATCTCCATACTAAAGGCCTACAAAAATCTAAGACTCAAGGAGTACAATACATCAAATACCCATTGTGGCTTCTTGATGTTCTTGGGTACTCCCTTCTTCATGCCTTGGTTCCTTCATGGCTCATTTGCCTTGGTTTGAGATTCCACATCAATCTTTTAAGCTTTCACTTTGGCTTCTTTTCAATTCTCAAGTTCTTTGACTTTGTTGACCATTATTGACCATTGTTGACTTTTGATATGAAATTCCATTTCCTTGACTTGAAATTATCTACACACTTAGATAGATAGATTAGTAATGATCATTTGTTGATCATCATCAAAACTTCATTAGGGATGTTCATTATCCAACAAAGTGGCATCGAGAGTCTCCCGGAGAGTCCACCTAGGAACTTGAAGATGATATACAAGAGAGATACCCTCATTTGTTTACATAGTGGATCTTGTTTCCTTATACCGATATTTTGATTTGATCGTCTCCCGGAGAGCGCACACACACACTCCCCATGCAAGCACCCACCCCCCATGCACACACACCCCCCATGCGTGCGCGCGCGTGCGCGCGCGCGCACACACACACCCCCATGCGCACACCCCCCATGCACACAACCCACCCCACACACCCCACACACCCCATGCACACAACACACACACACACACACACACACACACACACACACATGCAAGCACCCACCCACATGCAAGCACCGACCACCCATGCACACACCCACCCCACGCACACCCACCCACCCACACCATGCACACTCCCATGCACACGCACCCATGCACCCACCCACCCTAATGCACACACCCACTCCAAGCACACCCCCCACACGTGCGCACACCCCTCATGCACACACACACACACACACATATACACACACACACACACACATCCACACACCCATGCACCCACCCCCCCACAGAGAGAGAGAGAGAGAGAGAGAGAGAGAGAATTGGGAGGGGGAGAGAGAGAAGAGAGAGAGAGAGAGAGTCGGTAGAGAGAGGATATGTAGAGAGAGAGAGATAGAGTGAGTGAGAGACACTGTAGAGAGATAGAGAGAATTGGCTGGAATGAGGGGATGTGTATTTCTGTCCAAATTTATTGTTTTTTGGACGGAAAATTAATAAATGTATTAACTTGAAACTGGAGCCAAACGTTTATGTATTAAAATTGATCAAAGTGAATCTCAGTGTATTTACCTAAAAATGGCCCAAACGTGAGAGTATTTTTATGCAATTTACCCTTATATATATGTTAAAATAAACATAAAACTAATTTTTCATACACATGGCCATCCACTAATCTCATTTAAGGATGAGTCACCCCCCCCACTTGTCACCATCTCCTTAATCCTCATCCTTAAGCATGAATAAAAGAGGAGAAAATATAGGAAAAAGAAAAAGAAAAAGAGAAGGAAAATAAAAAATGGAAGAAAGCTAACTAATTATCTCCTTCTCTCCAAACTCCATCCTCACTTCCCTTGGCCTAGGCCAGCCCTCTCCTCTTTTCCTCCCCCTTGTCCGAGCATCACGACCACCATCTCTCCTTCTCTTCCTCCCCTTTGCCAAACTCATCACCACACCTGTTACGACCTAAAGATCGTGATAGCCTGACTTTCTATCCCCTATCATCAAGCCCCCCACCTACGTCACTCCTCCATCACGAAGGCTGGTGGGCCCCACGCTAGGATGCCAATCTAGCGGCTCCAGAGACTGCGTTCAGCTCACCCGCGGTAGGGCGCCAGACTACCCCGGAGCCCGACGTGACCGAGGGAAGGGCGCACCCTACTATGGTCGATGGTAGAGCCGCACTCCTCCTGGATCTGAGTCGGTAGCACCGTACCTCGGACGCCATCAAGGCGACCCGGAGACCGGCCGACCGGGCGGCCTGGCGGCCCTGAGCCGCATTCCTACCATCACCAGGGCTACCCGGCGACCCCGTCGGCAGCGCCACATCTTAGACGCGCACCAACGTCTCTCGGGCACATCGAACACGACAAACAACCTAGTACAAAGGACGCTACTGACAGTAATGCCACCCGACCATCTGGCAAAGCACCCCCCTGGCCGCTGCGCCCCCTGACATTTAATACTTTTGGCCCTGACACCCTGACGAAAGCGCCCCTGGCCATTGCGCCATCTGACAAAAGCATGACCGACACTACTGTTCCTGACATCCTCGTCCGAAGCTTCCACTGACAACAGGGCCAGCTCAGCACACCGAGTCAGCATGCCAGGTCAGCCCCACCTAACTACCTCCGACAGGTATAAATACCCATTCATTTCTTACGGTAAAGGGGTTGGCAATTTTACTCTCAACTCTCATTACTCACACATAAGAGCAAAGGTCTTCCATATCTTTGTTCTTCCACCCATAGCTCGTCACGTATGGTCGACTCACCTTCAGTCCGACCTGCGTGCCTAGCCCCCGCTTTAAGTCCTATTACTGACTTAGGCATCGGAGAGGCTAAGGGTTAGATCCCAACCCGGCCTTTCTGATGAGTTGCTCCTCGCGCATGTTAGCTCGTCATCACCGGTCGCGCTCGCCCGTAACCTAGGAAGCTCGGCCCCGTCCCTACATCCTGCCGGATTCGACACCGTGGTCAGCTTCCGCCTTAAGTTTAGCCTTATCGCCCCTCTAATCACTTGTCAAATAGCCTACCCTAATCCCGCCATTAGCATAACCACCGTGCCTTTGGTTCTCCGTAATACAAATTCATTGTACGCGAGTTCTACCCCGCAACAATTGGCGTCGTCTGTGATAACGAAGGGTTACACCCATGTCAGACCCCATACCAATCACCCGAAACCCTGACCACGGAAAGGACCCCATGGATCAAGAATCCCATCCCGTAACTCCCGTGACTAATCCACCCCCAGAGGTGGAGGTTGAAAGGGTCCAGGCCTCGGCCCGCGCAGTGCAGCAGAGCTTCGAGGCCCTCGCCAAGATGATGGCGAGCTTCGCAACTGCTAAAACTGAAGCACCCCCGGGCCCCTCGGAGCCCCCGAACGCGAGACGGAATCTTTACCCTCAGTTCGTTGAAGAGATGGGGGACAAAGGGCTCGCCAAGGAGATTTCGGCCCAACAGAGGCTCTTGGAAGAAGAAATGGAGATCGCCCGGCTGCAAAGCACCAAGAGGAAGCGGCGGCCGCTCAGAGACATCTGGACGAGGCGGCCGAGGCCGCCCGACAAGCCCTCCTCGACGAAGAAACGGCTCGACGCCAGCTCCGCTTCATTGTCGCAGAGCACGAAAGGCTACAAAGGGAGAATGTGGAGAACCGGGAGATCCCGAAAGCCTCGATGACAGGCGAGCGACACATGGACGAACGCAGCCCGCCGATCGCCAGGACCCCCCCTCGGGGACGAAATCCACCCCGTTGGTGATTCTCCCCCAAATCGTCTGGACGAGGATGCCGTACGTGAACAGCTACGCATCCTCGTCGCAGAGCGCGAAAGGCTACTAAGAGAGAATCAAGAGCGGAGGGAATTCCCGGAGGCGACGGCAACGGGCCGACAATACTGGGATGACCGCAGTCTACCCCGGGCCGGATCTCCAGCCCACGGAGGGAGCCCTCCCCGGTGACTACGTCGTTATTCCCCGGGGTATGACGACTGACAGCAACCGAGGCGGGACCGACGCCAAACCCCAGAGTGGCGGAGGGGACACGCGCCAGAACGCCCCGCCTACCCCGAGGAGGCCACGCCGTTGGCACGGTGGATCACGTTGGCCCCAAGACCCGTGAGGTTCAAGGCCCCCAACTGGCCACCTACGGCAGAAGAGGTGACCCCCTCTCCCACGTACGACAATACCGGGGGGCGATGGAGGCACACGATGTGGATGACGCATTCCTGTGCCGACATTTCTCGCAGAGCCTGTAGGACACAGCGCTAGAATGGTACTATGGCTTGCCGGCGGGATCCATTGAGAGCTTCGGCGAACTATCCCATAAGTTCTGCCAAGAGTTCTGGGCCGGGCACGTAAAGAATAAGCCCTTAGACTATCTCAGCACGATCATCCAAGGGGAAGGGGAGACGACTGGGAAGTACCTATGTCGCTTCCAGGACGAGAGACGGGCGGTGGTGGCATGCGACGATGAAGTGCTCATGCTAGCCTTTAAGACCGGACTGCGGAATCGGACCCTCCGCAAATCCTTGCTCCGGGACCCGCCAGCCGACTACGACGCGTTAGTCGTGCAGGCGGAGAGATACGCGCTGACCGAGGAAACCCTAGGCACAAAAGAACCGGTCGCCCCGACCAGATCGTCCCAGGGTGATCCCCGGTCTAATCCCAGACCAAGGCAAGAAGATGGGCCCCGAGGCCGCGACCAGTCGGCTCAACCAAGGCGCGACCCCGCAGGGCATCACCCGCAAGACCGTCCCGGCCCGGCGCGAGAATTCGCTCCGGCCCGAGAGCCCCCCCGAGCAGTCCCTAGGCTTGAGGGGCCCCTGCGGGCCCAGTACACCCAGCTCAACGCCCCGATGATAGAGGTGCTGGCCGCGGCGGCGAGGGCCGGGCTTCTGCCAGACCCCCCCGGGAAAATGAAGTCTGACCCCTCCAAGCGGGATCTACAGAAGTATTGTCGATACCATCGGGACCACGACCATGATACCGATAATTGCTACACCCTCAAGCAGGAGATCGAACGATTGATCCAGGCGGGCCACCTGGGAGGTTTCGTCGGCAGAAGGCCAATCCAGGAGGAGAGGGCCCCGCGAGGAGCACGAAGACTGGACCCGCCACCAGATGGTGAGCGGGAGGAACCTCACCCACCGAAGCCGGTCATGCGCATAGATGTGATATGTGGCGGGCCGTTCTCTGGAGAGCCGTCGTCGTCAAGCAGGAAGGCGTACTCGCGGCAGGTGATGGCAGCAGGTCTCGGCGGCGAGGCTAAGGAGAAAAGGGTGGCCCAACCTCCCATCACCTTTACCGACGAGGATCTGAAGGGAATCGAGCTGCCACATGACGACGCCATCGTTATCGAGGCCCAGATAGGGATGGCCGTCATTAGCCTCCTCCTGATCGACACTGGGAGCTCCTGTGACATCCTGTTCATGTCGACGGTGGAGAAGATGTGGTTGGGGTAGGCGGACCTGAGACCTTGCTCTGGGCCGATCGTCGGCTTCACTGGCCACTCGACTCCCATTGTGGGGATAATCACCCTGCCGGTGTCACTCGGAGAGGAACCCAGTGTCGTCACCCGCATGCCACAGTTCGTTGTCGTCGATATCGCGTCGACGTATAACGGGATCATAGGGCGACCATACATGACAGCCATAGAAGCGCTACACGGCTTGCTCCATCAGATGGTAAAGTTCCAAACTCCTCGAGGGGTGGGGTTAGTGCAGGGGAGCCAGAAGCTATCCAGGAGCTGCTATGTGGGATCAACCAAGCACAAGGGTACGAAGCAAGCCTCGCCTATTTGACATCCTCTCTGGGAGGGAGGACTTTTACAACCAACAGCCTTCGACGGGCGCAAGCTGGCCCATCCGAGAAACGTAGAGCACCTGTTAAAACGTTACTGGCATTTGTAAGCCTTTAATGAAACTCTTTCTTTTCTTCCTTCAAATTTTCAAATCTGGCCTTCTCCACTTGAAAGTTTCAGCTTAGAATAAAGGACTTCGAAGAGAAGGACACGGGCCGAGCTACGCGCTCGCTCCCCCCTCAAGAACTCTAGGGTAGGGCCAACCCTCGCCACCCAAACCAGAAAAGGGCACGTGCCGAGCTACGCGCTCGCTCCCCCCCTCAAGAACTCTGGGGCAGGGCCAACCCTTGCCACCCAAACCAGAGAAGGGCATGGGCCGAGCTACGCGCTTGCTCCCCCCCTCAGGAACTCTGGGGCAGGGCCAACCCTCGCCACCCAAACCAGAGAAGGGCACGGGCCGAGCTACGCGCTCGCTCCCTCCTCAAGAACTCTGGGGCAGGGCCAACCCTCGCCACCCAAACCAGAGAAGGGCACGGGCCGGGCTACACGCTCGCTCCCCCCGCTCCAACGAAGACCTCCGGGGCAAGCCTACGAAGATTCGACACCCAAACCAGAGCGCCATATGCGGGGTAGGCGACGGCCCAAAACCTGTCCGACTATAGAGGCTGCGGGAGGGCGACTGCCCAATACCCGCCCTATCAAAGACTCTGGGGCAGGGCCAACCCTCGCCACCCAAACCAGAGAAGGGCACGGTCCGAGCTACGCGCTGGCTCCCCCCCTTAAGAACTCTGGGGCAGGGCCAACCCTCGCCACCCAAACCAGATAAGGGCACGGGCCGAGCTACGCGATCGCTCCCACCCTCAAGAACTCTGGGGCAGGGCCAACCCTGGCCACCCAAACCAGAGAAGGGCACGGGCTAAGCTACGCGCTCGCTCCCTGCCTCAAGAACTCTGGGGCAAGGCCAACCCTCGCCACCCAAACCAGAGAAGGGCACGGGCCGGGCTACAAGCCCGCTCCCCCCCCGCTCCAGCGAAGACCCCCGGGGCAAGCCTACGAAGCTTTGCCACCCAAACCAGAGCGCCATATGCGGGGTAGGCGACGGCCCAATACCCGTCCGACTATAGAGGCTGCGGGGAGGCGACGGCCCAATACCCGCCCTTTCAAAGACTCTGGGGAAGGGCCAACCCTCGCCACCCAAACCAGAGAAGGGCACGGGCCGAGCTACGCGCTCGCTCCCCCCCTCAAGAACTCTGGGGCAGGGCCAACCCTCGCCACCCAAACCAGAGAAGGGCACAGGCCGAGCTACGCGATCGCTCCCACCCTCAAGAACTCTGGGGCAGGGCCAACCCTCGCCACCCAAACCAGAGAAGGGCACGGGCCGAGCTACGCGCTCTCTCCCCACCTCAAGAACTCTGGGGCAGGGCCAACCCTCGCCACCCAAACCAGAGAAGGGCACGGGCCGGGCTACACGCCCGCTCCCCCCCGCTCTAGCGAAGACCCCCGGGGCAAGCCTACGAAGCTTCGCCACCCAAATCGGAGCACCATATGCGGGGTAGGTGACGGCCCAATACCCGTCCGACTATAGAGGCTGCGGGGAGGCGACGGCCCAATACCCGCCCTCTCAAAGACTCTGGGGCAGGGCCAGCCCTCGCCACCCAAACTAGAGAAGGGCACGGGCCGAGCTACGCTCTCGCTCCCCCCTCAAGAACTCTGGAGCAGGACCAACCCTCGTCACCCAAACTAGAGAAGGGCACGGGCCGAGCTACGCACTCGCTCCCCCCTCAAGAACTCTGGGGCAGGGCTAACCCTCGCCACCCAAACCAGAGAAGGGTACGGGCCAAGCTACGCGCTCGCTCCCTCCCTCAAGAACTCTGGGGCAAGGCCAACCCTCGCCACCCAAACCAGAGAAGGGCACGGGCCGGGCTATGCGCCCGCTCCCCCCCACTCCAGCGAAGACCTCCAGGGCAAGCCTACGAAGCTTCGCCACCCAAACCGGAGCGCCATATGCGGGGTAGGCGACGGCCCAATACCCGTCCGACTATAGAGGCTGCGGGGAGGCGACGGCCCAATACCCGCCCTCTCAAAGACTCTAGGGCAGGGCCCCTCGCCATCCAAACCAGAGAAGGGCACGGGCCGAGCTACGTGCTCGCTCCCCCCTCAAGAACTCTGGGGCATGGCCAACCCTCGCCACCCAAACCAGAGAAGGGAACGGGCTGAGCTACGCGCTCGCTCCCCCTCAAGAACTCTAGGGCAGGGCCAACCCTCGCCACCCAAACCAGAGAAGGGCATGGGCCGAGATACGTGCTCGCTCCCCCCTCAAGAACTCTGGGGCAGGGCCAACCCTCGCCACCCAAACCAGAGAAGGGCACGGGCCGAGTTACGCGCTCGCTCCCCCCTTAAGAACTCTGGGGCAGGGCCAACCCTCGCCACCTAAACCAGAGAAGGGCATTGGCCGAGCTACGTGCTTGCTCCCCCCTTAAGAACTCTGGGGTAGGGCCAACCCTCTCCACCCAAACCAGAGAAGGGCACGGGCCGAGCTATGCGCTCGCTCCCCCCTCAAGAACTCTAAGGCAGGGCCAACCCTCGCCACCCAAACCAGAGATGGGCACGGGCCGGGCTACGCGCCCGCTCCCCCTCGCTCCAGCGAAGACCTCCGGGGCAAGCCTACGAAGCTTCGCCACCCAAACCAGAGCGCCATATGCAGGGTAGGCGATGGCCCAATACCCGTCCGACTATAGAGGCTGCGGGGAGGCGACGGCCCAATACCCACCCCCTCAAAGACTCTGGGACAGGGCCAACCCTCGCCATAAAAACCAGAGAAGGGCACAGGCCGAGCTACGCGCTCGCTCCCCCCCGCTCCAGTGAAGACCTCAGGGTCAAGCCTACGAAGCTTTGCCACCCAAACCGGAGCGCCATATGCGGGGTAGGCGACGACCCAATACCCATCCGACTATAGAGGCTGCGGGGAGGCGACGGCCCAATACCCGCCCTTTTAAAGACTCTGGGGCAGGGCCAACCCTCGCCACCCAAACCAGAGAAGGGCACGGGCCTGGCTACGTGCTTGCATCCGCCCCCCCGGCCAGCCCGTGATCCTCGAAAACTCGAACCTATGGAAAAGGACAAGGACACGCAAACCAGGTCAGACATGACATGGACCAAGGACCGCTGAACAACACCTGCTGGATAAAAGCTGGGTCCCGATAAAGCAGGCCCCCGATGTGACTCGTCGAGACGACGCTCGGAAGACCCGCCAATAATGATGACATGTCCCCCGAGAAGCCAGGGTTAACGAATCGCATTAGGCGCCACCTGGCTAAAATGGTTCCCAAGGGGTGTGAATCCGAGGAGCCCATTAATGATGCCAGCTAATCGCATTAACTAGGAGAAAACCATCAACAAAATCCCTCTATAAATACCCCCCCTCTACCCTTCGGAGAGGAGAAAGAAAAAAGCATGGGGACCGATCTTTGTCCCCTCCCCCAGATATGAAAAGGCCGGAGACGCCTCGCCCGAACGGAAGGGAGGCCCCTGGCCACCGATGGAACCCACCTCCCCTATTGGTGGTCACGTCCACGAGACGACCACCGATGGACTACTCCCCTTACCCAGGGGACGGCCCGACCGCCGGCCTCCAACTTCCCTTAGACAACTTGCGGCAGGACAACTGGAGCCCCATTGCCGAACCGCCCCACCCCCTCTGGTGCCCAACGACCGTAGGCGCTCTGGCCCGAGAACCGGAGACACAGAGTAGCCCTGCCAGACCACCCCATTGGGCACCCCGGCCTCTGCCTGGACGCACCGGCTTCCGCGGGCCCGCCTCCCAACGGCCCGCCACGCCGATGTGCTATTCCTCTTACATGTGGATCGCCAATGGGCTATTCCCCTTACAAATGGGGAGCCCCACCTTTCACTCCTCCATCTGCCCTGTACCAGATGAAACAGTGGAAGGTCGGTGTCCGCCAACCGCCGATCCCCACCAGGTGGAAAGGCAAAAGCCGCTCCGGGCTCACAGGTCTCCAACGACGCGCTTCCTAATGACCCACCTACTCGCCCACGACCTTCCCCTCGAGACCAGGCCATCGAAGCACTCCCCAGAGAGCTGGCCTCCCCACCTCCACCTCGTCCGCAGCCTCCTCCCAGGTTTCCCTTTGATGTACGGATCCCCGGGAGAGGCCTCGCAACCATTCCGCACAACGAAGGTGGAGTTGGATATGACAAAGCAATGGAGGGGAAGGAAGGCTGCCCTGCAGACAGGGATTCACTCACCTCAACACGGGTCACAGCAAGGCTGCATCCCCGATGAACCCAAACGGCGAGTCATGGCGTCTCTGCTTCTCCGCAGACGATCGAGACCAGTACTCCGCTCCCAACCCTCCGCGGACAGAAGGACAAAAGGAACGCAATGAGCAACAGTAATGATGGAGAGCCGCCCTGTAAATAGGAGCCCGCTCATCCTAATGCTGCCTACGGCTGGATAAAACAACGTCCCAGTCCTCCCACGAATTGGTGCGCGCTAGACCCACTATTGTAAACCTTATCGAGACCCGTTGTAAAATGGTGATGAAATACGTCCTCAGGGAGGAATAAAAACGAGGCAGGAAAAATTGCACGAGCCCACCCTAATGAAAAGTTAACTTAGTTACGATCATTTACTAACCCCGGGGCGAGCTCAAGGAGCTCGACCACCGAAACCGGCAGACGCAGGTCCAGCTGCACACTCGCCAATCCGCCACTGATATGGATCGCCACGTATCACGAACATTAGACCCTGATCTGATGGCACAGGCATAACGTAAATTTATACAGCCCATAACCAGGGATCAACTTCTATTCATGAAATACGAATTGTTACAAAAGAAAAGGGGCGAACCTACAAGATGGGCCCTCCTTTAGTTCCCCTATTTTACTACAAAAAGTGACACAAGAATAGATTTCCTTGCGCGATTTCCTATGGCTCTGCATGTTCGCCATCATGGTGACCATCTTGCGGAGCATTACTCGACCCTTGCCTTCCAGTTCTCGGTATGGCCGCGCTAATCTCGGGGGCTCCTTCATCCTCTTCTTCCTCCCCCTCGGAGGCCGCCAGAGCCTCAAAATCAATGTCTAGCGAGGGATAGAGATTCCGGGCCCTCCCCATAATCCTCCAAAGGCACGCCTTGCTCCCTTCCTCCCGGCCCATCTCAATGCCCCTCTGCAGTCACTCCTCCCTGCCCACCTCCCGAGCCTTCCTTTTGGCCTCAGCCAGCTTGGGGATGAAGGTCATCACCTGATAGTGCCGAAACTCCTCTAGCCTGCCCAACAGCTCCTCCTTCGCGACGGTCAGCTGCATCTCCAAATCGGCCACCCTGGCCATGCTCAGCTCGGCCTCTCGCTCTCGTTCAGACTCACGGGCGCATCTGTCAGCAATCCACTTATCCAGATCCGCCACATGTGTAACGACCGGTTTTCTTCGTTACGTTATCCGTATTTTCCTTCTCTCATGTACTTTCCTGTATCCGTGGTTAGGCGTATCTGTCCCCGTACCCGTACGCGTTTTCGTACCCGTATCCTTTTCTGTCCGTCACACGTATTATTATTATTATTATTATTATTATTCCTCCTAGGAAATTATTTTAAATGTCTCTTCTTCTAATTTGTTTTAAAATTTTTGTTTCAAGATTCAAAATTCGAATTTAAATTTTTTTAAACATTTGAAAAGTCTTTCTTATTAGAGCCCTTTCTAAATCTATTGATTAGCTGTTATTCTCTTGATTAAACCCATTTAATTTCTAATCCTATTAATTGAGATTCATATCACTTCCTAATATAGCTAACACCCAACCTTACATCTAACCCACGTTTCTACCCTAGGTTGAACCCAACCCAAGCGAGAGTTCACGTACTACACCTTTTAAATTCCCCAACACACAAATTGTGAAAACACTAGGCTAATGTTGCAACAGCAAAAACCTTAGAAACCAAACTGCTCCTTTCAAAACCCACATCATTTCTCTATATTATAACCTTTTAAAGGACAGCCTATAAGAACCCTATGATTTTTTTATCTAGCCTAACATCACAGCAGCCCCTAGCAACCCTATTATCTATTTTATAATAAAACATATGCCAACAAATCACGGTAGCCTTACTCCTATTAAAAGAAAACCCTAGGTCCTTTTATTTTATCACCTTCAACACATCCACAGCCACCCCTACTCCTGCTTTTTCCCCCACAAGTCAGGCCGTGCCGCAGCAACCCTGCTTTACGGCAACACCACGCCACCTCCCTAGGCATCGCCGTCACCTCCCCTCCTCCACCCTTTCACATACCGAAAACCCTCTCTGGCGATTGCAAGCCGCCACGTCCGCCCCTCCTTCTTCTCTCGCCCGCATCCCACTCCCGACCACCGCCTCGCCGCCTGCAACAACTCCAGCCCCGCCTCTGTCGCGACGCCTCATCTCTTTCCCCTCCGAGCTCCAACACGCCGCATCCCCTCCTCCTACACACGATCCCCGCACCCAAGTCTGCCGCGGGCTCTTCCTCCACCTACGAGAGCTCCCCGTCGCCGAAGCCTCGTCCTTGGCCCAGCTCGACACCGACATCCCCAGTCCGAGCGCATAGCCTCCCTCGTGCACGCAGCAACCCACGCCCGTTCGCTCCAGCTGCCGTCGCCACCCATCTCCCGTTCCTCGCCGCTTCCGCCGTCAGCTCACACGACCACCAGCCTCCGGCAAGCTTCCCTCGCCTCGGTCTAGCAGATGGTGAAGGTATGTGGGCTGCGGGCCTTCTTAGCATGCACAGAGCTCTGATAGGAAGTTATAATGGTTAGTTTTATTAGAATATGTAGTAACAGTTGGTTATAGTAATGATCAGTGGTTTATGAGTTATAGGCATAATGAAAGTTGCTTACTTTTGTGAACTGGGTACTCATGCATGAAGAATTGTTATTAGAATGACCTGTAGCATAGGAAACGTGGAGCCCATGTTCTTTCCCAACGCGTGAGCAGTGCCTTTCAATGGGTGGACAGTGGGTCTATAGGTTAGACTAGGTTAGTTTTTCTAACCTACAGTTCATGACATCCCATAGCTAAATTGGTGTACATGTTTTAATAGCTACTACATTGTTATGATACTACAACTGTTAGTTATATTACATTAAGTTTATACATATAATGTTAGGCAGAACATTAAAACATGTTATCTAATGGGTAACAGAAATTATAATGCATGAACAGTGAATTTATTAGGTATACAGCCCCTACCTAATCAGATTTAATATCATTCCTTAGTTTGACATTAATCTTTGACGCAGATAAATCTCGCCTTTCATCATGATCACCTGGGCACCCCAAACCGACTCAGACAGGCAAGTGTGCAATTAAATATGAAATTTTGAAGTTTTATTATTATTACGTCATTTTACTTTAATCTGTACATCTGGAAAACTGCACGTAAAATGACGCATGAAACTGTTCCCATATTGTTCAAGACCAAAAATGTGATATTTTGACATATAACTTGATAGGTTCCAATTTTAGACATTAACAGAGAAACTTGTTTCATGTAACCAGTAACCCATCTCGACATCTCTTAATTTTTGTAAATGTTGTGCAATAATGGAACATTGACGACTTGAAATGAATGAACATCTTGCTCGGTCATTAGAGTTTTGACATCGTGACAATGAGAACTTCTTGCAACTGCGAACTTCGGAACAATGAGAACACTTTTCATTAGCCAAAACATCCAGAATAGTTCGTACACAAAATTACTCGAATGCCTCGTCTCAGCACGATAGAAACCCAATACTAGGATAATTAGAAGAGTTAGACGCTCGTGTTCGTTAGTTAGACACCCTTGCCACGACTAAGTATTATCATCTTAAGGTCACCCTAGCAATTGATCATCCAACTCTGACCATACTAGATTCTTGAGTTTCGTTAGTCACTCGCTTAGATTCATCGAATCTAGGGCCCAACTGAACGTAGTAATCGTCGCCGTGCGGGCCGAACCTGAGACGCCTGCAAGGAGTAGACTTCGAAGCGTTAGATATTCCAGATTTATAGATAAGATCTCGATCTCGACCCTCAACGAACCCTTACATCGGCTTCCTTATCGCAGTCTAGTTTATTGATGAACCCTAGTGCTAAACCTTAGTCGCCCCAATGATCATCTTCCCCCTGATTTTACTATTCCCTAATCATTGTACTTCCATGTTAGTGATCGTAGAAAACCATCGTAGCGTATTCATAAAGTTACTTCTTAGTCGTCCGTACGTTTCGATCATCAAACCCATTCCTTGTCCTCGATTCACATAAACTCTTCGGGTCCACCATCCTTAACCTTGAACATCCACATTGCAGATCCATGGTCTTTTAAAAAAAGGGTATTTTCGATATTTCTTTTATTCGCTAAGTTTGAAATCCTTCGAAAACTTTTACTTATATCTTCTACATTTCAGTCAACTTAAACCCAACCGTGATTATGGAACTCTTCTGACGCGAATCTTAGTTACTATCTTATAGCGATTTTCTAACATACATCTTCCGCACTTCTGTTTCACGTAACCTCGTATAACCACTCTATTCTTCCTCGTGTAAAGAACTTCCTTTTTAAACTTTATTTTTAATGTCGCCTCCTTTTCTTACTAACACATTACAAACCAATCATTCATACATATTTTTAAAATACTTCCTAAGTTAAATAGAACTTCAAAATCCTGCGTGTCAGTTTTATAATCATCGTTTTCATATATTTTAAGGAAAGAAAAATTTTCTTTTTACAAATCTATTTCCATTTACAAAACAATCATTACAACACTATACCCATATTTCTCTTCGCATATTATTGACTAATCCTATTTTACGTTTTAACTTCTACCATCTGCTTGCTATTTTACGTAAGTTATACCGATATTATTATTTTTACACATATCCTATTCTTCTTAATTATTTAATTATTCATAAATATTTTATCTCACCCAACCGACTAACCTCTTATCGATCTCACATTCGGAACCGTCCATCACAATATTAACACGTTGCCTCATTCAACTCTGAAACCTACCCTATGACTTAGTTGTCACATTAGTGCTTATCACTGCTTAGTGAGACCTTTATCATTGATTGTGGTGTTGTTGTTGTGCATGTAAATAGATAGTGATTGTGGACCCGTGTGTACGAATCTCTAAGCACCACTTATGCATGAGTGTGCTTACCCTTAGTATATTAATATAGTGTGATTATCTATTGTGTTATATGTGCGTGTACGGTGATATGTGACATATATGCATATAGTTGAGTATAAATCAGTAAGTGTTATATTTATACTTAGACGAGTAAATAGCTATATCGCTATATGAATATCTGTGCGTATTAGATTTAGTATTGGCTAGTTACTAGGAGTATATACCTTAGTCGTACTTGTTAATGATTGTAAATGTATGCTAGTACAGTGATATGCGAATTAGATGTATGATAATAGGTGTACACATAGTGGTGTGTGCAGATTTACTATGTAATCTATATGTTAGTATGTCTGGCGTGTGCTCGTGTGTATATGTGTACGTGGTTAGTTATAGGTATATATATACTTATATATATTGTATGAATTAGTGTGTTTTATGTATAATGGGATTCTAACATTACCCCTACGGGGTGATGTGTGGGCATGTGTATACCAGGAGGTATGCGTAGCCGTATGTTTGTGACTACGTATATGTGAATGTATGAAATAGTATACTTACCTATGTAGATTACCATGGTTGTGTATGCCGGTGAGTGTCTATGTGACATATATAGGTGCGAGATAAGAGTGTGGTAGTGTGAGTATGTATATGTATGCGAAATTGATATATGTATGGGAATTTGAAAGTGTGTGCTATATGATTAAGTATATGTATATGGATGTATATGGTTCCATTATAATGTATGTGTGTCTGGGATAGAATGATCTTAGTGCCTAAGTCCGCTCACCCCTATATCGGCCTATTTAAGGAAGTCTGAGGACGGACTTGATCTTAAGGTGGGTAGATTACGACGACCCTAGTACTATGGGTAAGGTGTATATAAATCTGTGTGTGGTGTAATGTATTACGTGCATGTATATACGTGTAGTGATTTGTATTATTATGTGTGTATATGGTGATATGCGGTATGTAAAAGTGGTTGTACGATTAGAGTATTAATTGACAAAAAAATGATTGTATTTATATGTTAGTGCTATGTTTTTGGTGACATGTGGTACTATAACAGTATAGATTATGAGTGTATAAGATGTATGGTATTACCTTGTGCATTGGTAATAATGTGAGTGTGTAAATTGATACGGTTGTGTAGTAGCGTGTTACTATTCATCCGAGTACAATATTGGTTGGGTTGTATTTGTAGGATGCTATTATATTGGACATGTTATGTCATACGTAATTAGAAATGTGTGTAGGTGTATTTGTTACTACTATTAGCATGGACGTTGTTTAGTCTTATCAGTGGTAATATTATTGGGGTTGATGTTGGTATTAGAAATACTATTTGGTTATGGCATGATAGTTATTTATGGTGTGTATGCGTTAGAAGAAGAGATGCGAGCGCTACCCTTATGTTTTTTCGATGCCTTAGCCGATGAGATTCCGAGGACGGAATCGTTTTTAAGGTGGGTAGGATGTAACGACCGGTTTTCTTCGTTACGTTATCCGTATTTTCCTTCTCTCGTGTACTTTCCTGTATCCGTGGTTAGGCGTATCTGTCCCCATACCCGTACGCGTTTTCGTACCCGTATCCTTTTCTGTCCGTCACACGTATTATTATTATTATTATTATTATTCCTCCTAGGAAATTATTTTAAATGTCTCTTCTTCTAATTTGTTTTAAAATTTTTGTTTCAAGATTCAAAATTCGAATTTAAATTTTTTTAAACATTTGAAAAGTCTTTCTTATTAGAGCCCTTTCTAAATCTATTGATTAGCTGTTATTCTCTTGATTAAACCCATTTAATTTCTAATCCTATTAATTGAGATTCATATCACTTGCTAATATAGCTAACACCCAACCTTACATCTAACCCACGTTTCTACCCTAGGCTGAACCCAACCCAAGCGAGAGTTCACATACTACACCTTTGAAATTGCCCAACACACAAATTGTGAAAACACTAGGCTAATGTTGCAACAACAAAAACCTTAGAAACCAAACTGCTCCTTTCAAAACCCACATCATTTCTTTATATTATAACCTTTTAAAGGACAGCCTATACGAACCCTATGATTTTTTTTATCTAGCCTAACATCACAGCAGCCCTTAGCAACCCTATTATCTATTTTATAATAAAACATAGGCCAACAAATCACGGTAGCCCTACTCCTATTAAAAGAAAACCCTAGGTCTTTTTATTTTATCACCTTCAACACATCCGCAGCCGCCCCTACTCCTGCTTTTTCCCCCACATGTCAGGCCGTGCCGCTGCAACCCTGCTTTACGGCAACACCACGCCACCTCCCTAGGCATCGCCGTCACCTCCCCTCCTCCACCCTTTCACATACCGAAAACCCTCTCCGGCGACTGCAAGCCGCCACGTCCGCCCCTCCTCCTTCTCTCGCCCGCATCCCACTCCCGACCACTGCCTCGCCGCCTGCAACAACTCCAGCCCCGCCTCCGTCGCGGTGCCTCATCTCTTTCCCCTCCGAGCTCCAACACGCCGCATCCCCTCCTCCTACACGCGATCCCCGTACCCAAGTCCGCCGCGGGCTCTTCCTCCACCTACGAGAGCTCCCCGTCACCGAAGCCTCGTCCTTGGCCCAGCTCGATGCCGACATCCCCAGTCCGAGCGCACAGCCTCCCTCATGCACGCAGCAACCCGCGCCCGTTCGCTCCAGTTGCCGTCGCCGCCCATCTCCGGTTCCTCGCCGCTTCCGCCGTCAGCTCACACGACCACCAGCCTCCGGCAAGCTTCCCTCGCCTCGGTCTAGCAGATGGTGAAGGTATGTGGGCTGCGGGCCTTCTTAGCATGCACAGAGCTCTGATAGGAAGTTATAATGGTTATTTTTATTAGAATATGTAGTAACAGTTGGTTATAGTAATGATCAGTGGTTTATGAGTTATAGGCATAGTGAAAGTTGCTTACTTTTGTGAACTGGGTACTCATGCATGAAGAATTGTTATAAGAATGACCTGTAGCATAGGAAACGTGGAGCCCATGTTCTTTCCCAACGCGTGAGCAGTGCCTTTCAATGGGTGGACAGTGGGTTTATAGGTTAGACTAGGTTAGTTTTTCTAACCTACAGTTCATGACATCCCATAGCTAAATTGGTGTACATGTTTTAATAGCTACTACATTGTTATGATACTACAACTGTTAGTTATATTACATTAAGTTTATACATATAATGTTAGGCAGAACATTAAAACATGTTATCTAATGGGTAACGGAAATTATAATGCATGAACAGTGAATTTATTAGGTATACAGCCCCTACCTAAGCAGATTTAATATCATTCCTTAGTTTGACATTAATCTTTGACGCCGATAAATCTCGCCTTTCATCATGATCACCTGGGCACCCCAAACCGACTCAGACAGGCAAGTGTGCAATTAAATATGAAAATTTGAAGTTTGATTATTATTACGTCATTTTACTTTTATCTGTACATCTGGAAAACTGCACGTAAAATGACGCATGAAACTGTTCCCATATTGTTCTAGACCAAAAATGTGATATTTTGACATATAACTTGATAGGTTCCAATTTTAGAAATTAACAGAGAAACTTGTTTCCTGTAACCAGTAACCCATCTCGACATCTCTTAATTTTTGTAAATGTTGTGCAATAATGGAACATTGACGACTTGAAATGAATGAACATCTTGCTCGGTCATTAGAGTTTTGACATCGTGACTATCGTGCGCCTCGAAGGCGGTATCGTGAAATCGTGATGTCGTGTGAGTCGACTAGACCGGCTCGTGTTCCGGCAAACTTTTGGGTGGGGTTAGGGTTGAGCGGCCACTAGGCGTATGAAAGGTACTCTCCTCAAGAGCACCACCCGCATGCGGTGGGTTAGCGTCAATCACGGTAAGCCCCCGTGAGAGGAACGACCTTCTCATCACGACCTACAGGCGTGAACCCTAGATTAGAATGCTAACACCTGACATGAAAAATTGCAATGCTAACTTAGTCATCTTGATAATTGAAATGCTAATGAACTCGGAGGAAATCTTAACTTTATTCTTGCAACTGTTTAGAACCGCATGTTAGGGATGTTGTTTCCGTTTCAATATATTCGTTAATGTTAAATTGCCACAGTCATTTCTTTAAAGTATTAAATGCTTCTTAAATTCATATCACCTGTATATCTTTCCTTGGGATGCTAATCTTTTCTTGCAGACCTTGCTGACATACATTCATTGTTGGTGGATGTATGTCAGATTCTGAGCTTGCGTACCCGGAGGATTCGTACGTGACGCCTGGCTCGGAGAGCCAGAGTTGGTCGTAGACGCCGAGCCGCTTTCTGCAGAAGACTAGAGCCTTTGTCACTGCTTTGAGTGTTAGTTTAGTTCCTTGTAGTAGGATTATTGCCTTGGCATAGTTTCCTTTTTGGCCATGCTGAGGCCCAGTTGTATTATTTTCTTGTATGAACAATTCTGGAAGTGCCCGTTTAATTTAATGAAATGTTTTCTGATTGTTCCGATGCGCAAAATGCAAGGACCCTTTTCTGTGTTTTTATCATAGACGCTTATTGAACTCGAGCTTCACCGCTCCAGTTCAAGCGGACCGCGTAACGCTCTCGCTTCCAGTGTCTTTTGGGAAGCGGGGCGTTACAACATGTCCTTGGTACTCCCGAATGGACACCCGCTGGTTGGCGAATGATTTCTTCAGTTTGGTATACCGGGCCTTCTCTTGGTCGAGCTCCCCCTTCAGCCTTGCCATAGTATGCTCGGCCGTGACGAGAGCCGGGGTCCGGTGCTGAAGAGCGGTCATCGTGGAAGTAGCCTGCGCACGCAAAAGATAGAGTCAAGCCCGACAATGACAATCCCCAAGGCACCACCCGCATATCTCGCTAGCGCACCTGCGCAAGATGCCAGACCACTGTGGCTCCTAACCTCTTCGAGCCCATACGCGCCAAGGATTCCCTATACCGGGGCAACTGAGAATTCTCAGCAAGCCTCGCTACCACGCCTGCCTCGTCAAAAACTGACTCCCCCTCCCCACTGGGTAGATCGCCTTCAGGAGGTCATCCTACGGAATCCTTTCAACCTCGGCCTTTTTCAACCGAAACGTCGCCAGCTTCTCCTCGCAGTTGGGTGGGGCGAGCTTCTCCATGGCGTACCGAGGGCAACCATAAGGCCAAGCAGCTTCGGGGGCCGAGCCATCCGCAGAGCTCGATCCTACGGGACCCTCCCGGGGACCCCCGCAGGACTGGTGGCAGACGCCGTGGGAGCCCGGTCGATGCTTCCGCCCGCTCCCAAAGGCGCCCTATCGACCGTGTGGCTCAGCTCCTCCAGCGCGTCGAGGTCGATGGTATCAGGGATATGTGCGCCTCCGACACCTTCGACGAACCCTCCCGAACCGGACCCTACGACGTTGGATCTCTTCTTCTTCCGACCAATGGCCACCTCGGCCCTCTTGCTCCTTTCCCCCTCACTCGGCCTCGACCTCTTCTTGTGACCCTTAACAACAGATGGTGCGACGGGCCCGCTAGCCCCCTGTTCCTCGACCGACATCTGCTTGGCAATCCTGTCTAGGTTCTTGATGGGAATGCTCATCGTCGAATCTGCAAAAAAGGAGGAGTTTTAGGGTGAGCAAGCTACAAGTAGACGTCGTAATACCGGACTTACCTTCGGGCTAAATGTGCCGAGCAATCAGCTCAGGCCGGGAAAGGCAGGCATACTGCCTATCCCCCTCTGGAACTGCCTTCAGCCTTGCCGCCCACCCCGCTTCAACTCCGCTCATGCGAACTTTCTCCCTCACCTCGGGATTGAGCACGCCCCAGTCCGACTTTACCCTCATGTCGACGGGCACGTAGATAAACACGAACGATTTCTTCCATCCCTTGATTTTCCCTGGCAGCCCCCAGATGAGAGGATGGTTCCTCCTCGCCGATAAATAATAATGCGACTTCAACTTCTTGACCGCAAAGAAGTAGCGGAACAAGGGGAGGGTCGGACTGACCTACATCCTTGCACACAGAACCAGAAACCCAACTATCACACTGACGGAATTCGGCATCAACTGGAAGAATATTCTTCCAGACCGAGGAAGTCCAAAATCTCGCGATACAATGGATGAAGAGGGAACCGCAAACCCTGGTCAAAGCACGCTACGTAGACCCCTATCTCACCGGCCTGAGGAAAGCATACTCTCTCTGAGGCGGTTGGCAGGCGGACCTCACAGGGCGGCCTGATATACTCCGAACGCACTTTGGAAACAATGTTCATCCGCACCTCAGACTTCTGACCGGCTATCTCGGCAGGCACACCCCCGCCTCCAGCCACGGTCGTGGCGGCTCGCGCAACTGATGTCATCCCAGACACCAGAACCGCTTTCCCCTTCCTCGGGTTCCCGCTCCCGACCGTGGCACGGCCCCGCCCCCCGGCGACGCTCTGCCTACCGCCTCCGCGGGACCGGCCGTACCACTGCACGACGACCCCGACGACAAGGTTGAGGATGACAAAACCATACCCGAGAAAAGATAAGAAATATACCTCCTGATTACTCGCTACAGTGCCGACGGTAGATGCGAATGCGGCACCAACTCTGGCAACAAACTTGGCCCCCTCAGAGGCAACCGCCGGAACTCAGAAAACCTGCTTTAGGAAACTCGGAAGAAAGAAAGTCTCACGCACCGACTCCCGCTTCTACTTATAGGCATCCGCCCTCCGATCTCAACTGCTGGCAACCGGCCATGTGTCACACATCCAGGCGGCCTGACGCTTCACCTGACGCCTCCTGTCATGTCCCCCCACGTGCCTCTCGATCGATTGTCGGGACGCTTCGATTCCCGCCCATCTTTAATCCGCTGTGACCTCTGCGATTCGGCAGCGATTCGAGGCGAGAAATTCGAAACATATCCCGACCTCTTCCTTTCGTTTGGACTAAGCGACTACCCCACCAACATCCGGTCCAACAAAGCGGGCTAAGCCCAACGGATCGCCTTGAGGCACTTCAACCAAGAAGTTAGGGACATGCTCGAACACATCCACGGATGCACGAATTAGCTTGGCCCATCCGCACAGGGCTCCCAGAAACATACACACCTTCTTTGTCGCAACTTTCCCCCCACTCCTCACCCCTGTGCTCGTCCTAGCGGGAACGTTGGGGGCATTCACACGGCCTTACGCGAAACAAGAAGACCAACTACTGAATTGAAACAAAAAAAGTACTTCATAAACAATCCTTCATACTGCCCGCATTACAACACAAAATAGGCCGTACAAAATCAACCGTCGATCCGGAATACATGTTCGCCATCTGGGTTCGCATCCTCTCCATCCTTCAGAGGACACCTGCTTCCCTCGCCTCTGCTACCATAATGAGTAACCCCTCATCTAGAAAATGGCAGACTGCGGCGTTGAATGCACCCCGGTCGACGACCGCCCTGCCCTCTAGCTGCTTCCTCGAGACGACCTCCTCCTCGTTCTTCAGCTCGGGTTGCTTCCTCTTCCAAACGTCGTTCACATGCTCTCTCCCGGGCGCCGCCTCGGCGCTCCTCTTCAGAATATCGTTCTGCGTCTCCTCTTCTTCCCGAAGCCAATGAGCGAGTCGGGCCCCTCCTCCCCTTCTCCTCCTCCAGCTGGTGGGCGAGTAGATCCCCCCCGTGCTGTTTCGTCCTCAAGGCGGCGGGTGAGTAAGACCCCCTTTCTTTCCTCCCCCTCCAGCTGGCTAGCAAGCCTGGCCACCCGCGCTTCTAAAAAGCCGATCCGTGACACCTCAAGCTCCCGGAGCCTAATGACCTGATCCAGATCCTTCTCCCTCGTTTGCAGCTTGCACCGCGCCTCCGGAGATCGTCTTTTATTTTATCTAGGGAAGTCCGAACCGTGGCTAGGCGGGTATTGCGCTGCAGTTCCGCCGCCGCCGCTGTCGCCTACCAAAGAAACCCGACCCAGTCAGCACGCTTAAGAACATAAGCTGGAACATAAGTTACAATTCGACCCACCTGCATGATATGCCACACGATGGTATCGCACAGCCGCTCCATGCCCACATGAATCAAAGATTTTCGATCTCGTGGCAACACGAGATACTCCGACAGCCGGGCCGCGACCCCAGCGTCTTCAAACACAGACTCCTCCCGGCTCACCCGATAGGGCATTCGGTGAAGATCCTCATCAGGCAGGGCCTCCACCTCGGCCCTCGTCAGCCTGAAGCGAGCGAGCGCCCTCTCGCAACCGGGGTTCGCTTCTCTCCCCATCTCCCACAGGGGAACTCCATAGGGCCACCCCTCGGTGGGAGGAGGCCTACGGCGCTTACCTGAGGTCGGAACCCTCGGAAAAGTCGTGCTGACTATCTTCAGATGGGGCGGGCCACGAGGCACGCCCCCCAGCTAGGGCGGAAGGAACGACCGTTACGGACCCCTGCTGCCTCCCGTTCACCACGCCTACGGTCGGAGCCGCGGGGACGGTGTTGACCGCTTCCAGATCGGCCGAAGCATCTGGTGCAACCCCACCAATCCGAAGGGAAGGAGCATCAAGTCCGAGATCCTGCTGCATCTCGCTCACTCCCTCCACAGTAGGAACCTCGTCCCTCCGCCCCTGGATGGCTACCTCCGCAGGCGCTCCCTCGCACGTCGAGCCTTCGCCCTTATCCACGGGGACGGTCTTCTTCATAACCTCACCCCGGCTGCCCTCAGCACTTCCTCCCGCGAAAGCATCGTGTCCTCACCTACAGAAAAAAGAAGAAAAATCGGGCTAAGTCTACTTAAAGGCCCGCAAGAAGGAGAATACCGGATGGCCATGGCCCTCGGGCTGATCGAACAGCCCGCGCCAAGTCCGTCAGTCGGTGATCCGCCCTCAGGCAACGCAGCCTGAATCAGAGCATTCACAAGGAGTTCATCCATCAATTCCCCCTCCTCATCCCACTACTGCCACCGCACTCAAAGAAGGAGACCATCGATAGGTGAACTGGGAAATTACCTGGCCGAACTGACGAACTGACGAACTGAGAAGATGACCGGAAGCAGATCCCCGATAAAGGCACCGGCGGAAGCGTCGGTAAATGATAGCTGGAAGCTGAGAAGCAAGAACGGATACAGAAATCACGAGAAACTTTCCACCAATCTTCTCCCCCCATACTTATAGCAACCCTCGGGCCATCCCGATCGTCGCCACGCCGCCACGCGGCATCCATCGACGTATCTCTGACACCTCATCTGCCACAACGGTCATATCAACCACGCGTCACCCATCCAATGGCGAAGACGCGTCGACTCCCGCCACCCCTTTAAATCGCAATAATGGCTATCAGGGCGGGAACCCCAAGACCAGAGCTGCCGCCACCTGACATGGAGCCGGGTCCGAGCTGTTCTCGACAGGAAGGGGGAGTTATACGCCATCCGAGTCAAGCCGAGGGACCGCCCCGAACTCGAATGCCGGGGGAAATTGTTACGACCTAAAGATCGTGATATCCCGACTTTCTATCCCCTATCATCAAGCCCCCCACCTACGTCACTCCTCCGTCACGAAGGCCGGTGGGCCCCACGCTAGGATGCCAATCTAGCGGCTCCAGAGACTGCGTTCAGCTCACCCGCGACAGGGCGCCAGACTACCCCAGAGCCCAACGCGGTCCAGGGAAGGGCGTACCCTACTATGGTCGATGGTAGAGCCACACTCCTCCTGGATCCGAGTCAGTAGCACCGTACCTCGGACGCCATCAAGGCGACCCGGAGACCGGTCGACCGGGCGGCCTGGCGGCCCTGAGACACATTCCTACCATCACCAGGGCTACCCGACGACCCCGTCGGCATCGCCACATCTTGGACGCGCACCGACGTCTCTCGGGCACATCGAACGCGACAAACAACCTAGTACAAAGGACGCTACTAACAGTAACACCGCCTGACCATCTGGCAAAGCACCCCCTGGCCGCTGTGCCCCCTGACACTTAATACTTTCGGCCCTGACACCCTGACGAAAGCGCCCCTGGCCGTTACATCGTCTGACAAAAGCATGGCCGACACTCCTGTTCCTGACATCCTCGTCCGAAGCTTCCGCTGACAACAGGGCCAGCTCAGCACGCCGAGTCAGCATGCCAGGTCAGCCCCACCTAACTACCTCCGACATGTATAAATACCCATTCATTTCTTACGGTAAAGGGGTTGGCAATTTTACTCTCAACTCTCATTACTCACACACAAGAGCAAAGGTCGTCCATATCTTTGTTCTTCCACCCATAGCTCGTCACGTACGGTCGACTCACCTTCAGTCCGACCTACGTGCCTAGCCCCGGCTTTAAGTCCTATTACTGACTTAGGCATCAGAGAGGCTAAGGGTTGGACCCCAACCCGGCCTTTCTGACGAGTTGCTCCTCGCGCAGGTTAGCTCGTCATCACCGGTCGCGCTCACCCGCAACCTAGGCAGCTCGGCCCCGTCCCTACATCCTGCCGGATTCGACACCGTGGTCAGCTTCCGCATCAAGTTTAGCCTTATCACCCCTCTAATCACTTGTCAAATAGCCTACCCTAATCCCGCCATTAGCATAACCACAGTGCCCTTGGTTCCCCATAATACAAATTTATTGTACGCGAGTTCTACCCCGCAACAACACCCATCCTCTCTCACATTTTGTGTAACATCCTAGCTAGAGGAAAGATGAGAAGAGTAGAAGAAGGAGCTCATCTCCCTCACTCTTTACATATTGGAATAGGTAGGAAATTCACAACTTGGATGTTTGAATACTATCTTTAAAATTTTGTTATCACCATGTTATTAATCACCATATGTAGGATGCTAGATTATGTTGTATACTATAGTTAGATTATACTATTAATCACCATGTGTAGGATGCTTGATTATGTTGTATACTATGTTGTATACTATATTTAGATTATGTTATTAATCACAATGTGTAGGATGTTGGATTATGTTGGCTATTAATCATCATGTTACTAGTCACCATGTTTAGAATGTTCTCTTTATATTAGTTTCATGCTATGTTCTACCCATGCCATGACCCTATGCTTATGTTCCTTTTATGTCATGTCACTATGTTTATGCTATGACACTATGCTTATGTTCCTTTATTCCATGACACTGTGCTTATGCCATGACACTACACTTTTGTTTCTTTATGCCATGACACCATGCTTATGCCATGACACTATGCTATGCCATGAGTTTATGTTATGCTTATGTTCTACACATGCCATGACAATCTGCTTATGTTCCTTTATGCCATGACTCTATGCTTATGCCATGAGATTATGTTATGCTTATGTTCTACACATGCCATGACACTCTGCTTATGTTTCTTTATGCCATGACACTCTGCTTATGTTCCTTTATGCCATGACACTCTGCTTATGCCATGAGATTATGCTTATGTTCTACACATGCCATGACACTATGCTTATGTTATACATCAAGATTATGGTGTTGCCATGTTTATGATGTTAGACCTATATCATAAGGATGATGTTCTATTTATGATGATTATATTTTATATCATGTTGAGCCTTTGTTACCTTCCTTATGCATATGATGTTACTATAATGATTTTGTCCTATTTTCATGCCAAGATCATGACGTTTCCTTTATGTATATGATATTTCATGATGCGATGATGATGCTTGTAAATGAAATGATGAGTAGCAGTGGATATGTCCACATATATGTTGAGGCCGAGGATATGACTGTATATGATTTGATTGAGTACCAAGTGTATTATGATAACCTGGAATGTCTAAGTCTATTCCGAGGTGGGTGAGTATTCCAGATATGGGGTTGGGAGAAACTCAAGTAAAATGGAATAATAAGGAACTGTACTGGACTGGATTTGTATCTTATTTGCACTTCCGGTAGTCGAGAGGGGAAGTTAGGTAGAGTTGGAGAGGCCTATAGGTGTACTCGTGATGCACCCTGAGGTATATTTGGATATCATATTCTCACTCCAGTCAGGGAAAGCTACAAGAGGCCATGTTGACAGTGCTCGTGTTCACTTGAAAGGTACCCTTTTTCCACCCACCCTGGGTGAGAGTACAGAGCCTTATGTATTACATTTTACTAGATTCCAAAGCATTAGTTTATCGACAACAATAATAGCAATACACGTGATGTTTGATAGACCTTCTTTCCAATGCAGTAGTATACTTACCTTCATGTCTGAAATCATCACATGTTTTCATTTCTGCTTAAAGATGTTATGTTATTTCATTGAGAGTTTTCCTTTTTTACCCATATGATGCTTGATTCCATAGTTGTATAGAACAATCTTAAATATAGTATTCCACCACACCTCGAATTATGTTTTTTTTCTATTGGTCGCGCGTTGACATGTCCACCCGCATTTTTCCCCAGGACTAGAGCCAGAGACTACATAGCAGGTTCTCCCCTAGGGGACATCCCAGGACCTTGAGTTTGAGGTCGATCCCTCAGAGGGCGACTTTATTGAGTTGTCCACACAGAGATAGAGACTTCTTCCTTTTTAGTGACAGGATGTGAGTTGTACCTTTTGGGTGTAGACGTTTTTTGGGGTCTTGGCTTCTTATTTATTTTGTTTTCTCAGTTTCTCATGTATTTTTCGTATATTTCCTGGTTTTACTTTTTGAGACAGATATGTATATATTTATATTTTCTGACTCTGTGATCTTTGTATTGGAGCATGTATATTTAAATTTTTTATCTATCGTTCATATTGTCCCAGCATTCGTAGTGGCCTGCAATATTTATGTTATTGTATCACGCTGGGTGTATTTAGAGCCAATGGGTTGAATCCTTGGATCTGCATACTATCGTGCCATTGTCACCCTCCATCCTCTACATGCGCCTTGGAAAGTTTCATATTTTCCAGGCATTTTATAGAATGGGGCGTGACATCTTTTTATTGCCTGAGTTACTCTGTATCCTGTTGAGTCAGTATGGGATTTCAATAACAAAATTAGTCCCCAATGCAATTATGTCTATTATCACCTATATCGTTCTATGCACTATGAAGGGGATCATGCCTTTGCTTGTCACCTTTAGCAAGATGTTTCATATCTGTTTCTATTTCAAGATGGTATGTTGTAACTTTTAACAATGGCCGCCCGTCTTTCTTAACCTCTCCTAGAAGATTGATGACTAGAAGTGTTAGTGTTGTGCATACTTTCATCTTATATATAATATGGGTTTGACGTTATATCTGAATATGTTTAAGTAATGAAATGGTTTATTATGTCCATATGGTATTTGTATGATAACATTATTTTCCTCTATTATACATGTCCATATGATCGAATAATATTACTTCGAATGTGTAATGAGATTTTACCATATGATAAATAAGTAATCATGGTTAGTCGTTAGGTTCCTAGTCGTAGAACTAATTTGACAATTGATAGTCCAATTAGACTAGTATCACTCTCGATTAAATAGTCAGTATCATAGACTATTGAATATATGATATTAGTTAGACTGCTAGATACCCATTGAGGTTGAGTAATCAAACATGCTTACTCTAGAATCCAATGGAGTAATATGACTTTGTGCTTCGATTATGCTATCATCTTTATTTACTTGAAATGACCAATGTGGACACTGTATACGGTGTTTTGTGCTAATATAATTATGTAGACGTAATATATGACCAATCACTCCTAATGAAAGGAGTTGATATCTTCTGATGGATTCGTTAGATTATTGGGCTATATGCATGGCCATCCAATGATGATAACCAGAAAAGGAGTTTTCTACACTTCTTTAAGGATTGTTTAAGCCATTTTTAATAGATACGATCGATTATTGGGGTATAATACACTCTGCTCCGAAAAATTAACCTAAAACATACTAGACAATATGAATAACTTAAAGCATACTAGACAATAGGAATAGTTTACACACTAATGTAACTCAGGTTTGTCATTTTCTTTATCTAAATTAACTAAGGATAATAATGTACTACTAGGTGTCACACATGATCAATGTTTGAGTTGGTCACTTGCCTATATCAACTCATACATGGCCTAATTTGGTAAGGGACTAATGGGTCGTAAAAGGATTTTATGTTATTTATGTAATAACCAAAATGCCCCTGGCTAGATGTTCCTGGTTTGATTAATGTTGATCTAGTAGTCAACTTTAGTGGATTTATAATCTAACTCCATCTTATTCCTTTTACCTCTCTGTTATTATCCAATTAGATTGGAACAAATGAATATTTAGGTTAAACGGTCTAATGTTAGCTTGTTTGGGCTTGTGGGTATTCGACTCATTAAGAAACTTATTTAATATCTCTTTTGAGATCATTTTAAGGACATAGTGAAATCTAGAGTTTATGCATTTAATTGGAGAGAGAGCTTTAGGAGTCAACCATCAAAGGTTTTCTACTTTGAAAACTATAATGGATCTTTGCTTCACTTAATGATGTGAAAAGATAAGTTGTTCCTTCCTTTGCTTTAGATCTAAATGTTGCGTTCTATGCATTGGATCTAAATATTACATCAACTAGATCACTAATGTTTTTTTGATTTGATATTTTTAGAGATGTAATTTTGATAATTCTAAAGTAATCCTTTCAGGAAGAAGGAATTCATCTTCGTGTGGACTTGATGGCCCCCTTCTTGGTTACCAGTGCCTGAAGTCGGGAAGGTGTTAGTGGACCCCATCTCTTTCACCCAGAAAAAGGCATAGATGCACTGAAGGGTGCACCATTCATAAAGAGATCCATATACTTCATACTCGATAAAGATTGCTTTGTAAGAGTAGCCATATCACCTCACATCGTTGGTTCTAAGAGGAGTGGTGGCGAGGGTGAACATTCCATAATAGTTTGATTCAATGAAGTAGGAGACAATCGACCTTAAGGATGCCCTTTTAAAAGGAAGCACAAATGCCACCAAGGAGATCTCCTCTTGTCTTAAAGAGCAGAAAGCCTAAAAGAGTAGATGGAATTGCATGAAGGAAATAGGTATACGAAAATATTGCTAGGGTTTTAAATAATTTAGGAAACAACGAAAGACTGAAAAAACAAAATTTTTATGAACTTAGAAATAAAGGCCAAGAAAAAAAATGCAAAACCATGAACTTAATTTTGAAACTAAAAACTCACCTTTCCGCGGATATACTTTACCAGTGGATCCAAAACTTTTTTGGTGAAGACCATAAGCTTGTTCATGAACCAGCTGTGATAGACATTTTACCTTGATGATGAAGTCTCTTCACGATCCACGAGCCCTCCACGAACTTGAACCTGACTCCCTACGCTTTAGTACGAGGGAGGAGGAGAAGGAAAAAAATTTATTTAGATCGAAAAATTCTCACTCGAAGAGGTTTGAATTTTTTTCTCTCACGAGAACTTGGATGATAGATCTTTGATTCTCTTATTTGAGATTAATGGTGCATTGAGAAAGGAAGCAAGGACCCTTTTATATGGTTCTAAGGGTAATCCAAATTCAAGTCACATTTAGAATTCAAGTTGGAACCAAACTCTATCCTTAAACACGGAACTAGAAGAAGGCATATTCATGAGACTTTCAAATGCCAATAGGATTTTTAGGTTTGAATCCAAATCTTATCCTAAAATAAGGTAGGATTATTAAACCAAAACTCCTAGAAATCCCTTAACCCTTAGGAATTCATGTTAGAGTCAAACTTCATGAATTTGGGTTGGTTTTATATCAAACTCTTGGATTAAGCTCGAATCCAAATAATAAACCCAAACCTTAATTCACATATAATGGCCATTAGTCGACTAATGGTTAAACGGAAACAATTTTGGTTTCCTGTGTCAGGTTAGTCGACTAACATATGATCATTATCAACTAGCCTGCATTTGTCGACTAATGGTCACCCATTAGTCGACTAAATGGCTGCCATAGAGCCATAAGTCGGCCAATGAGTTGACAAATTTGTTTGCAAGTGTTTGGTTTGGATTATTTGCCTTTGTTCTTTGCTTGAAATACTTGTACGAACATTTCTTATGTGCACTCGCAACTTCTTGCAATGCACTTTTTTCCTCTCGAATAAGTTGATCACAACTCCTTATAATCGCACCTGTATATCACATATAAATTAATTTTTTTCTTCGAGTTTCATGACGAGTCATCATCGGTGTGAGACTCTAAAATTATGATTCATACGGAAATAGTGACTCGATTATACTCTACCATCATGTCACATGTACGATAATGGTGCTAGCTGTGCATGAAGACCACATGTTTTGGAGTTGTCATTATTTGATTGGTGTGAGACTAGAATCTCCTCTGATCAAATTTGGGCCTATCAGTGACAGCTACAATGTAGTCCGGCCCCTTTGTCAAAACTATGTTTATGAGGTGTCTATGGTATGAAAACTGTCAGACCCCAATAACATCTTAAAGCTAAGGTCATATGTGATCCCATAGTTTCAGATTGGTGAAACTTGTTACTCTTAACAAGTTTATCCATTCCACCCTGGCCAGGTAATTACTATGGATCCTTTGATGCCCTACAATACTAACCTCTTATACTGAAGGAGATGAATACGATCTAGACGGCCAATCCACGCACGCTTTGGACTATACCCAACGAGTACCTATGTAATGGTCGCATTTGCTGTTGGTCGATAAAACTAAAGTATAGACTTCCACGTGAAAGGTTCTTTAGCATGTCTCAGGTTAAAAAGACTAAGTTGCACCAACTGACACCTGCGAGCTTTTATTCACTGTCAGAGTATGGTTACCATATAGAAGCTTCTCGACGAGTCGTTCTGATGAACGTGTTCTCTAGCAAGCACATGTGCCTTGTCTCTTGATGTCCCTACATCGAATGACTATGAGACCAGCCACTACCATCATTATGGTAGAGATCATCAATGCATACTGGTCTATCCAAAATATTAATTACCTATCTTGACATTCCTACTACTAGGAACATGTAGGATATATGCTTTAGTGGATTCACTGGGCCTACTTATCATGATCTCATCATGATACCAATATCCTCACACAAATCCAAGGACTCTATCCTTGCAATCACAATATACTATTCATACATACTAAATTGTATTAAAGAATCACATAGATAGAGAATTACCAAAAAGCATACTATAATTTTGAACGAGATGCATCAATTACAATAATTGACGTAAGGGCATATATATACCAACATCTCCTACTTGCACTTACGACTAATTACAGTATCACATCCTGGACTTATCCACTAAACTTTCCAGTCAATTTGTGGAAATACATTTGCGAGCGGTTATGTTAGATTTTCATACATACTAACTCTATATATCATGTCAATCTTGAGTTTCACGTCAAACATGAAATCTCCTCAAGATATGTTTTGGATCTCTACATCCAAAATGCCTCATATACATCATCATTTACTACAATGTATCTTAACACCTTTTGTATAGTCTGTCACATTTTCCTGCTTGGAACTCTTCCAAGCTACTGCCCTTCCATTAAGGGTGAAACCTTATCCTCACACTGATTAGTCGTCATCCATGTCACTTTGGAAATTGGATTTAGTAAATCATTCTATTAAAAGATTACTACTCCCACTATAAACCAAGTACATATCTTTAGTGCTTATCAATGCTTTCTACGACAATCCAATGCTTCTATCCAGATTTGTCGATGGACAATGCTTCTATCCAATGCTTCTATCCAGATTTCGAAGGGGGTTTTGGGTATTTTGATTGAGGGTTTTAGAGAACCTATAAAGACACTCTCTACTGTTCCATTGGAGCCTCTTGATTAATCCTTGATCATCTCTTAGCCATTCAAGCATTCATCTCTAAGCTCTCAAGTCCTCATTTCTCAAAGACCTAGAATCTCATTCTCTCTTGCTCTCCATCCTAGAATCAACGTTCATATCTTCTAGGCATTTGGTGGTGACAAGAGAAAGGGCTACTCTCTCTTCTTGGAAGAGATCAACACTCCAATCAATTTGCCCCTTCAAGTTCTACTTCAAGGCATATGTGATTTGTAAGTGTTATTTCAAATTTCATAACTTTCATAATTTGGTTTTACTCTCGGTTTGTGAGAGTGGTTTGCATGATCCCAAGTTGTGGGATTCAAGGTCATCAATGGTGTATTTATTTCAGTTGTAGGGTTGCTACGAATGGGTTAAAAGGAAACCTCAAGTTAGGGTTTTAACTTGAGTATCTGAGTGGTATCCTAGGTGGAAGTGACGTATGATTACCGGGAACAAGTCGGGGTTGACTTGGATAATCCGAACCCTTGAAACATCCTTGTGTTTGCATTGCTTAATTTTTGTTTCATTTAATTTCGCATCTTTGTTGGATTAGGATTTTAATTAGGCATAATTTTTTAATTAACTTTATAAATACTATTCAACCCCTTTCTAATGTTTTCCTCATAGCCTGTGTCCTTACAACTACATCCCTAAAATAGGATTGCATATACAATCCTTTAGCATATGTGGTTGTGTTCTTAGGACTCCAAATTAGGTGAGACTTGGAAGTCCTATGCCTAAAGGGTGCATGCACTTTAGAAGAATTTTTATAAGGAACATGCGGCACATAGTCATTTAGGTGAACATATGCATGAGGGTGAGTGTGTGGTGTGTGTGTTTGTGCATACCAATGAAGTGATGCATGTGGGTAGTAGTAATGTGGGTCTGCATTGCTAATAACATGTGATCTTGCACGTTGTGTTCATGGATTGTGAGAATACATATGTGCTTTCACATTCGGGATTTATGCATGTTGTGCATAGGAATGTTATGCATAAAACACTTTTGGAATGTGTTGGCTAGCATGAGAAAGGTGTGAAACATTTGAACGACCATGTGAGTGAGTATGCATATGTGTATGTGGTGTATATGCATAAGTATTTGCATGTTGGTGAGTGCAAACACGTGGGTGTCTCATATTTGTGTTAGTATGTGCACTAAGTTGAGGTGCATAGAATTCCTCATATGTAGGAGCTTGATGTGTAGTTGCTATCCTATGTGTTTGAGTGCTAGCGTACATGTATGCATAACCCTTCCTTGGAGGTCCACCCTTGGTGGGTTTCTTTCCGAATGAGGGTGTAGTCGGAATGGAGATTGTCTTGGTAGAAGAACTACTCAAGAGGTTTTGGGCTCCACTCAAGGATGCACCGAAGGAAGGCCTCACAAATTTTATAGTAGCTCCACTATAGGATGTGTGGTAGTTTGTTGCATTTTCTTTTGAATAACCAAGTCCGTCGTGGTGATTTGCAAGAAGTTGGGTTTCAAGCAAAGTGTTCAATTTGTCCTTGTCTTTGCTGAATCTATCAACATTGGAGTACATGAGCTCGTATTTCTTCGTTAGTGAAGAGAAATTAGCATCCAAGGTGGATACACATGTGTTGAGCTCGTGCACTTGGGTTCCTAGAGCAAGATTCCTATTACCCAAAAGTATGTTTTGAGATCGAAGTGTTTCAATCTTAACATCATTACAATCATTTTGGACACCGTCCAATTGAGATTTTAGGGATACAACCTCATTTCTCAAACACTGATTTTGAGAAAGAAAATTAGCTTTCTCCATAACTAGTGTGATATGTGTAGTGTCAACATTTGGTGTGTTAGACATGAACAAAAGTGGCGATGCCAGAAAATTTGTCCTTATCAAGCATATACGAGTTAAACAATTTTTGATATTTATCAAATAATTCCTCATTACCTAACCTAAGATCATTAGTCGTCCCGGAATACAACTCCGAAAACAATGTAGTTTTACCGCAAGTGCACGGTCTAGTGACAAGCAGGTATCGATCACGGAGAGGAACTAATAACAGCAATCTATATGATTTACTAAGATATTAGTGGAAAATTAGTTTTGAAAGAGTTGGTGTCACAATCATTCAAGTATCGATGTAAATTCAATATATAAATATGTCTAGGGCTTGGGAATCCCCACTATAGATCTCAAGTAAACAATGCAAATTATGAATCTCAATATTACTAGACTTGGGTTTAAGGTGCAATTGTCGTAAATAAATAGAGAACCAACGCACGCTCTCGCGCTACGTAAGTCTATAGCAATCTAAACTAGAACCTCGCTCTCGTGCAAGCCTAGTTCAAAATACTAGCATTAAGATCGACAATTATATCCCATCCCAACTCAAGCTTGCTCTCGCACAACTTAAGTTTGGATCTAGATCGTGCTAGTCTGTACTCGTTTCACCGTCGTGCTAACGAATATAAGTATAGAAATATAATAAAGATGCTTGCTTTGGCCGCTCTCGTGCACCAAATCTAGTGAATCTTGATTATAGATCTAAATCGAATATCTATGGCTTTCCATAGATCAAGGTCCTCTCTCGAGCTCTCAAGAGCCAATGAAAATCCCTAACTATCCGTAGTAATCCAATCACAATCTAACCTTTAGCAATCCTAGCAACATTAAAATCCAACAAATATTACAAATCATACTTTATATCCATAGGGTTCATCCCTTTTCCCTAGAACAAGTGAATTACTCACAAATCATCATGAAAATCACAAGAGAAATAAGATTGACAAGAGAATTCATTGTAAAACTCAGATCTAAGAAGAGATATATCATAAAAATGTAAACTTGTAAGAGTTTTAAAGATACCAATGTCAATTACAAGCTTCAACAATAAAATCAAGATCCTAGTCTTTAATCTCTCGTCAAAAGAAATCTCTAAACTAAAACTAAAACCTTGAAAATAAAATTATGGAGTCTCTCCTTGGGCTGCCTCCAGATTTATCTATTTATATGTGTAGAAAAAGATGCAAAAATGCTGATAATTCTGCCCCTGGTCGGCCTCAAACCCTAGTTTGCAATCTGGGCTGACGGCGCCATTCGGCCGAGTGAACAGCTCACTCGGTCGAGTGAGGAATCCGCTTCGGAATCGAAATATCAGCGTTCTGGTCTCCTCAGGCCACTCGGCTGAGTAGTCTGCTCACTCGGTCGAGTGGAGTTTCTACTCGATCGAGTGGAGTCATCTACAGATCCTCCGGAAAAAACAAAGAAGTGTCAAAGATTTTCTTCGCAAAAGTTCTGTTCATGCGAAACCGTTAAATTTGGGTCGGATGGATGAACGGGGAAAACACATGGGATCGGGTTGAAAATTGGAGGGTCAGGTATTTAGAGGGTGGAGATCAAGATGAACGGTTCAGATCTTTCGAAAAAATGGGGGGCATAGGATTTTTGATAGGGGGTCATTTTTGGGGGTTATTTTTGGGGGTCATTTGATCCCTCATATATATATATATATAGACACACACACACATGCATATATATACATACATGCATATATGTTTATATGTATACATATATGCATGTGTGTGTGTATATATATATATATATTGCTTTGTACATAGTTGTCGGGTTGTATAGTTGTTAGTATTTTGTTGAGGGTGACGACGCTTGTGTCCGCTCCCCTTTCTCTAAGGAATTGGTTGAAGGAAGTGACCAATTGGTTGACGCTTGTGTCCGCTCCCCTGTCGGGTTGTATAGTTGTTAGTATAGTTGTTAGTATTTTGTTGAGGGTGACGACGCTTGTGACCAAAAAAATTGTAGGAAGTGGTTGAAATGGGGGTGCCTCCTTAGATTGCATCTAAGGAGGCACCCTAGATCCCCTTTACCCATATATATATATATCTATATATACATCTATATTATAAAACAGGGATGTTATCATGGGTTTTTGGATAAGAGTTTTTGGATAAGAGATATTGGATAAGGGTTTGAATTGTATTTGGGGTATAAAAATGAGGGATGTTATGATGAGTTTTTGGATAAGAGATATTGGATAAGAGAAATTGGATAAGAGGTTGAATTGTATTTAGGGTATAAAAATGAGGGATGTTATATGAGATATTGGATAAGAGATATTGGATAAGAGAAATTGGATAAGGAACAAAAGTTAGGATGAGGTTTGAATTTGGGGGGAAACCATTGGTTAGGTTGTTTGAAATTAGAAGTTTGAATTTGAAAAACAAACCTTTTGGGGGGACTTTTGAAAAATTCATTCTCTCTCATCCCTCTCATCACGTGCTCCCAGCAAACCCCGAAGTCAGGGCCCTCAATCTCGCATTCCGTTGTCTCCCTCTTCAGCCCTCCAACCTCACCACGCTCCCAAAGCTCCGTTGATCACAAGCCTCCGTCTTCAAGTTCACCGTCGTCCCCAGCCTCCTTCTCCATCCTCTAACCTCGCAAACCCATAAAAACCATAGATCTGGCTCCCTTTGACTCATGACAGCCCCCTCCCCCTAGCGATCCCCTCCCCCCTCCTCTCAAACCCTAGGTCACGACAACCTTTTTAATGACCTCCCCCTCGCGATCGCTCTCGCTTCCATCCAAACTCTACTCTCTCTCTCTCTCTCTCTCTCTCTCTCTCTCTCTCTCTCTCTCTCTCTCCCCAAAAAAAAAAACCTCAGACCTCATCTGAGAGTTCGGATCTCACCAAGGAGCTCTGACCAATGTCGTCGGCGAGAGCTCCGACCAACATCTTTGTTCCATGTTCACGGTTTGATTCTCAGGTCTCTACCCCATCCATGTTCCATGAATGGTTTTGCTCTAATTATTATTTCCTCAAATTTTGTATGGGTTTTTATCTCATGCTTTTTAAAGATAATCCTTTGTTGGAGACTTACTAGGGCAAAGGATTATAATGTATGACTTATTTCCTCAAAGTATTATAATGTTAAGACTGTGCAGGGTCAGGAGTCAAATAAAGACCGCTTATGCATTGATGTTCTTGAGAGAGAGATCAGGAGGAACCCATTGGCAGGGGATGAATCAGTAACATCACCCTTACTAGCAGATGATGCGTATGCGAAGCTTATATACCTAGAAAATAGAGGTGTGTATTTTTTTGAGCTGGGAATTTATCTTCTTTGTGTCGTATGAAGGCTCTGTTATTTATAAGCATCCACCTGATATTTTTGTTGCCGATTATACGATAATTGTTATGATTAAGAATGTTCCTCAGGTGATGCTACATACTTTTGTTCTATTTTGAGATCAAGGTGATGGCAAAACCAACCTGTTTCATACTGACTGTTAATCTTACTTTTCTGGCTTTTGATTTCGTTTCCCTAATTATTGAGAAAGAAAAACATCTTCACTGCCAACTGTTTTAGGCATATGTTTTGACATCAGCTAGATAAAAAATGGTTAGCCCATTTTCTTTACAAAAATGATGATAGAATTTCAAATTACGTGGGTAAATTATTTAAGAAATAACTAAGCTAAATGTGAAAATTTAAAATTCTGCATGCGCATATTCTTGCGTTTATATCTAAGATTGTTACTCATACAGATTATGCAGTTGTCATCAATGGACATGCCAAGTTGATATGGCAAATTGGCAACAAACAAAATGAAGCGTACTATGCTACTTTATGATGGAAGTACTATTCTGATAACTTGAATGTCTAAAAAAACATTTTGATAAGCAACAAATTATTCTTCATAAGTGAGATAAAGATGTGAGACATTGTTTTTTTACTAGCACACTGTTGGTATTTTAATTTAGAATACTGCCAAAACATGTTTCAACCTGAATTTCAATGTTAAGATGAATGGTGTATGCAACTCTTGTAAGAAAGTGGAAATGGATCAGAAGAAATTTTTAAAGCATGACTTTAGAAGCAACATTCACGTAAAATTGCGCAAACAGGATATATCTATACAATTATGGACCAGCCGTCAATGTTGGTTTTTCTATGACATATCTCTCTATCTATATACATATTTGCAATGCACATCCATAAAAGTAGCTGGTTCTTTGATTTCAAAATCCATAAAAATAGTTATTTGTTTATGTTCAATGAACTCTTTGCTTTGTCTTATACATTTTTAGATTTTGAACCCATCAACATTAAGCATTGGGATGTTGTAAACTTTTCTGCATGTTGTGATATTAGCCACATGTCTCGGGAGCTTATTGCATGCAGAATGAGAAAAGGAATAGTATGTGTCATCATTGCATTACTCATATTGAATTATTTCAAATATCAATGCGCTGATATTTGTTTCTATTTTGTGTAGAACATTAATAGTCCACACACCTTAATTGAGGAAGACTGTCAATTTATAAGGTTTAGACCAGTTGCGAGAGTTGAATGAATGTTTGAAAATGTGATGGCAAGCCTTCATATTGCTCCACAGTTTCTTCTATGTGTTCTTGAGAGGAAAAAAAATCTGATATCTATGGTGAGTGACAGTCTCTATGAAGTATGCATTTTATGCTAATTCTTATGAAGTAATTCAAAGATTGTTTTCTGTTTTCCAGGACACTGGAAGAAGAAAAGCCTCCACAAATTGGGAATTGTTATTCAATGCATTACTCCTACTAGGACCAATGACCAGTCTTTGAAAAGTGTTCTGCTGAAAATTAATTCCACGGTATTCAAGTTTTTTGACTTAATCCACTTTTTTTCATTTATTAGAAATAGTTAAGATGTCCCCTGAACAAATGCTCATAGTAATTTTTTCGATATAGTTATCCTTTAATCTGAGGTTAGTATAATATGAGGGGATAGTATTCTACAATGACCAATAATGTGTGTGTTTGTATGATTGAAGTGGTTGGTCCAATTGTTTTCTGGATTCTCCACTATTTTTGTTTGTGTTGTTTGTATCTAGATTAGGGGAAACACAATCCAATTATACATTAATATATCAATGTTTTAGTGAAATTAAAATGATAAAACAAACTTGCTAAAAACATCATTATATTATGTGGAACAATGCACTGCATGGTGTTTAGCTTTAATATTCACACAATACTAATATATTTGAATAGCAATAAACATTTTGAATCCATCACCTACATTTCAATAAATTCTCATACACAGGATCTTCAAAGTTGAATTTTATTTCATTTAGGAGTTATATTCTAGGAATTCCATGTCACGCATCCTGTAATTGTGCTTTTTGGTACAAGGGAGTTATCCACACTCCCATATTCGTTGTCTCTGGGCTTTCTTCTGTATTGTGCTTTTTGGGTAATAACCAAAACTAACCCCTAGATTTACATCCAGCCTTTTTCTAGAACTTGATTTGCAAATGAGTGCATCACTTTTGGTCGGGGTGGGATCTTTTGAGTTCTTGATGGAATGAGGTATGAAAAGTTCCATTCGTTATCAAATTATCAGTTTTAATTAGCATTAAAGTTTTGTTTTTTTCCATATTGTTTCGCCGTAGATTGTTTTTCCACTAGAAATCTATTTTTTTTTGAAATATTTAGATGATTTTTGGTAAACCCATCAATGGGGTTTTGATTGGTTCTTGATTGAAACCTGCAAATGGGAGAAATTCTTCTGTAGATGTTAGTTACGTGGCAAAAAATTAGCTACCATGTGTGGTGTGTTGGAAGAAACAAAATATAAACAATATTTGATTCATTATATATGAATGATTTATGACAAACCCATTGTATTCTATTTTCTCTTTCTGAGTTCTTGACTGAATGTCAGCGACAAGTTTTTCGCCTTCTGTGACAAGGCAAGTAAATGTTTTGGTTTAATTGAAAATTTCCCTTTGTCACCCGTAAATCCTTTGATTTTGTTTTGTTCGGTCGTCAATTTCTGTTTATTTTTGTGAATTTGTAGTCTTTATGATTTTGTTAGCATTGTTCTTAATTTTCATTGGTTCTTTCTTATCCAGAGAACACATCAAGAGAATAGACCTCCATTTTCACAATGAGGGCCTCCTTCGTCTCAACGAGGGCCGCCGTTGCATCAGCAGACTTTGTTGACATCCTACATGCTACTATGCCCAAAGACAATAGTTGAATTGTGTGCAGAGATTGGGTAGAGGTTGAATGAAATGCTCACCAGCATCCGATGTTCGGTGAGATGTCGCATGAGGATTTTCTAATTAAGTTTAAGGTGGATCGGGAAGGACTTGGACTGGCATCGCCCCACCTATCAGTTGTAGCACCCGGGCCAATGCAACAAAGTTACAGGAGGCCGATGAGCTACTTAATGAGGACTGGGCTTGATGCCGATGGACTGAATTCAAATGCCATGGATGGTACCTCCGAAGTTCCCATTGCAGTGAAGAGAATTCAGAGATGTCGTGGAAAAGCCTGGGAAATGCTGGGTTGATTACAGTGATGGTGAAGTTGAGGACGTTGTTGAATTTCTAAGTTACTAAGAGAAGAAAGGAATCTCTTAAATTGATTTTCTACAAAGGAACTCTTGATATTTACTGTAGTTCCAAGAGTACTAAAAGGGTTTTAAACTGCAATGAACTCATGGAAGTGTCAGGTAAGCTGATGGCAAATTTGTGGTTCTTTTGCCATTATTACAATGAGTCCAGTCAGGGAGCACCCTCCCCACTCCACGGCTATCAGGCAGATATAGAAGATGCTGATGGAGGTGGGGCCGGCGACACTACTGAGATTTCGAATTCGTTCTCGATCTGTAATGACCGACTCTGATCCAGCTCCATCTTCCAGGTGATCTCGCCACATCCAAAATCACCAGTTATAAGTTCCTTGAATTTGCTTTACTTTCTTAAAGATGTTAGCTACTGGCCTTAGTATTTATTCTTATCCTGATTCCAGAAAAGCACTAGGAGCTTCAAGATTCAGAGGCTAAGATCAAGGTAGCCTGAGGGTTAATCTATAAATTCATTTGTCAGGAGCCATCTCCCCTTAGAAATTCACCATTATAATCTAAGAATTTCTATTTTTAATTCAGATTTATTAATATATTAAGTTCTAATTTGATATGGCCGTCTACTTGATGATCTGAGAATTTTCTTGCATTTATTTCAGAAATGGATGAATATTCAGCCTATAGGAGAAAGGATACATGTGACAGACATTCATTTTGAGAACTTTTTTATTTTTCTTGTGAACTATTCACGTGATGTAATGACATCCTCTTGGCATAAATTCTTTTACAGTGCATAATCAGATACTTGATTAATACTTGATTAATACTGGTAATTTGTTCATCAATGACCATGGAAAATTTGGCAAAGTGAAATTTCTCATTCCATTTAATTGTTTAATACTTGATTAATACTGGCAAAGTGGAAAATCAGATACATAACAAATAAAATTAGCAAATGGCTTCAGTAGTGACCAGATCAGGGGAAACATCATTCCATTTACTATATGATTAATTGCCCTTTCGATAGATCTCAGAAATTTATGTATTGTGCGGACTACTATTGTTACTACTTGACAAGTGATGTTATTATTACAATATGGGATTGTATATGCTGACTACTACAGAAATTAAAACTATTTGAGAAGCATATTTCACCATCTATATCAGAATGCCATCAGTCCCAATGAAGAATGCAAACAACTTGGGATTCCGACATTGTAGAAGGAAAGTTTCACCCCATTGTACTTACAACTAAAAATACTACTTACAGTTGAGTTTTTATTTGTTCTTGATTCTGCATAGTTAATTGTTCTGCATTTGATTCTAAAAGGTACAATATGTAAGCTATGTGATATCCATAGTTATTAGGAGCCTTATTTAAAAGTCTAAATGCCACCCATTCACCAATTCTACATATTAGCTTTTTTAAAGATATATGGCTACCGTAATGGACATTATGACAGCATGTGATTCTAGATGAGAATGCAGCAACACAAACCAATTCTAATATCTTATATGCTGTCAGCTTTCCATTTAAGACATGTGAATATCCCAAATGATGCTAATGCTCCCGAGTACCAATTTGTTATTTGATTTGTATCATTGAATTTTCTTGGGTAAATTACACACAACACATCTATAGTTTCATGGGACCTACACTAATATCCCATGTATTTTCAAAATCTACCATTAACTACTGGCATGTTACACAGTTTAAGTTAATTTTATGGGTCACATGACCGCACTTTAATGATAATTTTAATGAAATATAATTTGTTGTTTTATCAATACATCCCTTTTGATTGTTTATTGTTAATAATTTTTGGGCTTTACATGTGGCTTAACTGATTGGTGGCTGTCGAGGAACACGATGTTTAGGCCTGAGTTCCCTCAAGGAATAATGTGAAACATTTATAAGAAACTAATGGATTATGTGTTTCTAATCAATCTTCTACACTGTAAAATTAGAACAAATTTTTTTCCAGTAACTTTTGCTACCAAAATACGATCTTTTTTGCATTTTGATAAATCACTTTTTCAGGTACTCTGGAATAAATCACTTTTTCTCCAAAATACGATCTCTATCAATAACTTCTAATAAAGCACTTCAAAATCATTTTTTCATCACAGATTTTTTAACCAAAAATTTAGCCGATTGAAATATTCTATTCCTCTATCTTTGTTTCTAATCCTTTCCATTACTCCTCATATTTTTGCAGGATCCAACTAGATCTGTCATTCAAAACCCTAGATTGCCAGATCTCTGGTATGCAGACTGTTTGTTAATTTTTCTCTTCCACCATGAAGCTTTCAATTACATCATGTTTTTCTTTTCTAATTTGTTCATGTATATTTTTTGTTGAGGTTCAAGACTTTGATCAATGTCCTGTTTTTAGGTGGGTTTGGTGGTAATAGTGTTTGTTAATACTTGATAATGGTGGAGATCCCATCTCTATCTGTAGCAACAACCTGGGGTCTTTCATCTTCTCCCAAGCAATACGTGTCTTTCATCTTCTCAATCTGCACTTCTTCTCGCCTCAAAGCTTTTTCCCCGCCTCGAATTTCTCTGCACTTCTTCAAAGCAGCAAGATCTGCCCTTCTTCCCCGCCTCAAAGCAGCAAGAGCAGCAAGATCCGGTATTAGTCTATTGACAGCCGTTAATTTTAGTCTATTAGTTGGATATTTGTTGGTTACATCAGGTTAATTTTAGTCTATTTACATGAAGTGATTTACCGCAGGATCAACAAATTTACAGCAAGATCAACAAATAATTTTAGTCTATAGACAGAACACATGTTATAATTTTTCTGGCAGGTTAATTATTTGTTACTAACACATGCAACTTTCAAAATGGAAAGTTGACAACTTTCAAAAAAAAACTTCATGCTGTTGCTTTCGACTATGAGGATGGAATGAGGCAGTATTGTTTGAGATGGGGAATTATCCCACCAGCCAATTTCTTAGAACTGCAACAAATATTCCGGCTACATCAGCCTCATGATTTTAAATGAATAAAAAAACTTCATGTTGTTGACTTCGACCAATGGTATCATCTTTCCAATGTTTTAGGAAAGACCTTTATATCAAGAAAGTATTCGTTTTGTTAGCCTTAGCCTAGCCGTATTTGAATGTTTAAGGTGATGTCCATTCTGTACGCACATTTCGATACGCAGATGTAACTATGTCAAGCTGGCAGCCCAATGCTGACGCGGTTGCATTGGTAGTGTCTTTGTGGTTAGATGTGTGAAATAAGTTTGTGTTCTGATGTTGCTCATGCACTTTTTGCTTTGTAAATGGTTACTGCATATATGAGTCTCAAATGTCCATCTGAAAGGGGGTTGTGCTTGATTTCATTTCAGGTATTTCGTTAACAACATTCATTGATCACCTGATGTCTCACCCCTGAATATCTGGGCGAATTGGGTTCCCAATGCTAGAAAAATGAATTAGTTTCCAGTCAATATTTAAGTATGTAGTGCTAGATGCACATGATGATATAGTTGAATGAGACCTCTTGTAAGATTTTTGGTTGATATTTGTTGCCTGAATGCTTAAAGCTATTATTTGTTGCCTGAATGATTTTTTGAAATTAGGATATGAGACCTCATGTAAAACTTGAAATTTGAAATTTGGATATGAGACCTCCTGCAACATTATTTGTTTCAATGCTTATGAGACCTCCTGCAAAATTATTTGTTTCAATGCTTATGAGACCTCCTGTAAGACTATAGTTCTGCACTTCTTTTTTTGAAATTTGGATATTGAAACTTTAGTTCGTGCCATTGAAATAATGGTTGTTAGAGGGGTTGTTTGTTAACAGTCCTGTTACATTTGAGGCTGGTAAATTTTTAGTTATTTGTTAAATAAGAAGGGGGACTTAACCAGTCCTTTTACATTTGAGGCTGCAAAATTTTCGCGAAAATTCATTTCCCCAGTCCTCAGTCCTGTTACATTCAAATGATGATCCATGCATTCTCTCATATTTTTCCATGCGTTAAACAGAAAATTTTGAATCGGTAATAATAATTTCTTCTATAGTGATATATATATTTATGGTGCTAAATTTATTTATTTGCATGCTAAATTACACCACCTGTCATCTATTTACTTTCATATCATGCACCATATGTACAAATAAACTGTCATGTTTGATTTTTACAAAAGGAGTATAACACTGTCCTTACAAAAGGGAAAAAAGGTTGTCAGTTTATTATTAGATTAAGAGTCATACAGAACTTATGCTGCAAATTTCCCATTGATTATTTGAGTAATAATTCATATGTGATATATCTGAAATTTTAATGACAATAATAGAGTATATTAAAATAGCCACATCTCCGACAAGGAAAATATAAATAACGACAGCATGCCCCTCTTCTTTGTTGCTTCTAGATCAGGGAGAGCTTTGGGACGAGGAAGGGATAGAGGGCGTGGACGTGGACGTGGCCGAGGTCGTTAATTGTGTTGCGCGTATTTTTAACCGGCTTCTTTTTCTCCATCAGTAGCTCATGCGCAAAGGGAGGACTCCGAACCAAGCAATCTTTAAATAGTTGTATTTCTGATGATTTTTGGAGGTAATATGATGTAATGTAAATGATATCTGAATTTTGCATGCGAATTCATGTATAAATTTTCGATGATGAGATTATGGCGTATAGAAACTTAGCCATTTGTCTAATTTTTGCTTACGAGGGAAGATG